>CACRXP010000401.1:288765-299269 GCA_902702965.1 Spirometra erinaceieuropaei | reverse complement strand
CGTTTGAGGTCTCCCCGCCGAATGTTACGTATTCTCTTATCAAGACTATGCAAAACGGAGAATAACGAATAATCCCACATAAGCATTACGTGGTTTCTTCGGTCGCACGGGGGGATGGAGATGACCCTGTCCATGCTGCAGATGTTTTAAGTCAGTTTAAGTCAGTTTATTAAGGGAATGAGGCTTTCGCCCTTGAGCACCCTATTCATGTCAATAAACAGAAATAAAGTCATCAATTACATCAGCAAATGCGAAAAGTTAAGAAGTTAGCGGTAAGTGTGAGCCAGGCGCAAACTGCCGCCGCTAAAACAATCATGATTGAATGTACAGTAGGTTCTCAACAAGTGAGCGTCTAGTCTGCACTTAAAGGATTTAACACTTTCGGAAAGAACGACGGCATCAGGGAGTCCATTCCATGCCCCGATGACCCTGTGTGAGAAGGCGTTCCGTCGGACGTCCGAATGAGCCCGCTTCCTTTGCAGTTTGAACGGATGACCACGCAGACGGTCAGTCCGGGCCAATTCAAAGAATTCATCAAAATCTAGGGCACACTCTCGGCTTCTGACAATCCTGTAGGTTTGAATGAGATCGCCGCGCAGTTGCCTGTAATTTAGAGGAAACAGATTTAGTTCAGTCAGCCTGGTTTCGTAAGGCAAATAATGAAGATTCCTGACCATCTTCGTAGCCATCGCCTGTACTCTTTCCAGTCGTTGATAATCTTTCTTTAACCACGGTCGCCAGGCCTGGACTGCATACTCTAAGTGAGACCGGACGAATGCCCCATAGGTTTTTCCGAACAGCTCCTTGTCGATCTACACAAATCCTCGCCTCAGCGCAAATAACACCCTTATAGCACTTTTGGCTGCCCTTTGACACTGTGAAGATGGTTTCAGCGAGGAGGTCATTAGGACTCCCAGGTCTTTCTGTTCCACAACATTTGAAGGGGACTGACCACCAAGGACATATTGAAAGGAATCGTCCTCCTTACTGGTCCGTCTGGTGCGGAGTCTCAGGACCACACATTTGTCCACATTAAAATTGAGGAGCCAGCGAGCTGACCAACTGTTTAGGCGGTTGAGACTGTCTTGAAGCGCGTACCTGTCTGCATCAGATCTGATGGGTCTCCACAGCTTAACATCGTCAGCAAACATGATGGCGCTGCATCCCAGGTCGTCGACGCAGTCGTTAATGTAAACCAGGAATAGCAACGGCCCTAAGACGGAGCCCTGGGGTACACCACTTAGAACGGGGGTAGGAGTTGACCTTGAGGCCTCAATGCACACGGTTTGCGATCTCCCGGTAAGAAAATCTGTTATCCATGTCAGCAGCCTTCCTCTTATCCCAATTTCAGAAAGTTTGTAGATTAGGCGTTTGTGTGGGACGCTGTCGAACGCCTTCTTAAAGTCTGTGTATATGACATCAACCCTCCCATCCTCATTCAGTGCGCGAGTCCACTGCTCCGTCGAGAGCAATAAACTGGAAAGACACGAGCGGTTCTGTCTAAAGCCGTGCTGCAGGTCTGAGATTAAATGACCCTGCTCCAGGAACTCCATAGTTGCTTTCTTAACTATGGCCTTCATTATTTTACAGCAGATGCAGGTTAGACTAACAGGCCGGTAATTGTTAGCATTAGTGCGAGCCCCGCCCATGTGTATCGGAAAGATATTTGCTGTCTTCCATTCCGATGGCAACCTCCCTAATTCGAATGACGAGCGGAAGATGTGCGCCAGTGGTTTGGAAAGTTCATTCGCCAGTTCCTTCAAGAATTTGGCCGGTATATTGTCCGGACCCGAGGACTTTGCTTCTTTGAGATTTTTCAGCTCCCTTTCCACGGCAGCTGCCGGGAAGAGTATGGAGTCAAGCACGGGACCAACAGTCTCAAGAGCATTGCCGGCACTGCGACAGCGAAACTCTGTTTCTCTAGTAAAAACGGAGGCAAAATACTGTCCTAAGTGTTCGGCTTTCTCGTTGTTCTCACTGATCTCTACACCATTATCATCCTTCAGCACCGCGACCGGGTCCTTATTTTTCAGTCTACTGTTCAGATAGTGAAATAAAATCTTAGGTTTCTGTTCAGCCTGTCGTATAATTTTGGATTCATACTCCTTCCGTGCCTGACGGATACATTTTTTGACGGCGTTTCGTTGACGACGAAATTCTTCGAAATGCGCTGGTGACGCAGTTTCCCTGAATATTTTCCATCTTTTGCTTTTCTTCCGTAGCTGCTTATTTAGGTCCCTAGTTTTCGTAAGGACTTAATCCTGACAGTTTACTTTTTGCCCTTCACGCGATCTCGTTGGAGACGTTACACGTTGCGTTAGGAACGCTTTCTATGCTTTGTGCAGTAGACGGTTGTTGGAGGTCGATTTTGGTCATGGCACTTGAATCGCGCTCCAGTTAATTTTCGGTGCGTTAAACTCGCACTTGACTATGATATTTGGTCGAATGGGGAATTTCTCCATCTACTCCACTAGATGAGTGTCGGCGAGTTGGTCTGTCCTATGTGATCGGCAGATAGTGAGGACATCGAAACACGGGAATCCAGTAGCCCACCAAACAGCTTATGTGCTGTAGAAATCTTGGTGTTATTTCCCAACACCATCAGGGCTTCTCTCACATACACAATTGTGTCACCACCCTGACAGTCTTCTCTTTCCCTCCGATATATTTGCTATCCAGTTAAGGTTATTTCACTATCACTAATATTCCCGGACAGCCAGGTTTCGATGACTGCTATAACATCTGGAAACACTTCGGTAAGTCAATATTTTGATCATCACATTTCGGTATGAGGCCTTGGACATTGGTGTATAAGCATCTCAATTTTGCGTCAACTGAATTTCCGGTCGTATCTGTCACTGTTGAGAGCCTTACTGCGTTGCTGCGGACATCATTTTCACTAGCCTGATCCGTTGTTTGATGGGCTTCATCAACTCTGGTTTCTTCTGTGGGCGTTATTCTCTTAGTTATGCTGCCGCCTCAAGAGGCTGTTTCCACGGTGTGTCTGTTTTAGCTGAGTTACTGCCATCGTTCTTAGTATTATTGGCTGGTTTAACTGATGAAGTGCTTCAACGAAATTTATTTTATAAAAAATTGTTTTTTCCGGTCTGTATACGATAGAAATCGTGAATATGTGGAACGGACTACCAATAAGGGTTGATAGCTCCGTTTAGGGCGCGATAAGCACCGTATAGTCTCCAATCGTCAGCCGCTTTCTTAGGCACCGTATAGAGTGGAGAAGCCCGTAGACTGGAAGAAGGATGGAAAATCCCCAAATTCATCGTATGTCCGAATTCTTTCTTTGTTACCCGGAGCTTCTCGGAATGAAGTCTCCGCAGATGGGCGTGTAGGGGTGCTTGACCGCGTGACAAACTTCTTCGGTGAACTGACATGGTTAAATGATCGATGGGCAGTACCTAAACTGCTGACGAAGAGCAAACAAGGAATATTCAAGTGTTCCTACGACCGAAGATTCGGAAGCGACAGTACCTACTGTAAAGAGCCCAGTTGTGGTATCGACCAGTTTGCGATGCTTCAGATCGACTGCAGGGCCAGCACGCGGCAGTAAATCAGCCCCGATAATGGGCGTCTGAACGTTGGCCTGCAAAAAGACCCACTATAAGCGTTGTGGGAGACCCATATCAAGGATGAGCGAGCATTGTCCGCAAGTGTTGATGGTGGTGCTATTGGTAGTCTGTAATGAGAACTGCGATGTCCTGAGGTGGTGACGCCTAGGAGGTGGGGTGACACTGACTTCGGCACCGGTATCGACAAGAAAACAGAGACCGCTCGACCCACCATTGATATAAATAGGCGACTGGGTCACGACTGGCTAGCAGGAGCCGTCGCCATTACCGCATGGCGTTGTCGTTTACCCACGGTAAAACTTTTGGTAATGTGCAGGCTGGAGTGCACTTACGTTCTTTCGGACCATAAGTACGATGGGGACAGCACAAGGTTTGCGAGTGTCGTTCGCGTAACTTTAAACGACGGCGTAGATATGCTTGATTTCGAGTTGACTGTAGACTACATATAGTAGTACATCAGCCTTTCCCTTAGGTGTACAAAAGGCGAACGGTGTCCCCTAAATCTTCGTATTCTCCGCGGTCAGGATCGTTCGGCACTCTTGAAAGGCTCGTCACGATGCGCGATATTAGGATGACAACTCTCCATAGGGAATGTCGCGTACTGACGAGGGAGGAACTTCTGGATCAGAAGTGGCAACTCTTTCGAACTTTTTGGAAACCGATGTCTGTTGAATGTTAGAATATAACGCACCAAAAGGGAATCATTCCCTGATCCAGTCGGCGGGGTTGGTCATCTTCATCATCCGGTTAGCCAATTTAACCACACACCGAATCTCAGCGTCCCTCAGTGGAGTATAAGGTTCGTCGGCAGGAATCGGATCGAGGAGGTCGTCGGCGTCGACAGCGATATCGAATGGAAGAGACTTCACCACGCACGAATGATGTGCGCGTTCGCTGCTGACATGGCTCGTCAAGTAAACGGCCTTAACTGGCCTAAACTATACTCAGGAGTTGTTCGGCGTGAACGGGGGCTATTTGAGGAGGAGAGTGCTAACGTCTACGGAGTATACTTTGGATGCCCTACCGGTCATGACAAATAGAAGTGTGGGTAAATGTAGAAAAACAGAGTCATAGAGTGTGTACTATGTACAACAATTAAAACTACAGAGAAAAAATGGATACAGGAGAATCTTAGTTATTGCGTCTCTTACAGAAAAACGACAAAAATATGGGAAAAACGTCAAAGGTAAATAGGTGCACAGACTCACGGAAATTTAAGTCCTCTGCTGTATCACTTGTTGCAGTGCGAACGGTCCGGGAAGTTCAGAGCCGAGGTCAGTTAGTAGAGCTTGATGCTTGGGTAGAGTCACGATCCGTGAGGTGCGACCGAAGAATAAAAACTGTTCATGACAATCGACAAAAAAATGATTGACACACATGAGCGTAATCAACGAAGCACTGACACCATGTAACTTGCGGACCCAACACACGCGTTGTTAAAAAATTGAAACTCGTTGTTCTGCGTATTTAACACACACAGACAGCAGTACGTAAATGTTCGGGTATACAAGAAAATGCGAAGAGGAATTTCAAAATGCACATAGACCTACGGACTCCATAAAGTCCTCAACAACTGGGGGCGTTTAAAATAAATTAGAGCAGCCCACTTATTTCGTACGTAGAAACAATTCAAAACAGTGCCACTGGCATGATTAGAGTCGGCATTCAGAGTACTGAATGGTCGTAAGGGTGGGGCCTGCAGCCAACTGCTCCCACCCGAACGATGTCTCGGCCATGGTGCGCCTAGCCGTCCAACCTAGTGTGCAGTAAAACCAATAAAAGTCGGAAACATTTTGTAACATATGGGCGGGAATAACATTGAATAAAGTATCAGGTACTCACAGGAAATAAAGACAGCCGATTAGTACACAGTGCTGTTGTCCAAATTTCTGCAGTCTTCCATAAAGCATTTGCATATAACCAAGAGGCAACCATTTTTTGTCATTTAACGTCCTGATCATACATTTGATCTTCTCCGGTCTTCGTCTTTCTAATATTTGTCCTAACTATCTTGCCCTACCATGCACATTCCTTGGCACTATGTACCACTGAAATTCTTTTTTGGTTTTTTCATTCCTGTCATCAATCCCCGTAAGTCTCCTTTGGGTGTATGATAACTCTCAGATTGGCTTGATAATGTATTTGCGGAACATGGTCCGGATTATTTAACATGATATGCAGGGACTACGACCTCTAAGCAACCTTGAACAATTCTGAAGTCTAAAACCGAACTGACCTAGTCGGATTGTTTGTTTGACCGCTGCCCCCACTTTCTGTTTCTGCCTCCCAAGATGTCTGGCAACGAGGCTTATGTTAACGCTTTGGAACGTGCTAAACAAGTAAGACAGGGTTCTTTTCGCTTAATGATCACTAAGGTTGTATCAAAGTTCTCCGCCCCTGATGACAGTCACTCCAATGGCGGTGTTGCTGGAAGTAAACGGCCAGCCGACGACTCGAATCCATACGCAAGTGCTGAAAAGCGTCCTTTTGTTAACGATAAAGCAGCCGCTGCTGCAGCGGAAGCTGCTGCCAGGATTACACAGAAAATATCAGGTGGTGTCTCCGCTCCTGCCCCTCCCGCACCTGGTGGCGTCAGGACTATAACTGCAGAGACCACGATCCCAGACCGTTTTGTCGGCTTGGGTACGATTCGTTTAGCCTTGCTTTTTAGTTCTAGTTATCGGGAAAAAGGGTGAACAGATCTCTCAATTGCAGAATGACTCTAATTGTAAAGTCCAGATTTCTCAAGGTATGACAGCTTTTTAACATTGCAACATTACAGAGGGTGGGCGGCCTGAGCGCGTAGTAACTCTAACCGGCACTCCCCAACAAGTCCAGTAAGTTGCCAAATTTCGCCTTATTCTTCTCCAGACACGCGAAGCAGATGTTGGCCGATATTATTGACAGAGCCGAGAAAGCTGGTTTGGGCGGCCCACCTCCCCAGGGAAATCCTCCAATGATGGAACCACCCGCTTACCAACACAATGGCCCCATTACTACGATCGAGTTAATGATTCCGGGCACGAAAGCTGGGTTAGTAATAGGGAAGAATGGAGAGACAATCAAACAACTCCAAGAAGAGAATGGTGTCAAGATGGTACTTATTCAGCAAAGCAGCGCACCAACTCCGGAAGACAAGCCCTTGCGTATCACTGGAGAGCCTATGAGGGTTGAAAAGGCAAAGGCTCAGATCTACGAGATCATCACGGTAATCTCCTATTTCGTGCTCACTATTCTTCATTAGCGAGGTCGGATGAGTGGCTATGGTGACAACGCGGAGGTAACGCGCTATGCGGTGCCAGCCGAAAAAGCCGGTCTTGTCATCGGCAAAGGAGGAGAATCGATAAAGGAAATTTGTCGCGTTAGTTGCGCCCATGTTGAAATATCGAAGGAACCACCACCGGATCCGTCTATCAAAATTTTCAACATCCGTGGTAATCGAGGCGAGATTGAACAAGCCATAAGGTAGTTTTCTGATGTTATGTTCATTCAAGTGTGTTGTATGCGATTTCACGTTTTTATTATAGCTTTAGCTCTGTAGTGTGCACCCGTTGTCTGCCCCCGTCGGGTGTGTGGGTATTACTTTGTACAGACCGCTGGTTAAACTGCTATATTTCATTGTTGGAATGTTTCAACATTTTAACGATTCTAGCATTTCCAGTAATCATCAAGCGGTAAGCTCTTGCGCAGGTCCTTATGCGGTGGGTGCCGGTAATCTGTAAGGTTTCCCAAATTACACGTCCTGCGTGCGTGTTAGTCGCCATTTTTAATGACGGTCCGGATTTCATTTGGATTTCATTGATAAAGTTGTTTGTGCGAAACCTTGATTTAACGGGATGTATTATTTCTGTTAACTTTGTTAATCTTTATGATGCTTAGCCGTGTAACTTGTCTTGCTGTACATTACTGTTCTCCGCAGTCGATCCCCAAGCCACTTTATTTGAGCCGTGACTACGCGTGGTTTCATCAGTCGCCCATTTCCGGCGCCCATTAAAATTAATTCCTGGTTTAGGTGCCGGGCCCTTTTTCGCTTATTAGCAATTGCTAGGTGTTCATCGTCTGGATGGACCTGCACAGAGGCATGCTGGTCTCCAGGGAGCTCTTGGACTATTTATTTTTGATGTATATTTTATATATGCATTCTAATGACTTTCTCTGACATGGCGCCGTTTTCGTTTGTGTTGCCTTTGTATTTTGGTGAATATCTCGCTATATACCTATTGGTCATGTCTTCGTAAATGAATATGCCTCGTTCGCTATGCGTTGCTGGAATCTCTGTGCATAAAGAATGATCTCTGAGCGTGCCGGTATCCCTATCACGAGACCCGCAACCGGGGCTGCAGTTTCCAGCACATGGGGACAATATGGCTATCCTCAACCAGGTAAGAAGTATTTATTTTGTTGCCCACTGACCAGTCCGGTCGGTGCAGTGGCGAAAGTAAAAACGCAGAGAGCTGAGAAGTCAAACGTTTCTGAGGTGGCATCCACCGTAGCTCTGCTTAGACGTAATCTTTGTAGGTTCAAATTAAGCGGACCTTTTGTTATAGTTTCTTTCAACTTACTTTTTATGATACATTCATAATGAAATGTAGTTCATAGACTTATAGTAAGGTGTTACCGGTGAGATGTGACGCCTGGCCAGCCCGGTCGCTCATCTACTCTTGACCACATCTGTATACCATCCTCATTTCAGATCCTTGGGGTGGGGCGAATGGTGCGGCGTCGTCAATGGCCGGGAGTGGAATGCCTGCTCCGACTTACAACCCTTACACTGGGCAGCCTGATTACAGCGCCGCCTGGATCGAGTATTACAGACGCCAGGGCATGCATGAGTATGCGGATATGATCCAGCGCCAGTCCCAACAACAGGCAGGTGCAGTCGCTCCCGCTGCCGCCGCACCAAACGCACCATCAGGTGTTGCGCCCGTTTCTCATCCAGGCCAGCATCCTGCTGGAGCTTCACAACCACAGCAACCCGGATCCGTTGCAGCTCCCGCAGCCCCAGGTTATGGAGCCGTCCCTGGCCAACCTGCCCAACAGGTTAGTCTTGGGTGTCTGAAGTCTTTATGCGACTTTTTATTCAACCGCACGCATTTAAGACGACTTATTTCCAAGTTGTTTGAACAAGAATCTCGTGTTTTTTGTTTAATGTAATTTCGTGTGTTTCAGTGTGATTACAATCAATGGCAACAGTGGCAACAGTATCAGGCTTGGCAGCAAGCATACCAGCAACCTCAGCAACCCGGTATGGGCCATCAGATGCCCGGCGCAGGCATGCAATCGGCCTCCGGAGCGCCTCCGCCGGTGTCTATGGGCGGAGTGATGCAGCATGCCCCCCAGCCACCACAATAACCGTTGTCCCGTTGCCTTTTTCAGTATATCATTGTGAGGTCGTTCGCCCATTTTAATAAATGTCTTATGAAGAAGTGCAGAGGAGCATCATCTCCCCGTCTGCTCTGGGATTGTTTATCGGGACTTGGTCTCGATAGTAGAGTAGCTGCGGCCGGGTGACGAGTAGGGTGGCTAAAGGGCTGTTAGATATTTGTGAATATAGGATTCAGAGGAAGCGACGGACAAGAGCACCCCACTCAAAGCGTAAAATGTCACTGCCATCGAGGTCTGCCACCTGGGTAATGTAATTTGTGTCCATATTCTGGCTGTTACCTGTGGTGACCCGAATGGTTGCTAGTGTCGTTCCCTCTCGGCTGTATCCGGCAGCAGTCTCCAGAACGGGGCTTTACACACGCCTCTGAACACATGATGGCGGAGGGGACCGGACTGCGTTTTAGAAGTGTGCTGACCGACTGATAACCCTTTTGTGCGCGGTCGCCATTTCAGCTCGCGTCAGCCTGGCTCTCGTCTGTGGCTCAATGATGCTGTTCAGCGTAGTGTCTGGATCGCGACACCTGCTCGCCTAGATGTGGGTAACCCAAGAGTTCCCTTCAGTGAAATTGAAACAGCAAGTCGACATGTGCTCTCGGTTGTAGGCAGACTCCGAATGCCTTTGTACCGACGAATGGGTGGAAGTGAGGTTGCATGTCATCGACTGGACGCTTCGTGTGGCGGGCACCTCGAAGTTGACATCGTATTCCCAGTTGAGGGAAAGTCTGACGGAGGGTGCTTGCGTCTGAAGATTCTATAGCACGGTGGGTGACTTCGTGGCGGGGTCATCACGGAGGGGGGTACTTAACGCGACCTGGGTGTGTTCGCCCGTGTTTCCAGATTTGACTGGCATTCAGGAAGCACAGTGTGGCCGCCATGGGCTGGCAGGCATCAGAACGCGCGAAGCATACAACCACCATCAGTGCTTGTGACTATCGCTACCCCGACCATGTTTGTTTATGTTGCAAAATCTCGACAGACAGTGCTCAGGTGGCAACCCGTGCGCGGCCGTCCCGGCATCAGTACGGATTGAGGGGGACTCGAGACCATTGTCCACACCACGCACCTCCATGATGCGTTGCCAGCTCGCTAGGATCAGGTGAGATTACAGCCTTCATTCGAGTTCTGGGCGCACATGTTCTGTAACCTTTCGGTACGCTGAGCGCATCCGATTTTCTAAGACGGATCGTGCGTCAGTGGGACGGCAATGCTCTACCGCGACGTGGCAGCTTCTGACGGACAAGGGGAGGGTGTTGCGGGGAGGCGAATACTTCACTTGGACACCTGGGACTTGTTAGTGCGGTGACCGGCTCCTCGTGCGTCCTGACGGCCGACGTCCACTTGAGGCTCGTATTTGTCTTCAAGGATACGTCCTAAACAGCGCTGACGTCGTGCCTGGGGCAACTACCTGCACAATGAGCGCTCTGTTCACGACAGGATTGCTGGGCGCTAACAATGTCCGCCACACGACTGACACTGCCGCTCGGTGGGGGTTACCCGCGATAAACTGTTTTCCAGTAGCGCGCGATGATGTT
>CACRXP010000401.1:261917-274033 GCA_902702965.1 Spirometra erinaceieuropaei | reverse complement strand
GTCAGATTTGTTAGGCTCAGGCACGTTAGTGCGGCCGGGAGATGCGCCATCCATGTTTGCAGGCTGTCCAGACGGCCACGATCGACCCGAAGACAGTGAAGGTTAGGACAGGTCTGGCAGATACGCAACAGAGCTACGTCCAGCGAGGCAAAGAGGGTGCCTTTGGGGGGAGTACAAGGGCACAAAAGGCGACAGATTAGTTATACCGCATGATCGGTAAAAGCAAGAGCAGAACCACACCTTCAGGTTATGGTATGGAAGTGAAAGCAAGCAAACACTAACTAACGTGTTCGGCAAGGGGTATGGTTAACCCCCGGGATCACTTACTCCGGGGAGCAATTGTGTTGAGGTGTAATACCCCAGCAGAACTGACGGACAGAAACCCCTTTGTTTTAATCGCGATCACTCCTTTGTAGATCGATCGTGAGGCCTGATCACACGTGGACGATCACCGACGGCCGTCAATCTGATAGGTCCAATCTTCAACATTTTCCGCTTATCTGTTTTGTTGTACACTAGTTCTTATGTCGTTTACAGTTTCGTTTCTTCTCCCAGATTTCCACACCGTGTTTCGCGTGTATTTTTGTACCCGTCGAGTTTCTAACATTTTTGTTCATGACTATTTTTCTATCGTTCGTTGTTGTTCGTTTTTGCCAACCTAGTTATAACATCTATGCCCAGTTATAAGTTGTCTCTCACATTCAATAAACTGTTTGCATTTTCCATCCATCGTTTAATACTCACCACTTACTTGTGCGTCTGCATGCGAATACCCGTGTAATGAATACATTAGGTACGAACACTCAAGAACCGGAGTCTCTGAAAAAGAAGCAGAAGTTATACTCAGACTCAAGTGCTCTCCAGTCTGTTCCCTCCCCGAGTTATAGAGGCAATGAGTCGAACATTTAAGAACTTTGTGGTATTACAAATTCTAACCCTCCATACTGTCACCAATCAAAAGGGGACACTATTTTTACCATTTAATGATGATATAAATGAATTAAGTTCCCATTTGGAGACATTGTCAAAAAGGTATTGCATTGTCGTGCTTTTACTCCGACGAATACCTTTAAGCTTCTTGACCAACCTAACGCAGCAGCCACCGAGAGGTCTTTTCATTCCTTCCTCTGGCACCTACAAATAAATGTCGGCAGTCACCTACTTTTAGCACGACTGCTCCCCGAAGTAAGTGACCCAGGGCGTAAACCATACCCTTACCACGTGCTACTGTAAGCCTGCCAAGTATGAGAAAAGACTACTTTGGTGAGGTTACAGAATGCTGGACCTTTGTACGTTAGATGCCTGTATCAGTCCAATCCCATTCAGCAGATGGCATGCACACGAACTTAAGTTCTTGCGCTTATTCCATAGATAAAAGGGTTGCCAACTGATGGGGTAACTTGTTCCTCAAGGTCAGTGCTGAGTGTGCATGTAGGGAGGCTGGTTGGACAACTGAGAGGAAGGCTGCGATGGTTCCCTCCTAATACTGCACTCACAGCACTCCCGGACACCTGTCCGGTGCACGATGTGGAGTCAGGTCGCGTGTGTGGCACGCGTTGACGGACTGTCTGGTTTTTTTTTTCGGACACTGCGTCTGAGCCCACCTCCGGCCGCATTGACATCGGAGCACGGCGAGTGGAGAGGAAGGAGAGAGTGCGGCAGATGCTACACAAGTTCCCCTCACTGAGTATCCCCGCTCGCTACGGTCGTACTTTCATTCCGTAGATAAATATACCTTAAAATGTAATGCTTGGAGACTTTATGACTTCGTAACCATGAGAATTTGCAGACTCGCGTGAGTTACACGACCTACCAGCCTCCGTTCTACCAAATCTGGCCACAATGTGAACAACGTGATCTGTACTTAGCACAATTATTTGTAAACACTGGAAGATCTTCTTATAAGAACAGGAGGTGTTATATGCATTGGTTGTAGAAAAAAATAATGCATCGTAGATCAAGAACAAGGAAAACCCATTTGGGGTCTCGTACAGCCTGACGCACGAGGCCGCCTGGAATAGTCTGTCAAGTCTGTCGAGCAGTTGTATTGTGTCGAATTGCCTGCGGACTCTGGGTCACTTAATTGTGGGACCTACAACTGTGCCTACGTAGGTTCAGTTTCTAAGATGAGGCAAATTTTCCTAATGTGATGAAGGACAGCGTAAACAGATAACAGTTGTTTATTAAGCTGTTTTTGAGTTAAAACGCTCAGATAGCAGCATTATTTCCATTGCTGTTGCGTTAACAATGTAGGGTGAGCCCAAAATCCCTATTTACGACCGCGCACTGTTAAGCACAACTGCACACGTGATGTCGGGAGGGGGGAGGGAAGGACAAAAAACACAGATAGTTGTGCACTCAAACAGGGTGACACAACGCAAGTCAAAACAAGAACAAACAAACTTAATGCTGTTTGAGCGTGAAGAAAGACGAAAATACATCAGAAACACTATAAATACTGAGCATTTTGCAAAACAGCGAGAACCAAAGCGAAAAATTAGGTTTAGAGCAGAACGCCCAGTACTTACAGTAGATGCGCTAACTCATGAAATGTCAACCAAAATTTCGAAATGCGTTCTCGTTTCGAAAAGACAAATTAAGTAGTGCTGTAAAACTAATCATGATGCAGCGTAAATCTATAATGATCCAGTTACCCCAGGGTGTCGGCTTTCGAAAGAAACTTATTTTCGGCTGCATGCAAGATCTATACTCTGCAAAAAATGACTACTTAAGTAGCATGCAATTTTCTCATTGATTTTCGATGCCCTTGAAAATTCAATTATATTTCATGGAAAACATGCATAAAAATTTTCATCCTTTTACGTATTCTGTAGAAATTCACGTCTTCTTCCAATTTCATACTTAAAAGAAGAGTATAATTCTGTTTTTAAAAAGTTTCTAATTGTGAGATTTTCAATACTATTGAATGACCGTTCATGAAACGTCATGTATCTGCATTTACGAATGTGGCTTGTAAAGTTAACAATATTGCTCAAATCCACTGCTTGATTTTATGAACCTCATATGGTCTCCTTTTAACACCGTAGAAAAATGCACGGTTTTCCTTACACGGAAAATATACAGCTTGTGGTTTTGAAACCCTAAATGCGAGTGTAACAGCAGGTCGGGTTCAAAATTATTCGGGAATTAGAAAAGTTTTTTAAAACCGAATTATACTCTTCTTCTGAATATTAAATTGGAAGAAGACGTGAATTTCTACCGAATAAGTCAAAGAATGCATATTTTTATGCATGCTTTTCATGAAATATAATTGAATTTTCAAGGGCATCGAAAATCAATGAGAAAATTGCATGCTACTTAAGTAGTCATTTTTTGCAGAGTATAGATCTTGCATGCAGCCGAAAATAAGTTCTTTTAAAAGCCGACACCCTGAGGTAACTGGATCATTAGAGATTTATGCTGCATCATGATTAGTTTTACAGCACTACTTAATCTATCTTTTCGAAACGAGAACGCATTTCGAAATTTTGGTTGACATTTCATGAGTTAGGACATCTACTGTAGTTGGTAAAGCAGAAACAGTGACCGGCGAAACATCTTGTAGTAAATGCGACACATGTTACGAAGGTGGGTCGGAAAAAGTCGTCCCTACAAACATACACAAGCATCAATTGGCGACCGGGATATGAACTTGCGAGATTGCACAACCTTGGGACGGGACACAAAATTGGCCTGAGCAAACGTCCGCAAAGGGGATGTAAAGGATGCAATTACTGCGCAACCATGTAGCCGGCTTCCGCATTCACTGCAGCTGTTTGTACCTAGTGTGGTAGTGACTTAATCGTTCACAATAAAGTCGTCAATGGCAGTGTTGTTGATTAGAGTCATAATTGCTCGGCTATTAGGTTAACCTGCAACTTCAATTGAAGCAGTGTTCACTCACGGGTTCAAAGTAAGACTAAACACTAGTCCAAGGCAGGGTCCGAGCACCGAATAGGGCATGAAAAGGTCACCAGGTCTGTTGATGAACCGTGGGCCGTAGAATCGTGACTCAATCAACTCGCGACTTAGATGGTTATCATCTTGCAAGAGGTCTATCAGCATGCGCAAAGACCTACCCGCCCCCTCCCTATTCAGTAACAAGACTTTGTCCAGGCAGAGTAATTTGACCGAACCCGCAGATCAAATAGACGAGTAATTATGACGTAAATCACCAACACCAGTGATTAAATCGCGGTCATTAAGGGCTGAGGTGTTGGCTACTAAGACCCCATTGCACCAAGTGTGAGCATCTGCGATGAATGTGGAACGTAGCGACTGCGTCTCTGCTGTCGCTGAATTTGCACGTGAATTCGAAACATCAGACGGACAAAACTACTGTTCTAGAGACCGAATCCCTCTCTTAACGGTTTCCCCTAACTCGTACTATCGAATGTATCAGAAAAACAATCTATCAGTAATAGCCTATACGAATTACGCGAGCCTGGTAGTCATCTGGTGGATTCTAGGTGAATTACTTAGAAAATCCTGCTTGGGCAGTCAACTTACTGTATCAGATTTGGTAGATTCCAGATGTTGCAGTAGGTTGGGCGGGTAAACTTAATTAAACTCGAGTCGTCCGGCGGGGCCTCGTAACTCAAGTGGTTAGAGCGTTGGCTGTGCTAAAGCCTTCCCCTTACTGCGTGGGTTCGAATCCCATCGAGGCGCCGAGTTTTTCACAATTGGGTCAATATGCAATAACAAGTGTGTCGATAGACTGCATTCACTGAGTTGCGCAACCTAATGACGTCTACAGACTACGCCTGAATGTTCTCTGAAGGTTCAGTAGTAACAAAATCCTAATTTTTACTGATCGGATGATGTCTTTTACAACTTTTTCCCATGCAGACGAGTGGTAGACGCAGTATGTTGTGTAATCTAAGGCATAGACAAACATAAAGACAGATAATGATGATAGTTCACACCAGTCAAGCTCACTGAGACAACGTGTTCACCAAGGATGCCGTAGGAAATGAGACGTCTGAGAACGGGCAGTTGAATCCGCCAGCCCAGATCAACGTTCCGCCAGAGGCAGGGAGAGCGGGTCAGTAGATACCACTGCCGGCAAACTCGGGCGATCACAGTCAGCTTCACATTGGTGGGAAGGAAGGCGAAGATGTTCAACCAGACCTCGGTCGGAATATTTCGTGCATCCACCCAAGGCGCGTCGGCGGAAGAGGAGGACCGTCCCGGCGGGTCATGTGACTCCTCCAAAGAGGAGACGGGGAAGAAAAGAGACGTCACATGAGGCATGCGAGTGAACTTTAAAGCCAGTTGAAAAGGCAAAACTAAGTCGTGCGACGATTCGATCGTTGCAAGCGATGTCCACCACTTGGCCCGCAGAGTAGGCGAGGTACCGGTGACTTACGCGTGAATTGCCTTATCGTGAAGCGGACTTATGTAACATCTGCCACACTCCTTCCCCCTTCAACTACCTTGTTTCAATGACAAGACAGCAGAGGGCTGGGTTGGGCGAAGTCTACGCCGAAGACAAAAAGTCCTTCTACGCGTGCCACTCACAACCCGTTCCCCATTGTGTGAACCAGGCTGCAGTTAGGGCGGTTCGAATCTCGTGTTGGGATCGCAAAGGTAACATTAAGAGGGAAATATTGTGGTCTGGCCCTCGGTTCTGAGAGGTGTCGAATTATCCTGTCGGCTAGCAGCCTTCCCAGCCACGGCTCTTGGCGCGTTCTTGTAGGTTCAAGTGTGTCAGATTTTAGTGTGGGATACGTTGGTTTGTCGTGAGAAAGGATTCCCCCAAGCGTTAGCCTCATGGTTCCCTCTCTCGCCCGTGTTGTCCGAGCCTGTCGACTAGCCGGTGATGAGATCAGGTGCAATGGATGACGCGGAGTAAAGGTCTAGGTCTAAGGCCTGTCTCCACACGCGTGTCCGGCAGCGGTTAGCGACTTTTGCGGACTCGGCGCAGCCAGACAGACGCGCACTGTGAGCCCAGCGACCGGTGTTTTGTTCAAGCACATCTGCAGCGCAGCCCCTTGTTGGGGCCGGAAAGTCGCACGACAGTTCGACCGTCGTTGCCGGCGATGTCCACCGTGTGCTCCACAGCAAGGTGGAACAGGGACGGTTACTTGTACGCGAACTACTTTATAGTGAATGTAGACTTGCACAGCATCTACCGTAAAAAGGAAGCCCCCCCTCGTATCAGAGGTGATCTTGCGCTAAGTTCCGCGGGGTTAGAGTTAGAGATAATGTTAAGTTAGGGGTAAGGGTTAGGGATTCGGAGCAAGGCCATCTGCAGTAGGGGGGAGCTCTTATTACCCTGCCCAGCAGTAGTATTTCCTACCCAGTGATCAATGAAGCAGAGCGCGGTAGATACCTGCGCTAGTTAACAGTTCAACCGTCGTCGCCGACGATGTCCACCGTGTGCCCCACAGCAAGGTGAAACAGACACGGTGACTTGCGCGTGAGTTAGTTTATAATGAATGTCGACTTGCACAGCATCTACTGCACCCTCACCTCCCCCACCTGGACCCGGTGCCAAGACAGAATCAGGACGACCGGGCGGGGGAGGGCGCAGGTGGACGGCACAGTCGATCCTGCACCCTGGCGTTCCGCTCCACACAGGAAATGACCAGGTTTTTGACCAACAGTGGGTGGGGGGCGGCAGGATTCCCAGTGTGCGTGATGTCTGCCGGCAACGGTGTCCGCCACCGCACCCCCTGAAATGTTGGCATTTGTTATGGTTCGCAGATCCGATATGCCCCCGTGTGGGTCCAGCGCACCTACCACGTGACCCGTTTGGGGCCCAGGAAGTCGCAAAAACGCAAACAGGCTGCAGCCCCACTCCACACCGATGTCATGCAAGAGGAGGATGCGCGCTGTGTGGGTCTTCGTGACGATGGAGACGTCGAGGAGGGTCCACAGACACAGTCTAGAGACTGCATAAACTCTGCGAGTAGCATCGACTCGGGAGACGTCGTTCTTACTCTGATTATTTGACAGAAGCCCCACCCTGGAGTATTTGTAATTGTCTATTTTTGAGCTTTCATTCACTAACCCCAAGGGGTGCCTTTTCCTGGTCAGATATGCAACTAGAAAACACTGGTCTCCCCAGCCTTTATGTATAAATCGACCGATTTAGCGACCTTACTCATCCTCGACAACACAGTCTATAGGTCATCGAAGCTTGAAACTGGCAGACAGGGAGCTAGGATCACAGTGAGGACTGCAAACTCTAGCCGAGGGGGATCGAACTGCCAAGTAGAGTTAACTACTGATCGCCATTAATCTCTAACTCTCTGTCTCTTTGCATTACGACAGTTCGACCGTCGCGAACGACGACTTCCGCCGTGCGGCATCAGCGACTTGCAAAGCGCCCAACACACTCCCTTCCCTCACCCACCTTGCCCTGATAGTTAGACACTGTCAAAATGACTGAAGGTGGGAGAGCGGGCGCAGTGATTGACGGAACTAAACAACCCGTCTGGATGTGCCACACACGACCCAGCCCCGACAACACGCATCGGGCTGCCGCAAAAACGACTCAGATCCTGTAGCAGTGGGAGTGTTACAGAGGTCGTATTCAGAAGGCGTTATTGCAGCCTGGCTCCCAGTCCTGAGGAGGACCGAGTTGTCCCGTCAGTTGACGACCTTTGGAGCAATGACTTTTAGTGCGTCACAGTGGATCAAAACACCTCAAATTTATTGGTGGGGGACGAGCTGATTTGTCGTAAATAAGGATTCCCCCCTTATGTCGGTGTCACTGTTTCTCCCCTCGCTCATGCACCGGTCAGCTGTCCGAGGTCGTAAACTAACTGGTGATGGCATTAGACAGTGGCCCATGCGGCACTACCACTACGCACGTGCACAGCAGCAGTTGGGAACTTGCACGGACTCGGCGCAGCCGGGTAGGCGCGTCTCGTGAGTCGGGATGACTGCTATTTTGGTCAGGCGCATCTACAGCACAGCCTGTTGCGGACGCCAACTCCCCCCCCCCACATCACACATACACACGCACGCGCTTCCCACGCGGGAGGCAAAGACCCAACAGGAAAGCGTGTGGAGATAAAAACGCAATCTCGTAAACCAATTCATTTTTTTCGTTGAAAACACAGTTAGTTTATAAAACAGAAGTCAGAACACTTCGCTGGTGGGGGGATGCGGAGGATACAAATGCAAACTGAGTAGCAGTTTTTCATTAGAAGAGAGATTAACTGCAGTCCTCATCTCAAGCGGTCAGAAGATGAGACTGCAGGAGGTAGTCCGCAAACATGGATGAGGGTGTGCGACAATACAGTCGCACCTAGGTTGGAAAAACCGCCCATAAAGAACCAACTATTCGTCGCCCTCGTCGGTGTCGTCCGAGTCGTTCTCACGGCCACGTATGGTCTTCTTGGGTCGTCTACCAAATGGGTTCTTTGGTTTTTGGCTTTTCTTCTGAAGATCTGGTGGGCTGTTTAAATCACCCTGATAGTCCACCACACCGGCTACGCCAAGACGCCAGTCAAGCATCTCTGTGCTGAAGTCATCATGTCCACCGAGGTCATCAAATCCGATGATCATGTCGCAGACTTTTTCATTCTTCACAAGCACCAGCGTCGGCAACACCCGCACACCAAGTTTCGCAGTCAGAAAGGGCGATTTCTCCGCATCAATTTTCACGAAACGGCACTCAACCCTACGGGGAGCAAGAAGGGCAAGGTGTTTGTCGACGATTCCACAACGGAAAGTGCTAGATCGGTAGAAGTGGCACACCAGGGCCGGAGAATTAGCACAGGCAGTGAAGAAATCACGCTCTGATGGCAGTTCTGTGTAGACTCCGTGACCGGCAGCTATCCAGGCCTCTTTCTTTTGGGCCTTTTCCTTCATCTCCTCCAGGCGTTTACGACGAATCTTTTCCAGATCGTCTTCATCCATCTTCTCGATTTTGGCAATCTCCTCGTCAACAGTATCCTCAATGGCCTGAACAGCACGATGGAGCTGAGTCTCTAAAGCCTTTTTTACGGCCGATTCGCTTGCCATCTTGTTTCAATAACTACAAAAGACAAAATGATCGTAGTTAAAACGAGTAGGAGAATGACACAAGAGTTCCCTCTGGATATCTACAACCAAAGAACGTAAAATATGTTCGAGTGGCGGGGAGAGAGGGGTTCCCGAAGAGTCGGAAGCGCGGAAGTGACAAATAAAATGGAAGGACATAGTCGAAGCCCGAACTCTAAACCTTGTTGGTTGGTGTGGTGTGGGGGTTGCTAACTGGATCTTTTCACGGGGATGTGGATGAGTGTGGTGTTAATGATTGCCCCAAAGGGCTACGCAAATGGTATAGCATTTCAGCAGTCTAATTGAAAAAAGACAGTAAAAATAAGGCGGCGGAGCAGTTCAGTTCAGTTCTGCTGCCTAACCAGAGGAGAAAGACGCTTATCCGACCGTGGCAATGTTCACTGAGATATCAACCTGGGAAACCACTGGACGAGACAATGGGCCATTGACTGAAACACTTACCATTGGAAAGTAACCTACCCACCACATTATTGGCCTCAATTCATTCTGATCCATTCCACTAACAGTCCCCACGCAATATCGACTAGTGTAAGGCAAACTGAGAGGCATTCCGAACTGTACTGTATTAGAAAGACAGTGTCGTAGCGATTTGAGGTGGAAGAGGTTAAAACAGGATGAGCAGAAACTCGCAAAACGACATTGTGTGAAAGTTTGGGAACAAAATCTAGGTCTAAGTATACCGAGCTAAGCATTAGCCTAGTGCTCTTATGCAAGAGTTTCTGGACTTACCGGCAGGTCGTGATCAAACCGGTAGTCCGGATAGGAAATCTAATGCACTCTAGACAAAACTCCCTATTAAGTAGATGTGCTAACTCATTAATTCTGAACTACATTCTCGGGTCGGAAACATTACTTAAGAAGGGTTGCAATATTAATCACCATGAAGCATAATCCCATAATAATTCAGTTATTTCAGGATGCGGGCTCTTGAATGAACTTTTTTCAGTCGCCTGCAAAAACTAAACGTTGTGAAAAATGAATACTAAATTAGTATGGATTTTTCTTACTAATTTTCGATATTTTTATAAATTCAATTATATTCCATATAAAAAATGCTAAAAATATTCATTTTTATACGTATTTGGCAGAAAAAACGTCTTCTTTGGATTTTACGCTTAAATAAAAGGTATAATCCGGTTTTAAAAGTTTCTAATTATGCAATTTAAGATCGTGAAATGCCCGTTTATAAAACATCGTAACGCTACATTTACCAATGTTGCTTGTAAAGTTTACGATGTGGTTTAAATCCACGGCTAAATTTCATGAGCCCTTATATGGTCTCCCCTTCATACCGTATAGAAATTCAAGTTCGTAACAAATAATTCGGACCAATACAAATTCGGTGCCAAACGCAGGCCAAATGCCTCAAGAGGCGCTAATTTTAAATGTTTTAGTTCCTTTCACAGCTATAATTGCCCAGAAGCCTGATGCTCGGTTTTGTAGGCTGGACTGTAACCCTTACCATTACAGAAGCTCAAAAAGCTGGTGAACTGTAACAAAGAACGGAGATGAAGATGTCATTATAAAAAGGCCGCGCGGATTACAGAGCTTAGGCTCGCGAAATTCCCCCGAAAGAACTTGTGACTTGAATATATGAAGATTGAAAGTGAGTGTTGCAACAAATCAAAGTAGGATGTGGTGGTGTGTGCTTACTTGTTTTGGTTAATCATTTTAGGGAAAACTTGAAAAGGGTATGACGGCGAGGTCGCAGCTGCTCACTCCAGTTACTGTAAAGCCATCCCTTCTATCAAAAATTTCGAATAAAAAAGGTTTTGGTGGTATGTGGAAGGTCGATAGATGCGATAATGTCGATACAGCCGCCATTTGTAATTCTGTGGCTATAGAGGAGGAAAAGAGACCATGATTTTCCTCTGCGAGCTGGAAAAAACCGAGCAAACGTATTGTTGGTGTTGTGGGAACAAAGCAGTCGGTTTAGGCGTTAGTGAGTGAGGAGACTTGAGAAGTTGCCGGAATTTTCGAAAGGCAGGATGGTTCACAAGGTCACTACCACACATCTCCAGTGATTCCAACGAGTCAAAAGCAACAATAGTCTTGCGTCAAACTTTTTCCACTCACTGTCAGCTGGCGAATATTGTCGAACCTCTGGAAGACCGCATCACCCCGAGACTAGTGTCAAAGCGTAAAATGTTTTAAATCTTAATTGGAATATGTACAATAAGTTGGACGGTTTGATTCTGTAACCCGTTAGTCAAAATCCGCAGGACTCGATACCTCACTGGAGCTCGTGATCTTCCTACGCTTTTCAAAACTAGTTTTCAGATCTTCAATGTGTTGTGCTAATTTGCAGGCGTCTCACACTAATCAAGCCAGATTTTGCATACATTCGCGGGAGTCGTAAACGCTAATGCGACCAGTGATTAAAAGTAACCATGCTCGCATCAGAAGTTATCGGCAGCTCAACTTATGCTGTAATTCTTGGAGAGAGTTGTGATATTTGAAAAGGCAAATCGGACGGAGAGATCAGGCACGACTGGTAAAACTCATCCGAACGCATGTGACGGTTGCCCGGACCGAGTCTATTTTATATCTTAATACAGCAACCTCCATGATTATTTATAAGTTTTGAAGACAGTCCCCACCATAGTAGTCGGTTGTACGGAAATTCGGATTAGTCAAATCAGGGAACACTTTAAGTTCCAGCTAGACAAACTTTGTTGGCTGACAGCGGAAAAAAGATGTCGATGTAGAAATTGCGTTAAAGGGAATATTTCCTTTTAATCTGTCTGGCAGTATGTATATTCACTAAAAATCTGTTGTACTGTGACACGATTAGGCATTCGCAATTTAATACCGTGAGAATTTCACGAGTCTAACGTGTGTTTCATCCTATAGACCTTACCTTACCGCACTTTGAAGTCCTTTTAAAGTTCACATCCCTAAGCCGAAATCAATGCTCCCAACGTATAAAGCTTCGAAAGCTTCTTGTTCATACAGTTGGCCGTTAATCGCTGTTAAGGAATTTACTATGGAAGTCATTCTCCTCCTGTTTAGGGACAGCCTGATGGAACTTCTCTTTGGTCCGGATTAATCACCCCTGGTTCGAATTTAATAGCCACGCTTTAAAAGAATTGGGCCAA
>CACRXP010000401.1:239178-259334 GCA_902702965.1 Spirometra erinaceieuropaei | reverse complement strand
CGTCGGCAAGGCCCCAGATTATATCCCAAATTATCATGTCGTCAACAAACATCGCTGTTTCGCAATTTAACTCTCTTTCGCATTCGTCCACGTATGTTAGGAACATAGTGGGTCCCAGTACTGAACCTTGGGGAACACCACCCTCGACCACAGCATGATCTGATTTTCCTTCACCGATGCACACAATCAGTTGTCGACTCACAAGGAAGTTTTCAATCCATTTGATGAAGTTGTCCCTGAGCCCTATTATTTCCAGCATATGTAAAAGCTTCTGGCGGGACACAATGTCGAAAGCCTTATGGAAGTCAATGAAATCGATGTGGATCGCGTGCCTGTCGTCGAGAGCTCGGGTTTAACTCTGGAAAGATAGCAGCAAGTGATAACAGCAGCAGTGATAACAGTCCGATAGTAAATCTCAACCTTCTAGGGTTTGCACCAATTCGCTCTTCATGATCCTTCCCACGACTTTATTGGATATGCATGTGAAGCTTATGGGAACGTGATTTGGTCGTCCACGTCCGGCTGCCACCTTTGTATAGCGGAATAATATGTGCCACCTTCCAATCGATAGGAAGTGTTCCAGTGTCAAATGAAGTTTGAAAGGGCATCGGCAGAGGGTACGGAAAGCTAACTGGAACGTTTTTTTGTTAAGCTCGGGTCTTGGAAACTTTGATTTGTTCAATGCCTCTAAGTTGTTTCGGACAAGACCGTCTGAAAAGATTTCATCACCTATTCTTGTAGTCGGCTAGTCTTCTATGGAGGAAGCAAGGAACCATGCCTAGTTTGTGTGGGCTGATCAGAAGAACTGAAAAATACGCAGTTTCGTTCCTGCCACTAGCAATATCAACGCCATCGGTTGTATTTATAAAGGGGGTTCGCGTTTGTTCCATGTACTTCTTCGGAGCTGGTTGTTGAGTAATTGCGGGTTCTGTGTTGCTTTATGTGGCAAATTCTTTTCAAATTGCCGGCGTGTTTTTAAAACCTCACTTCTCAGCCTCTTTCTCTTTGTGCTCTGTAATTGTTGAAATATTCGACTTGCCCAGTGACGCAGTATCTACTTCACAATTAATACTTTCTGTTAATCCATTTTTGGTTGCTATTTTATCACCCGAACTACTTGTTCTGCCTTACACACATCAGTGGACTCGTAGTGCGGCTGAAAAAAACACTTCGGGATGCTGACTCCGCAGAGATGCTTTTCTCTCTAACGGGAGCTGTGCCTGTTCGTCAGTCTCCAAAATGACTTTTAGGGGCCGAGGCCGGGAATAGGAACCGGACGCTGACTGAATCTTCCATATTCGGAATGCTCTGGGAACATTAAGTGACTTGCCGTCTCTTAACGAGGCTTTCGCATACACTTGAAGAAGGTCTAAATCATGTTTAACTCTCTCCTTTGGAATTGTTGCCGTTGATTCGGGTACTCCTTTTATAACTACATTTTGCTTGAGACTGAATCTAGCGCTCGCTGTTGTCGCAAAGCTTTTGAAAGACTGGGCGTTCTTCCCCAGTTCACTAGTTTCGCTGGCTCCGGATGAACTAGCTATTGGGCTAGGGAAGCTCAGATCTGTGTACGATTCATTTATCTTCGTGTTGATAACACTGCCTTCTGTGTTTCCGTCTTGGTAGTCGAAAAAGCTAGCCTCAGTTTCTTTTGAAGCCTCCGCTTGAATATTCTGTCTTGGTTTCGGTCCACAAGGTGTTCCAATATCTTTATTGTTCAGCATAGTTGGGAGCCTCCAACTGTCCTTTGGAGTATCGGACGCAGACTCAGGCATGCCCTTTATGACAATGCATTTACTGCGATCAACTAGAGGACCTTGTGGTCTAACCATGCCTGCAGAGACTTCATCACGGATATCCCAACTACCTTCATCCACCGATTTAGGAAGGCGTGTGGGACGCTGTCGAATGCCTTCTTAAAGTCTGTTTATATGACATCAACCCTCCCATCCTCATCCATTGCGCGAGTCCACTGCTCCGTCGAGAGCAATAAACTGGAAAGACACGAGCGGTTCTGTCTAAAGCCGTGCTGCAGGTCTGAGATTAAATGGCCCTGCTCCAGGAACTCCATAGCTGCTTTCTTAACTATGGCCTCATTATTTTACAGCAGATGCAGGTTAGACTAACAGGCCGGTAATTGTTAGCATTAGTGCGAGTCCCGCCCTTGTATATCGGAAAGATATTTGCTGTCTTCCATTCCGATGGCAACCTCCCTAATTCGAATGACGAGCGGAAGATGTGCGCCAGTGGTTTGGAAAGTTCATTCGCCAGTTCCTTCAAGAATTTGGCCGGTATATTGTCCGGACCCGAGGACTTTGCTTCTTTGAGATTTTTCAGCTCCCTTTCCACGGCAGCTGCCGGGAAGAGTATGGAGTCAAGCACGGGACCAACAGTCTCAAGAGCATTGCCGGCACTGCGACAGCGAAACTCTGTTTCTGTAGTAAAAACGGAGGCAAAATACTGTCCTAAGTGGCCGGCTTTCTCGCTGTTCTCAATGATCTCTACACCATTATCAGCCTTCAGCACCGCGACCGGGTCCTTATTTTTCAGTCTACTGTTCAGATAGTGAAATAAAATCTTAGGTTTCTGTTCAGCCTGTCGTATAATTTTGGATTCATACTCCTTCCGTGCCTGACGGATACATTTTTTGACGGCATTTCGTTGACAACGAAAGTCTTCGAAATGCGCTGGTGACGCAGTTTCCCTGAATATTTTCCATCTTTTGCTTTTTTCCGTAGCTGCCTATTTAGGTCCCTAGTTAACCAAGCAGGTCGACTAGTTGTTTTTTGTACTTTAGGTGGACAACAGCGCCTAATCAGATCGAGTGAAATCGTTTTAAAAGATATCCAGTCGTCCTCCGGATCTCCCCTGAGTATTTGGTCCCAATTCACGGACAGCAATTCCTTCTTCATCATATTAAAATCTGCCTTCCATATATTAGGTTGGCCCTCTGTTCTCTTCTGGCGTTTAGATAAGTGCGAGTAATCCCATAGTAGCGTAGTATGGTCACTTTTCCGGAGAGGTGCATTGGAATACACTTCGTCGATATTAGAGAAGTCTTTACTGAAAACTAGGTCTAGACAATTTGCTCTCTGGTTCTCTCGAAATCTTGTTGGTACCTTCACATGTTGCGCCAGAGGGAGATCGAGTGTGAAGTTCAGTAGCTTATTGCTGAAAGAGGCTGGTCCACCATTAACTGCCATAGTTTCCCACTCTATTGCAGGTGCGTTGAAATCCCCAGCAATAAGTACCTCTTGGTGGCTAGCTACGTCTTTGACTAAACCAAGGAGCGACTTATCAGCTGCACTCAGAAGGTTTGGTGGTCTGTAAATCGCCAGAAATTCTAGATTTTGTGCGTTGCTCTTCTTTATCTTAATCCAGACGGATTCATGTTCAAGGGAGAGGGTGTGGGCTCTTTCAACTGCTGAAATTCCTTCCCTTACATATACGACTACCCCTCCGCACTGCCTATTTTGACGGTCTCTACAAAACAGTTGGTAACCCGGTATCGAAATCTCAGCATCCATGATTTCGGCATTAAGCCAAGTTTCCGTTATGGCTATGACATCGGGGATTTGTTCCGGTACTCTCGCTTTGAGTTCGTTGATTTTCGAAACGAGACTTTGAGCATTGGTATACAAAAATCTCAATTTGGCACGAGCAACTCCGGCATACTGGCGTTTATCTATTTCTTGGGATTGAATGCAAAAGCCGGTCGGAGCTGATCGGGATGAACTGCTTTCCATCACTCCTAAGCTGTTAGAGTTATGGGCTTTCTCCAGAGGAATGGCCTCTGGACGCGTATAATTTTTCCGTCCACTATTCGGAGATTTGTCTCACCCAGACTCGACCGCCTGAGGACTTCCAACTTGAGCCCCCTCCATTTTTCTCGCTCCGCGGGTGAAAAGTTCCGCTGAAAAAAAAAACTGATGGATGGGCGTGTTTAAGCGCAGCTTTCCTGCTCAAAAGTAGCTGTGCTTGTTCGTCATTCTCAAAGACAATTTTTAACGGTCTCGGTCGGTCTGGATCTTGTTTTGAGTCTTTAATTTTGCCCATCCTGAAAGCCTTTAATACTGTGACTTTTTCGTCTCTTATTAAGATCGATTTGAGATATTCCTGGAATATTTCTATGTCATGTTGTATTCTGTCCTTTGAAGCGTCGGAAACAGACTCAGGCATGCCCTTTATAACGATGCATTTACTGCGATCAACTAGACGGCCTTGTGGTATAATCATACCTACAGAGTCTTCATCGCGTGCATTCCGGCTACAACCTTCCACCGATTTAGGAAGGTTTGATTCAGCAGGACTAACGCATGACTGCCTGTTAACTACGATCTTTTGATCATTTATCGGTTTCAGCGGCGCGATTTTCGTGTGCGGCGTAGCCAACTCTTGTTCCTTTGTCTGACTATCTGTGCCTTTTCGAGGTACCCTGAGATTTCTTTTTGTTCGCTGAGATCGCGTCTGACCACGGTTTTCTCGCACAAGACACTGGTTGTCATTCCTATCGAGCTCTAATGGCCTACTATTTTCTTTCTCGTCTGTCGACACAGCCGAGGAAGCCGTGTTTGCGTATGTTCGCTCACCTTCATTCTCTTTGGATGAATAGCGAGGGAGATTCCTCAGCCTCTCCATCTCCACTTTAAGGCCCTTTATCTCCTTCTCCATTTCCGCAAATTTTTGAAGGAGTCCGAAACATGTCGTACGGGCTTCGTCTTCGTATTTGATATCCATACAGCTTACTAGACTCCTTGCTCGTTCAGTGGGAGGTGACTTGACAGCGATATATACAGAGTTGCAGTCGTTTGTACAACGAATAATGTTTACTTGTTTATTTATTTCTGTCTGTCGGCCGTGCGCCGACAGTCTAGTGGTCATTTCGCTGGTCACTCCACGACTGGACCTGGGTGCGAATCCCACTTGAGGCTGGTTTTTCGCACATTGTCCTGGTGGTGTTTCGTCGACTCCCATTATTAATTCAAACAATACGCAAGGGATTCTAGGTACGGACGAAGTATTTAAAGGTGTAGGAGAAGCTTTTTAACCAAGCCAACAATATGAATCAAATATCAAACGACTGACCCGCTTCTGGATCTGGAAAGTCCGGCGGTGCTGTTAGCGGAGAAGAGATACGAAGGAGAAAGGTTGTCCCGAAGAAAGTTCCGTCAACGTTCCGTGTGGATCGTTTGAGGAATTGCTGATTACGCTTCAATTTCTTAATCCAAATGGGGCTGCAGAGCGTCCAGTCGACAAAAATCCCGAAAAAGACAAATCCCCCCCCCCCAGGTCGAAAATTTCAAACCGAATTCGAAAGACGCGCGTAAAATAGATCGACTGCGGAACTTTTCCAAATGCTCCACTGGATGAATTTGGACGATATGGTCTGTCCTAGGTGGTCAGCATACAGTGAAGACATAAAGACAGGAGCTAGTAGACCAGATGGTCAACCAAATAGCTTTTGTGCTGCACGAAAACATGGTGGTGTGTTCCAACACCATCAGAACTTATTTCACATACACAATTATGCCACCATCCTGTGTTTCCTGCACCCCCTCGAAATATTTGATATCCAGCCGATGTTATTTCATTATCACTAATATTCCCGGACAGTCAGGTTTCGGTAACTGTTATAACATCTGGAAGTATTTCGATAAGGCAAATTTTTAGCTCATCAGGCTTCAATATGAGGCTTTGGGCATTTGTATACAAATACCTCCGTTTTGTGTCAGCCGAAATTCCTGTTACGTCTGTCACTCCTTTGAGCCTTATTGCGCCGCGGCGGGCGTCATTTTCACTGGCCTGTCTCCTTGTTTGATGCCCCACTCCGAGAGGCTGATTCCACAGTGGTGTTTGCGTTAGCGGAGTAGCTACAGTCGTTCTTAGCATTGCTATCCGATTCAGATGGAAATTAATATTTTTCTGAAGTACTTTCCCCCTAAATATAGGCTGCTAATGTTCAACACCCTTCAGTCTCGGTTTTAACTAGAGACTTATTCCTTGTATTTTTAGCATTCCGTTTACAATTAGCCCTCTTGAAAATAAAGTCCTGTTTGTGCGAGTTCCCGAGGTTATACTTTATGGACAAGATAAACTTTATTTGCTCTTTGGGCTTTCAAAGGCATTGCCTATTACCCTTAAAATATACTGACCTACTGACCTTTGTTTTCCAGGGTAATTTTGAGAAGATGAGATTGTCATGCCGTTGTCCTACCTTCACTCCTTCTTCCAAACCGGGATGCTTTTAGGACTTTTATTTCCACTTCCGGCTGGAGTAATTGGTTAAGTAGGTCGTGAAATGAAGTAAGATCCTCTGAGACACGACCGTCATGTCTGACTGATTCCGATTCGGACAAGCCATAAAAAACTAGACATTGTTGGCTGTCTCAGTGCCCTTTATTTTGCCTGTCTGGAAAATCCTCAGTATAAAGTGGGGGACAGCTTACGAAGTCCTCCCTGGGATTCAGTTGTTTGCTGTCAACTAACGGTGCGAGGGGACAATCAAGGCTGATTTTGACTTCAGGTTCCTATTGTGGCGTTTTCCTATTTATTTTGGCCACGAATTTCTGTTTTCTCATTCAGATATGTATCCTACAGAGCACCCGGTGTATTTGAGAGAACATGAGGACGACGATATATTTGACGACCTGGTTATATCATCCCTTGGCACAAGAGGACTGCCGTTATTTCTACTAAGAGTGACAGGCAAGGTGGCTCTTGCGAGAGATAAAATCTTTGTGTTATCGTTTAGGTCGTCTTGCATAGAAATCGGGTTTGCGAAGTTTTTCAGAAACTACTTAACTATTCGTCGGCCTTGGAGGGCGTAGATAACTTCGGATCTTCAAGGATTCTGAACGATTGTTTTTCTAGGCCGAAATGAGCGGTGTTGTGACCAAGCGGTGAAAGTGCGTTCTCAGTGCGCTATAATCGTCAGACCAAATTCCACGTTGTAAAGTGAAGACAGAAGGCACCAGAATGAGGAGTTTAATGTATACAGAATCCGGAATCGTCCTCTCAGGCATCAGTGGCCACTGGCGAAGTCAGGGCTGGTGTTGACTGCGTCCAGTTATGCCTGAGAGTACCTGAGACAGCGGTGGCAGCCGCTTTTATAGGCTCGTAGGCCAAGCTCAAGTGGTCTCCAATAGGTGTGTGTTGCATCTGCCGAAGGTTGGTTCCCCAGTGGCTTATGTTGTTGGTTGCAGGACGGTGGCGTGTCTAAGTGGCACATGGGCAGGTGAGACTCTGTAGGGATGCAACTGCGTCCGGACTGAAGTTGGTCGAGTAGCTTCAGGTCAGCGCGTCTGCAACGGCTCGCTGAAGGGGGTGAATGAACTTGAGGCGGCGAGGTCTTGAACAAGGACACCAGACCGGTCATGGTTGCTGGCCGCCACAGCGGTGAATTGGCTACGTAGTCAGTTGAATTGTGCTTATGAACAAGTTTGGCTTAACTCAGTTTCCTTACGAATTTCAGTATGTAAAAAAGCACTGCAGAAATTCAAAAAATAATTCTGTACGCACAATTTCAGTGCCAGATCAAAGACAGTAAATGCGAAGCGGTAACTAGGTTAAAATACTCCCAGTCGGAGCGCGAAATAATATCATTGTGCTCAGCCGAGCTTGTTGGAGCAGTTGTGACATCTGCTTGCCGGAAAGTTTTGAGCGTATTCACGAGACTGCTTAAAAATAACGAAGTTTTCCAGACTGGAAATCGTCCCCGCTCTTTGATTTCATGCGAATATTGCAATGTAAATTCCTTGATTCGCTAACTACGAATGAGTTGACCCTTTCCATAAATGGTTTACGATTTCATCATATCCGTGCAAAGAGAAGGAACTTTGAGCCGATAATTAGAATTGGAATTGACAAGATGAGACGGTGTGTCACCACTTGTGCTACGGCAGAATTAAAATGAACTATCAGGACTATGCAGGAGACGAGGTGGACTGGACAAAAGGTCGGATCATTAAACGATACGCAGAAACTTAGGCGGGTCACATCAGCAACTAAACGTTGGAATTAAGATATGGGTTAAGTAAAGCATGGGCCTCAAGGATAACATCGGACATTAATTATCCGGAGAAGAGCAGAAATTGCAACTACCGTCGAAGTTTCTTCTATAGTTTTTGGGGTTGCAGTTCCGCGGAACAATCCGAACATCGAAATGGGTTAAGTAACGGTCGTCACTGAAACCGTTTCCGTTTCTCTCTAGGAAGTACGAGGGGTCATCATAAAACTGTTCCAGACCAGACTCCTGAGCCATATGTAATTCCTAGGCCGACATTTAGGGAATTATCAGAAGAACTGACGACGCGTCTTTCCTCTATGTTTGGGCTGTCACTGTGAATAGTGCGTTTTCTTACGCATTCGAAGACAACAAAAGTAGTTTCCATGCATTAGGGTTGCAACAGCCGACGTTACGCCTACGGATTTGACTTGTATTCAATGCAGAATAATAGAAATCTTTGTTTAAATAGATATACTACAATTTTGGCAAGAAGATGACGTATACGGATTTTTTAGCATGTCTTTCGACAGGGACATTTTCGTCGATCAAGTCCGCCGAATTCGCCGGACCTCTGTACCAGTGCTTTAGAAGAGAGTATTGAAGTTGACGTAGTTTGCATCGACTTCCACAAAATCTTCGACAGTTTTCAACATCGACGCACTTTGCTTAAAGCGAGCATTCTTGGCAGCAGGGAAGGCTTTTGACATGTATAAGGGAAGTTCTGGCTGATCAATAACACTCTGTCCCTATTAAAGAGGGCTACTGGGGTGAGGTGGCCAATGGCGTCCCTCATGGTTCAGTTTTTGAACTCTTATTCTCCACTCTCTATGCTAATGGCAGCCTCCGGGAACTTGACTGCGATAAAGTAATGCTTACCAATGACGCCACGCTCTAGCAAGTCAGTAAGGGTCTAAATGTCCTGAAATCCCTTTAAAATAATCTGCAACGACTGCAGACGAGGCCTGAATACTGGCATTTGAATTTCAGCTTGCAACAGGGCGTCGTTTTCCATCAGTGTCAAACTAGTTGACAGTTTGAGAGTGACGAGTGACAATGTCCGCCTTGTACTCCGCAGCACAGTGGGCGAAGGGGCGGTGCCTTTCGTGTGAATTAGTTTATAGTTGTTGTAGCCTTGCACTGAATCTACCAAACTCCCCCCTCCCCCACCCACCAGAGTCTGTTTTCAGGAAAACCTGAGGCGGAAAGGGGTGCAACATCCCATCTACGTATGCCACACAACCTACGCCCTGAAAACACACAAGGTTTCCACACAAAAGAGGTGGACTGCAGGGATCTCACGTGCACTAAAATATCGAAAGAGCCACATGCAGAAGGAGCGGAGGAGTGCGCTTCTCACCTAAGTAAGATATGTCTATTCCTTGGCCGCCGTGGGTGATGTGCGGCAAGTTTGGGTGTGATGTGTATTGGTGGAGGGATGTTTGATAAGGGGGTTCGGTTAGTCGTGGTTTTGCAACAGATTTCCGCAGGGGGTAAATGCCCGAGAAGGCCCATTTGGTAAGGGAATGTCTATAGGCAACGCGAGCGCGGGGCGGGTGCTGCGGATGCGTGTCGGGACTGGATTCGCAAGTGACCGACCAGGTCGATGCGTCATGCGTATATGCGAATGCTACCAGAGGAGGTTGGGATCGTGTCCACGCTGGTAATGGTGATGGTTGACGGGGATTTGGGAGTATTCTCAGTGGTGTTGGGAGTAGGAGTTGGCGGGTAGTTGGCTGGAGGGTTCGTGTATTAACGATGGGGGCCGTGGAAGGCGGCAGCAAGGCACCGGAAGTCACCACCAGACGGTGGTGGTCGTCGTGTGCATCGTGAGATTTTCAGCAGGTGTGACGATGGAGGCGTATGTGACGGCGAGAGGGTATTTCGTCTAAAAACCATTCAGGTTCCCATTTAATTTCCGCGGAAGAATCTCGGTGTTTAAATAAAGAGCAATGTGAGTCCCTTATTGCATGGCGTCAAGGCTGCAATAGCGTCGTGTTGAATTTTGTGACACTTTCATTCGACTTAAATTTAAATGTGACACATAGGCGTGGCGGATGTCTAACGGAAGAAAAAATGTCCTGAGGAAGTATGACCTCGGACAGCAAAGGTTGTAAATGGTCTTAAATACTGTCCTTATCTAAAAAGACTAAGGGACTTAACGAATTTTCTCTATGTTGCAGGCAACAGAAAGGTAGTCCTACAATGGTTTGAAAGATAGGGCAAGGCCTTTAAAAGTACCACATTCTATGGACATGTTTCAGCAGCGGCTTTAGCCTCAACTTTGTGGCATTTAACGAAGGTGCACACAATATGTCCAGAATGATTCCTCACTCTGAGTTCTTCGGACAACGGGTGGAAGAATAATAGAAGGACCCCCCTCCCCGAATGTGTTGTTACGGCCGCGTCCCAGCAGCCGTTCTAGAAACACCCGAATAGTTATATGACCCCTTGTTTTCTCACGAAATATTTCATTTTAACCGAAAACCATGTTAACTCCACACAAAAATGCACCCCAAAGATCGAGCCACTTGAATTACACGAACACTATTTTAGTAGTGATAATTACTCAGAATGCATGCGCGTCGACTTGTACAAAATAAGGTTTTAGAAGGATGGGCACATTGCTCCTAATAAATAAACAGATAAGCTGAAGCAAAAACTCTCTCGGATGTACCGGTCATTGGGAATGGCTGTCTTTAAAATATGCAGAAGACTTTCAGGTGGGCGACCACTAGATTTTGTCGAAAGACTCACTCATGCCGCGCATTATGAAATCTGGGTGGTCCATTTCTGTAGTAAGAAAACTGGTGATTTCCATACCTTCAGGTCTCTTTCGTGGTTATACTCGATCACACCTGTGAGAGATTGCGTGTCTCCTCTGTGCTCACTGGAACCCGAGCATGATTTTTACATGTTTAATAACGTTAGAAACACTCCATCTGGCATAGTTCGTTTTCATGATTTCTCATTACTTTCACGAAATAGGGCATCCGAGTGTTTACTTCCTCAGTATCTACTCATTTTTGATATTCCAGCCTACAATGACGTACACTGACGGAAAACGTAGGTTGAGTTAAAGGGAAATCAACAACATGTGGTAGAAACACAAAGCACGTATGCCACACCATAGTCAGGGAATAGCTGCACCACCTCCGAATGCGTGCTGTCACAAGGCGACCAAAAAGGGCGAGCAAAGCGCGAAGGGAGATCGTAATACGGACAGATGATTATATGTCATAGCATAACTCTTGCGAAATTTAGTCAGTAGCAGCTCCAGCTGACGTTGGATGTAATTAGGTATCCACTTCTGGGACCGTTGATGTGATTTAGTAAGTGTTTGAGGTAACGGTGTACGTAGTGTTGCACAATGTGCTAAGCTGAATAAGCTAAGCTAAATACAAGATCTTCAGAAAATCTACACATATTTAAGAGAAGGCTACGCCTTTATCTGAATACTGACTCGAGTAAACTTTTATTTTCCTCATCCTTCCCAGACAACGTTTCTATGACACTGAGAAAGGGCCACAGGGAATTTAGTATGACGCCATTAAATTTCCCTATCTGTTCACATTTCCTTCATTTATGGGTAGTTTGGCTTCCTAAGATCCCTCACCAGAAATGTTAATTTTTCCAATTTTTCAGTTCATGCATCGTGCCCTCACAGAATGCGCTCCATCGATGCTCTTGGCGAAAGCTTCTGCATTCGCCATATAGTAGTCTGGTCGCATCTCCCTTGCCCAATCCTCGGATGGACTCGGATGAATGTAACCGAACGCATCTGGGTTCCTATCGCCTCCAGACTGGTTTTCAATTTCGCCACTTATTTGCCTTATTCAAGGCCACATACAGGCCAGTCCTGACTGACCCGCCTACTTACCCCTTCATGAAATCCGTTATACAATGCCATATACAGCTGACATTTATTTCGGCCCTGTTGATGTCCGACTATAATCCATTCTATACCGCCACATGCAGGCCAGTCCTGCCCGCATTTTTCTGATTCTAGTTTTTCGAGGGTTTCTTTTCTCCTGTAAAATCAGTCAAATCATTTTCAAATTTTCAAATTGAGTTTTTTTACCCCTCGCTTATCATTATTCTTAACGGACTTCTAATCTCAAAAACTATGTATTGCACTTTGTACAGATTTTGCCTACCTCGTCTAAAATTTGCATGTAAATTTATTTTTACTTGCTTTGGTGGGACTCCGAGGGGTCTTTACCAAAATTATTATTATTATTATTATTATTATTATTATTATTATCTCTTTAAACCTTACTTCTTATTTCGCCTTCAGTGATGGTTGTTTAACAAAATTTTAACTTTTATTCAGCAGGTAATTTCGGTACACTTAGCATACCTCGGTTTCGTAATATTGCCAGAATAGCAAAAATGTATCTCATTATTCGAGGAAACACTATTGTCCTTTATAGTCATATTACAGATTTCAGTAAACCATTTGCCCCCTAATTATGGTTTTGGGTATAAAGTTAATCCGTGATTATCCCTTTAATTTGTAGAGGAATTTGGTCCATACAGACGTCCAGCGGGACGTCTTCTCGCAGAGGGTTGTTGGAGCACTGAACAGACTCCCCGACGCAATGGTCCCTTAGGAAACTGTTGAAGCATTTAAATGAAAACTGGATACTCATTTGCACGGGGACTACTGTATACATTATCAAGATTGTAAAAGTGGCGGCAGTTTGCGCCTGGCTCACAGATACGGATAACTTTGCAATCTCCATAATTATTGTCAAATAATTAATTCTTCTGCTGTTTTCGAATATGAATACGTAACTCAAAGACGAAATTATGATTGCCCTAATAAAGTGACTTAAGGTGACGTTCACTGACCCGTTATGTGGGGCCTTTATATCCTCAAAAATTGTCAGCGATCAAAAGATACCTGCATCAGCCGTCAGGACAAGTAATGAACGCTTCGATATTTAGACGAATGCTCACTATATCGTAAAAGAGAACCGACTTATTGGGTTTAGAAATTGTGACAGGCCGCATCTTAAATAGTGGTTACAGGTTCGGCCATCATATTGCATTTTGGGAACTCAGGTTTTAGAAAATAAGTTCAGCACCAAAAGATCAAGATTTGCAGGCTCACTTCAAAAGATACTCAAAATAGGTTTCCGGAAAGTAACTAAACGTTATTTTCTCATGCATTACGACAAACTGCACATGAGGAGGACTCAGAGAAAGAATAAACAAAGACACCTGCTGTGAGTTTAAAACCCATGGACCATTCAATCTGCGGCCATATTTTCAGAAGTATCTAGGTATCACTGGAGAATATTTGACCCCATGAGGATCTCAAGCCGAATCAAGAACACTAAGATCTCATTTAGCCCACCTTCCAAATTGGCCTAAAAGTTGGTAGGCAGTGTTGCATATCTTCCTCTAATCTTGCCCATATTAACAAGCCACTTTTTACGAGAGTAACCAGCTAACATTTTTTAAAGTCCCATTTTCGACTCCCGAGCCACAAACAATGCTTCACTGTATTTATTTCACATTCATTGTCCATACTCATACCTATGTGTTTTTCATATAATACCGGTGTGTTCGTGGATTTATCCTGAAATCCCGAACGGTGTTGCTTTTGGCTGGATAAGTTTTCGCTCTTCGCTATCCCTGCTGCATTTCCGACAGTCGTTCCAATGTCTAATTTGGGTTCTGCGCCATTAACAATCCATACAAACGGGCATCTTACTATTTATTGAATTCTGAACCCGGTGTCCATTTCATTAACACTGAACCTGCTGAAATTTATTCTGACCTTGAACTGGCGGTCGCGTGTTTGTTTGTGCTATCCCCGAAAGGCTCACTTTGCAAATTTCTAGTGGTCGTGTGCGTGCCTTATCGAAAATGCAGAACGAAGCCGGAGAGTTTGTTGATATGTATGTGCCAAGGCGTTGCGATGTCAGCAATCAGTTGATCGGCGCCAAAGATCATGCATCCATTTCCATCCGACTCGCCGAAGTCGATCACAACACTGGTCGTATGACTGGAAAGTGCAAGACATTCAATATCTCCGGCCAGGTCCGCGCTATGGTAATTGCTGCATTTGTTTTCTGACGGTTTCTAGGGTGAATGTGACGATTCCCTTAATAGGTTAGCAGTAAAGGCCAAGATGCTACCCAAGTACGCAATATTCTTTACGATTCCTAACTGGAACCATTTTTTAGGGACTTCTGCGAATAAAATTCCCTGTTTTTCGGAGAATAAATGGCTGCTTCTGGCAAAGTCTTTTGTTTCAAGCATCTAGTCAGCTTTTCATTGCCACATCGGACGCGTCATCTCAAGTTTTCGTTATATCTCTTGGGAGCTCACTCACATGGTTCTATGTGGTTTGTTTGTGGTGATCAGCGAAGTCGTCGCAAGCCCATGTTGTTCGTGCTTTCTCTTTCTATAGGCTCCATCGTCTCAGAGCGTTGTTTCAAGATAGGGATTGACTGCTTCAGGCATAATTCCCGAGTAGGCGTTCACTGTCTCTATTGTTATTTGTGCACCCTTCGCTGGTTTATGTCTTGCTGCCACGATCACACCTCTGTGTAATCAATTGACTTACATACCAGTAGCCCACAGAATGACTTAATTAATATTCTTTACTGCATGCTGTCGCCGTGTTACTATCGACCAACTTTCCTCTGTCGAGGAACCAGCTTCTCCTGCGGAATATTTGACTTTATTTCGACTATGTAATCAACTGGGATGCATTTGCCAGCGAACACATTGCCGCGAGTCGTTCTATTCTGAATTTACACTGTTTCCTCTGGTTTACGGCTTCCGTTTCTGGTCCGGCTTTATGATATAAGTATCAAGGGTGTATGTTTATCCTTTTGGATCATAAAGGGCAAACATTCTCCCAGTCTTCCAACGGTTAGCTTTCGGTGTAACTAACTGGGTTAGGACTGTCGGCGATGCCTCCCGGTCATCTCCCGCCTGTATTGTACCCTTACAGTATCAACTACTGCGCTTTCATTGTGTTTCTTCGCGACTGTTTGTAGGCGTGGGTCGGGTTGTCGTATTTGTTCAATTCGAAGTCTTGATTATCCTCAATAGCGCGGGCTGCGATGTTTTGGAAAGTGTTTGCTCTCTCGCTGTCGAGGTAAAGCTAAAGTATGCTCCCAAAGGTAGGAGAACCTTAAAATATCGGTTATAATCCTATTTACTCACCCTTGAGGTCCACAGTCTTCCCTTTTGATCGCCGACGGCGCCATTGCCAATCGTGATCTCACGTGCATAGTAAAGAAATCCCGACATGTCTGCTTTTCCCACTCATGCATGCCCATAGTCATCTCAAGCGCTTCCAACCGCGCCATCCGTAGTGGTTTAAAATACTTCCAATAGTTAGGAAACCCAGCCGTTTTCGTCATTCGTTCCCGAAGTACCGTTCATACCTTTTGGAGTCGTGCCAAATCTCAGGGCTGATTACAATCAATCAAATACTGACATTAGTTCATCTCACCATTTCTGCAATATTGCCCACAGGACCATGTTTGCGTAGAGAGGTATGTACTGTCGGCCACAAATATTTAGTTTTTTTTTGCGTTTAAGCTATCTAAGTCGCGTTCTATACATGCATGGTGGCGCCTAGCTAGGTAACTGGGGAATACTAGAAACCCCGACTGAAACATCTGTCGACGACACCATTCGCTCGTTATTGGCGACCTTTTGTATCCACCACTTTGTCTGTCTTGTTTTTTTTCACACCGTCAGCACATAAGTCCTCAATACATCTTTGGATTGAGTGGTAGCGGCATTTAGATGACCATAATTGATGGCTAGAAGTCATCGTTGAGATTGACGAAAGTTGACTTGTCCGTCTACGTTCGGTAGCTAGTACTGTTTTTAGAAATTTATATACTGTCTACACTCGGGAGTTCGAGGAGTACTGTACGCAAACCTACAGGTATCCGTGCAGTTCTGCACACGTCAACTACACCTGTACTGACATGATGCAAAGGCTTTAACATTGACCCAGGTAGTTTGATCGGCTTAGGCCCTACGAAATCAGGGACGGTGACGCGCGTAAATTAGTTTATAGTGACAGTAGACGTTCGCTGCGTTTGCCTCCATCTCCCCTTCCCCACCTGGGTTCGACATCGAGACATTTAATAAGGCCGGGGATGGAGGAGGGCGTAGGTGGCCGGGACTACCCCTAGGCGGGCCGACACGCCCGGCTCGGATCCCAAGAGGTGTGAGCGCCACGGAGGCCACATTAAGAAGGATTAATTGCAGCTCGACGTTCAGTCGGCCATCCCACAGACACATTATGCTGACTGCGAGGTACGATTTATGCCTTCAGTTGGCAATCTTCCAAGTCACGATTTTTTGCGCTCTGTAGTGGATGACAGCTCTTCAGATTGTTTATAGTGAGAAACATGCGCCGGAACCGCTCACCTAGCTCTTTTCCCACTGTTCGGACAGGTCAGATGTCTGATGTTGGAAGTGAGCGCAACGGCTGACAGCCCAAGGTCCCGTGTGCCGCGCCACATGGACGACCTGGCCCCCAAACACACCACGATTTCACGCACGGGGGCGATAGTACGCCCGAATTTCACATGCAGCAGGGGAGCCACACGGAGAAAGAAGCCGAACAGCACACTTCCACCTACATGAAATGTGCCAGTGGTGCGGGATTTTGGAGGGGCGTATGGGTGGTGCACGTGTTAGTGAGGAATGTGTGGTGTGGTCGTGTCTGCAGTGTTTTGTCTCGGGTCTTCACAGGGGCGCATGTGACCTAGTAGGCTCGTGCGATGAATGAATGGGCGTAGACAATATCGAGAAGTTGGGGCAGGTGCGGCTAGTGTATGCCAATGCTCCTGGCGCTGGGTCGCCAGTCTGCGGTGGACCCGCAGTTGACCGGCCAGGCCGATGCGTGACGTACGCGTGCGGTGGCAGCGTGGACACTATGGGTTCGGGGCTGTAGAATCGGATGGGTTGAGGCTGTTAGCCGTGTTCGTGTCGGTAGATGGGGAGTTGTTTGTGCCGGAGACGAGAGCGTTTTCGGTTGCGCAGCGTGTGTTGGACGCGCCAATATTGCGCTGAGCTCAGTTTTTGTGGGTGCGCATATGACCGAATAGGCTCATGGGCTAGTGGATGTGTGTGGACAGTGGAGGCAGATGCGACGGGTGTATGTCAGGGCTCTCAGCACTGCAGTGTCGGCCACAGTGCGATGAATTCGTATGTGACCTACCAGGCTCATGCGAGAAGTGAATGTGTGATCGGAATGGGACAGGTTAGGATCGAGTCCTTGTCGCTGGAGGTGTGGGTGGTAAAGGTGTTAGTGATTGACGGGGTGTCAAGAGCGTTTCGGTCGGTGGCAAGGGGTGGAAGAAATGGTTGTAGTGTCGTCGCCACGGTGATTGTGGCAGAGATGATGGAAGTGGCGGTAAGGCACGGGGATTCGGATCAACGGCAGTGAAGGTGGGTGCCCTCGTGGATTTCGTGCTGGCTGGAGCAGGGGCGGTCCTGGAGACAGTAGTTGTGGCCGTCGGGCGGTCAGTGCACTAGGTCCGAAGACAATCGACGAGGCCGATTCGCTCGCGGAATGTTTGTCGACAGCGCGGGCGCGTTTGGTGGGGTTGAGTGGCTTTGTTGCGGGTCAGGGGCGCCAGAGACTTGCGGGCTTCTCTCTTGGCTTTGGCGGCGGTCTGATTCGCTTCCTAGATCGCCGGGTCAGTCAGTGCTTTCTTCCTGGCCAGTTTGTTCTGTACGAGGCACTCTTAGGTCTCGGGGTTGATATGCAGAGTTCTTCAAAGTGTCTTTGAAGCGTCGCTTTTGTCCTCTCTTTCGCGGAACACCCGTAGCAACATCTCCGTGGAAATGTCGTGTGGGTAATCGTGTATCGTCCATTCTCACTAGGTGACCGCACCATCGCGGTTGCAGTTGCCTCAGCAAGGCGCGGATACGGAGAATTGCGTTCCGTCCCAGGACTTCCGTGTCCGGGGTCTTGCTCTACCACCTCAGCTTTAGTATTCTTCGAAAGCAGCTGAAATGGAAGTAGGTGAGCTTCCTGAAATGGCTGGGTTAGGTGGTCCAGTCCTCCGCTCCGTACAGAAGTGTCGCCAGGACGGTGGCCTTGTGCATTTCCAGCTTGGTGCTCAAGTGCAACCTGCGAGGGTTCCATACGGGATTCTGCAACCGGCCGAAGGCTGACCTGGCTTTGGAAATCAGATAAGCTCTTCCCTTGTCGATCTTGATGCAGCGTGAGTGTGGAGGCTACATAAACGAAGTTGTCCGCGGTCTTTTGTTCGGTGCTGTTGACGTGGATGCGAGGAACAGTGTATAGAGCGACGGGTGGCGATTGGTGCATAACTACCGTTTTGTCCGTATTTGTGGTTAGTCCGATGTTGGCACACCCGGCGTCAGCGTCTGACACGCTATTGAGCGCACAGCCAACTGCATGGGTCTGGTCGTGACTGTAGTCGCGAGGGGACAGGTCGAAACGTGCATGCGCTGGCTGTTGAAATGCACATCGGTCCTGCGGGCGGTGCGGCGCCCATCGCGGTAGACATCCATCGGCCTGGTGGGAAACATGAGGCCGAAGAGGGTAGGGGCGAGTGCGCGGCCCTGCCTCACACCGTTTGCTGCAAATGCCTCAGCTGGCGGGCGGCAAAGATGGTGTCGGTCGTCCCGCGCTGACGGCGGGAGCCGCACTGGCTTTCCGCACGAAGTCCTTGCTCGAGATGAACATTGAGACGACAGAGAAAGATGCGAGCGAAGCCCTTTCCGGCGATGTTAAGCAGCGAGATTCCTCCGTAGTTATCGCCTAGTTGCCGGTTACCTTTGCACTTGCAGTCCTAAGTAACTTGTCCCCGGAGCCACATCTGGAATACCGCCGTGAATTGATCTGTGAGCTGAGGGTCGCCGTGTTTGTAGACCTAGGCCGGAATCGCGTTAGATTCCAGAACTTTCCCACTGGACGGTTGGTGCACGATGCAGATTGTTTTCTGGGAGAGAAGGCTGCGGATCCAGGTCGTCATTCATTCCGACTTGTGGTAGTCGGTCGACGGCGGCGTCGGAGATTGTAGAAGGGCGGTTGAGACCCAGCGCTTCAGAATTTGCGACTTCTGCGTCAGTAGCTTCGTTCCATCGAAGCTGAGATGTGGCGTAGTTCCCTTAATTAGGGAGCTGTATATCGCCTTGAGTAGTGCGAAGAAGTTCTTGAGTTCAGTGCGGACGGCATACCCTCGGACTTCCCCGGCTTTGCGGGTTATATAGACGTCCTGCACCTCCCGCAGTCGGTGCTCGCCGATGCAACCCAGGGCTTACTGATTGCTTCAATGAGAACAGTGAGCAGGCAAGTTCAGCAGAACAGTATCCAACTTACCTCATGCTCACTTACCTTGTGATCTCCCGCAGGATTAGTCAGCCTCATCACGGAGATGACGAGGTGATGATCCGTCTAGCCACCGGCGTCTCGAATGGCTTTGGTCAGCGTCACGTCCTGCGGATCTCGCCTTCGCTGGAGAATGTAGTCCAACAGCTGCCAGCATCGCGTTTAGGGGTGCACCCAGGTCGTCTTCCGCGTCGGCAGGCGGAAGGTGTTGGTCAGAAGGATGAGGTATTCTGCGAAGGTTCGCAGGAGCAGACCTTTGTCGGTGTAGCCGGTGATTTCGTGGGCACGCAGCACTTGCCTCCAGGCGGCACGGTGTCTCGACGCGGGCACTGAGGTCACCAAGGACAACCAGCTTGCCTGCCGTTTGCACATTTGCCAGGAGAGCGTGCAGATCTTCGTAGAACTTGGTCTTTGCTTCGTTAGAGCTGGTCGTTGTGGGGAGGGGGAGACGTAGACACTGACGATGATGGCGAATTTGGATTTCCGAACAGACAGGCGCAGGGTCATCAGTCGGTCGATGGTCAGTGGCAGACAGGACAGTCGTCTCACAATGTCATTCTGGACTTCGAGGGCGGCGTCGGCGTCTCGTAGATCAACCTTTGGGCAGCCGCTCCAGAAGAAGGTGCAGCCAGCACCCACTTCCTCCAGTTGGCCTTGTTCGGGGAAGCGGGTTTCACTGAGGGGAGCGATGCCCACCATTCATCGCGCCAGTTCTCGAACGGCTGGTGCCGTCCTACGTTCCGATCGGTTATTCCTCAGATTGTCTAAAAGAGCACGAACATTCCAGACTGCTAGAGT
>CACRXP010000401.1:221533-231832 GCA_902702965.1 Spirometra erinaceieuropaei | reverse complement strand
TTGCCAATCTGAAGAAACTCTGTAGCCGTTTGATGTTTCAATTTTCAAATTTTTTTTTATTGTTCGCCTCCTTGTAACAAATAGGGAGTTCAAAGGTTTAACACCTATATTTCCCTCAAATAAACTGAACTGAACTGAACTGGACTGAACCTCGTTTGTGGTGGTGGTTGGATTATCCGGGTTTCGAGGCAAGTCTGAAGATTTGTTTGCGTGGCGTTCACTCACCTACAGTAGATGTTCTGACTCATTAAATTTTAGTCGAAATTCTTTAATGCTTTTTCGACTTGGAAAGATTACTTTAGTAGGATTGTAATAGTAATCACCATGCAGTATAATCCTAAGACATTTCAGTTACCTCAGGATGCCGGCATTTGAATGAACTTCTTTCCAGCCGCCAGCAAAAAACTTCACTTTGTAAAAAGTGACTGTAACGCCCCTGGACTTGAACAGAATTGTTTGAATGCGTGACACTTTTCCGCGCGAGGATCTAGGGTGGAGGTGGCGTAACCGCGTGTCAGTGAAGATGGCCGGTGCCCCTTCCTCTATCATCCGCCGATCCCTTCCCCCTTACCGTACCGCAACGTTCGCATCGCTCTCCGTCTCACTACATCGGCATCTCCCTCGGCCCTCCCCTGCAGTTGCCGACAGCGCTGCGCTCCCCACCGGTTATTTAACTGGCATGTCGGTATCGCCTCTTCACCCAGACAGGTTATCTGATGACTGTAACTCATTCCAACTGTACGAGTAACTATTCTTATTGTACGTACCTCCCATGACTGTCTTGTTATACTTTTCTGTACTCCGTTCCTGACATACCCTCTTCTGCTGCGTGGGAATGAGTATTCAGAGATGCTAACGACTCTGTTCAGATTTATCTCCTCCAGGATCTACTCTCGGCGTTCTCTTACTTTGGTGTGTGCTACCCTTGACGTCCTCGGCCGCTACATGACTGCTTACTTGGCATAAATTTCTGTCATTGGTTTTTGATGTCCATATAAATCCAAATATGTTTCATAGGAAGAATGCATAAAGATATTCATTCATTTACTCATTTGCCAGAGAACTACGTCCATTTCAAAGTTTTTTACCTGAATTAAGGGGTGTAATTTGGATTTGAAGAGTATTCAATTATGAGTATTTTAAAATCGTGAACTGCCTGTTCACAAAGCCTAGTGTCCCTGCATTTACTAGGGTTGCCTGTAATGCTTACAGTATGGCTAAAATCCACAGCCAAATTTTATGAAGCCCATATGGTCTTCTCTTTATGTCGTTGAAAAATAAATGGGTTTCCGTACAGGGAAAATATACAACTTGTAGTTTGCAGGCCTTATATGCAAGTGTAACGACGGGTCGGGTTAAAGATTACTCGGGAATTGGAGATTTCCGAAACCGAATTATACCCTTCAAGTATAAAATTTGAAAAAGACGTACAGTAGATGTGCTAACTCATGAAATCTCAACCAAAATTTCGAAATGCGTTCTCGGTTCGAAAAGATAAATTGAGTAGTGTTGTAAAACTAATCATGATGCAGCATAAATCTATAATGATGCAGTTACCTCAGGGTGTCGGCTTTCGAAAGAACTTATTTTCGGCTGCATGCAGGATCTATACTCTGCAAAAAATGACTACTTAATTAGCATGCAATTTTCTCATTGATTTTCGATGCCCTTGAAAATTCAATTATATTTCATAGAAAATATGCATAAAAATATTCATTCTTTTACTTATTCAGTGGAAACTCACGTCTTCTTCCAATTTCATACTCAAAAGAAGAGTATAATTCGGTTGTAAAAAGTTTCTAACTGTGAGATTTTTTTTAATACCGTTAAATGGTCGTTCATGAAACGTCATGTATCTGCATTTACGAATGTGGCATGTAAAGTTAACAATATTGCCCAAATCCACATCTTAATTTTACGAACCTCATATAGTCTCCTCTTAACACCGTAGAGAAATGCATGGTTTTCCGTACACAGAAATTATACAGCTTGTAGTTTTGAAACCCTGAATGCAATTGCAAAAGCAGTTCGGGTTCAAAATTATTCGGGAATTAGAAAAGCTTTTTAAAACCGAATTATACTCTTCTTTTGAGTATTAAATTGGAAGAATACGTGATTTTCTGCCGAATAAGTAAAAGAAGGAATATTTTTATGCATGTTTTCTATGAAATATAATTGAATTTTCAAGGGCATCGAAAATCAATGAGAAAATTGCATGCTAATTAAGTAGTCATTTTTTACAGAGTATAGATCCTGCATGCAGCCGAAAATAAGTTCTTTCGAAAGCCGACACCCTGAGGTAACTGGATCATTATAGATTTATGCTGCATCATGATTAGTTTTACAACACTATTTAATTTATCTTTTCGAACCGAGAACGCGTTTCGAAATTTTGGTTGACATTTCATGAGTTAGCACATCTACTGCAATTCTCTGGCAAATGAGTAAAAAAATGAATATTTCTATGCATTATTTATATAAAACATATTTGGATTTATGAGGGCATCGAGAATCAATGAAAGAGATTCACGCCAAATAAGTAGTTATTTTTTACAAGGTGAAATTTTCGCAGGCGGCTGGAAAGAAGCTCATTTAAAAGCCGGAATTGTAATGGCAATATGCTGCATGGGGATTAGTATTACAACCCTACTGAAGTAATCTTTTCAAGTCCAAAACGTATTAAAGGATTTCGGCTAATATTCCATGAATTGGCGCATCTACTGTACTATTTTTAAGGCCCAGCTACTCTTAACTATTTTGACATGTATTTCGTCCACGGTGTTCGGTAACGGACGAGGCTTACCGACAACCTTTAGCGCGGTTTATAAATTTGGCTGATAGGGTGGTCCCGCCTCATAATGATGTTAGTTTTTTCCTAATGCAAGACATTATCTAGAGAGAAAAGTGCCCCGGCGTTCGATGGTCCGTTTGGGACAGTTGCAACATTTCGGTGTTCGTTGCGCCAGCAAAAGTAGTTACTTAATAATATTAAGTAGTCTTTTGACTGAGCTTCGGCCGTGATGCTGATCCTGTCATCGACAGCTGCCTATTTCCTTCGCGCGTTATGGTAGAGTGAACTGCTCTCAATGGTGTGAGACATGGTGTGGGCAGTTCACCGCGTATGACTGCGTGACGAGTCCACCAAAAGGAATGCCAGCTCCACTGTCCCACACTCGCGGACGTACCCATGTCCGACTGCCAACTTTCTCCACCCTCTTCTCCATTTACTCTGTTGTAGTGACATTTAAGTCCGTTTTGTTTTAATCAGTTACAATACGCTTTTTAAAAGCACCAGACCCAACTTTGAATGAGACAGAACATGCACGGGCATTTTTACCTGCTGACGACTTTGTTCTTATTTACTAGTTTGTAACTGTTGAGATACTGCCATCTTCAGGTTAGCAAAAGTAAGAGATCCGGGTCGATAATCCGAGGAAAATGGAGTGCCCACCGGATCGAGGGACTTGTTTGGCTGACGTTTTGAAGAACTGGGGCAGCTCTCCATTATCATAGCTTCTAATGAAAAAATCGATCAGAATTTTGAATAGACAGCCGGATTAATTGGCCTTGGGCTGATCGATCTTTTCTTCTTTCGCTGCCGTGGCCTACTGGCCGTCGTCTGTTAGTGTTGGTGGCATCCCGTATTATGTGTCGTCACCTCAATTGGGGTTAGTTGCGTTTGCGTCCCCTTTTTGGGTGAATTGGTCGAAAGGCCGTGTTTGCTCGGTAGTCTTAGGCTCCCCATGACTGTCTTGTCTTCGTCACGGCGTATGTAGTAACGTAGGACTTTATAGGCCGAAGGAAGGTCTAGATGCCTGTTGATGGAGTTGGCATCTGAGTACCAGGCCTCAAGTGTGAGATGCTATATCCTTGAGGTGCCCCTGCCTAAGACGGCTGCTCCTTGAAAATCAAAATTATGACCAGTTTCGCCGATGTGAGCCAAAAGCTGTGAGTTTGGGTCTAGTCTCCGAGTTGCCAGTTTGTGCTCACATAGGCGGGCCTGCAATTTCCGTCCGATTTCCCCAACGTATTTGCAGTCTTCATCCTTGAAACGTATTTGATAGACAACTGGTGAGGTTTCGGTGGGTGGCAGTATGTCTTTGGGTTGCATCAAACGGCGACGAATTGTTGCCTGGGGTCGATGGGCAATGCCTACCCTGGCGACTGTCGTGGTGGCTAGGGTCTCCCTATGGCTTAAGTTGCTGCCATCGACTGGCTACTTCTTTGGAGGTTTTCCCACCAGCCGTCACGTCCGGTCGTAATGATGTGAAGTTAACAAGGGTTCCAGAGAAACCTTCTTGAATACCGCGACACAACAGAAGCAACAAATGTAAGTTCCCTTATTGTTGAGGCTCACCGTCCGCACGAGGAATTTATGGCCTCTATTGACGGGCAGTTTTAGTTGCAGTGGAAGGCGTGAGTAGACAAATAAGAGAAATTCAGTTTACATTAGCTTAGAAGTCACGTTTCTTCGTCAAAGTAGAAAAATGGTTGTGTGAATGGGGAGGAGAAGTGATGGCTCAGTTGCAAAGGTGGCTCTGTCCAGGATAACAAACGTGTAACAAGAGTGAATAGAGAGGAGGGAAATGCAAGGAACATCAACGTACTACTTACTATGGCAGAATAAATGTTAAAATACCATTTTTAACAAAAGTGACTAGTTGAAATTGTACGAGACGAGAAGTGTTGCTTGAAGTACTCGGTTTCTTCATACCGAATGACAGTGTCAGTGGGACTACCAGGCCTTCAAAATCGATTTTTTGTGCGTCTGATACATCCCCTTAGGGATAAAAAAACAGCAGCTGCTTGTTTTACATTGCAGTCAGGCGAGAAAATGCGTTGGCGATTAGCAATCCGATGAGACGTAGACGATAGGCGCAACGACAGAGCACGTGACAGGCCTCGAACATTTGAACAAGCGGAGGATTGCCGAGAGCCGCTGTGGAGTAAAATATCTCGGTGTCCGTTAAGTAGTCACAATCAAAGATGTTTTGGTCCTCCGAAGTACAATGGGCGTTTGGGTTGAATGCTGAAGAGGAAGATTGCGCTACCTCAGCAGACTGACATACATAGGTTTGATAAATAAACGGTCTTGGCTCATGTTTCTGTAACTGATCATCACTTCACCACGTCAGCGATGCTCTCCTTTGTCAAGGCGGTAGGTTCGGCGAGGGCGCAGTGTTTCAGGTTGGGAAGCCGTCTGCGCGTACCACACACACGACCTCGTCCCCCCAAAAGTGCTTGACGACCCAGACTCCGCATCAGTGAAAATGTCCTGGGGGGCCATATCGAGAGGGAGCCATTGCGGCCTGATCCTCAGTCTTTAGTACTCTGAATTTGAATGGTATGTTAGGACCCATCCACCGGGCCTTTTCCCCGCGCGGCGTCGAGTGCAATCGGAAGTGTTCACGTCGCACCAGAGCAAAGATAGTCGATTCGCCCTAACCGGCGGACAAAGCGCACCCGTATGCATGTGTCCCGTGTGGGCGGCATTTTCGGGTTACGTCGACCATTGCTAACTATCCACACGTTAGAGAAGATACGACAACTAGCAGCGATCTGAGAGCTGAGCCTTCATTGAAGTTTGACTTGCAGGCGTCTAGCGACCAGAACGTATGCGACACCAGAAGACGAAGACTCAGCCAATGAGACCGTGCTCAGGGCCAGCCATTCTGACTTTGCCTTGCCGCTTAAACATGTATGGTGAGGTGGATTCGCCGAAATCTTCTTCCCAACATACGTATTCGCGCTCGCGCCACCACCACCACCACCACCACCACCACCACCACCACCACCACCACCACGGAAATCTCTCGAAGAATGTGGTGACTGTTCGCTAGCAGTAAGGGTAAAAGAATACTCGGCCCACGCTAGAAGTCGGTCGATGATATTAACTGCTGACTCCGGACCACCTCAAAACGATCGACCGCGGTGAAGATTCTTGAACCAGGAGCAGTCCACAGTCCATTCGATCTAAGCAGCCCGCTTAATTTAAACCACCAACTTTGTAACTGAGAGCCCATTGTGCAGTGACTGAACAGTACCACAAAGTGTTACGATGAGGTTTGGTAGTCCCACCTGATGGACACAACACTGTTGGGGTTGGGGTTAAAGGTTACGGTTACGGTTTAGGATTCGGGGTTATAGTTAGGGGTTAACGCAACTACTTCTCAACCATTCAAAGTACGACCGCGCACTCACAATAGCCTTTCTTTTGCATAAAACTACTTGACCTCGTCACCTGTGCGTTCCCCGGCTCCACCTGTAAAAACTCCTACTAACACCAGTCCCGTATTAGAGGTGACTGTCGTCTGTTTACTTCAGATGGGGCTACAAAACCAAATTCGGCCCGCAGAAGGACAGACCAGCCAGGTTGGTTACAAAGAAGTCAGCGACGAAGTCAACAAGTCCGGGATTTTCACAATTAGGTCAGTGTGAGTTATTTAAAATCTGCCAAAACAGTTATTAATCGCACTCAGTAAATCAACATGTACAATGACACTGTGGGGTTATCAAAGAAGTGTTTCAAGTCTATAAAAGTTAAAAAGCAAAAAATTAATGTGTAGAAAAGTCAGTCGACAAAGAAAGGAAAGCACTGCGGAAGCGGGGGGGATGGAGTCGCGAAGGAGGTGAGTCAGTTCCCGATCACATGAGACTGCAGGAGTTGCGGTCCGGATCCTGCATGCCAAATCGAAGCCATTTCTCCTTCTTGTCATCATATGGCGCGTAGCGTAATCTGGAAGAGAGGAACACTTCGAATGCTCAATGCAGTCACATTAAGAGGCGGCTGCGAGGACAAGTTCTATCGGGATAAAATTTGCAGAAAACCTGAATTGGGGCTCAACTACAGCCGCTTTGTAGCACAGGTTCGGTTTCCAAACGAGCAATCGGTGGATCAGAAGACAACCCTCAGGTTGACAACAGATGAGCAATGGTCAGCATAAACTTTATTAGAGACTGGATTGAACACCTTGAGACGTCGAATTAACTAACCCTCCAGTCAACTCCGAAATTGGTGTCTTTAGCACTCATCACCCGACCGAATTCTCAATCGATTATGGCCAGCTGATTTCGGCTGAGCAAGTCAAGCGTCAAAAATCTCGAATTTGGTAGACAGCACTCACTACGGGCGAAACGTGCTCGCTCTGCAAGAGAAGAAGGGTTTTGAAGTGTAGTTATCAAAATGGGAGTTCATTGATAAAGCTGAAGCATAGTCCCCAGCTAACACAGTAGTTCATTCAGCGTAGCCGCTGACAACCACCAGTCTCAGTAAACAGTGGCGACCTGCAGGCGAATCGGCTTATTGCGGGGGGGAGGGGCTTGCATTGCACCCAACTCACTCTGACCTCCCACATGAGCCGTGTTCAAATAACACTACAACATAAATGCGGCTGGAAATAGGCTTGGCCTGCCTGTGTAATACACGTGTCAGTCCCCACAAGCGCACGTGCCCGTCGAGAAGAGTTGTCCTACAGTCCACAAAGAAGCCATTGTGGCCCGGCACTCAGTCCTAAGTATGACAGAGTTGTTCCGTCAGTTGGTGATAGAGGATTGGCGTGTGAAGGGTTCGAAAAAGCTTCACATTTAGAACAGCACGGACATACACATTGGGGTTCGCCTGACGCTCTTGTCCACTCTCCACTCGTCTACCAGTATGAGTCAAGCCAATGGGATAGGAGCTTAAGCGAAATGATTGGTGCGAGGTGAAACCCTGCCACAAGTCCCCATAGTCCACCCGTGTGGGCTTGGTGCGGGCGGTTTTCGGGACACACTAAGTTATTCACATTGACCCGACCGTGAAAATCTGGGCATCTCAGTGGGACCGGAACCCACGACAGGAAGGGGAGGGCTTTGGTACAGCCAACACTCAAGCCACCTGAGCTACGATGTCCCACTGGAAGACTGATAACTAATCAAATTTGGGTTAATTTACCCGTTTGACCTGCAACGTCTGGAAAATCCACCAAATCTGATACAGGGGTTAGAATCCTTCTGGGGCGCCGAGGTTTTCACAGTTGGGTCAGTATGAGTTACTCAAAATTTTCCAAAACAGATATTAATCACACTCAATGAACCAACATGTACAATGGCATTATGGGGCTTTCAAAGAAAAGTTTCAAGGCTTATTAGCCGTCGCCAGCCAATCATACCCAACCCCGAGATGTGGGACACCTGGGGTTCGAACTCGCGACCTGTTTGAAGTCAAATACCTCTAACCACTGTGCCACGGGCTCTTTATCCTGTCGGTTTCGATCGGGAATATACAATGGCGGAGGGGCTCTCACCGATAGTTCTTACGGAACATGCTCGAGAGGGAGAGAGCCCGTAAGGCACAACGGAACGAGTGGGTTCCGTAAGAACGATCGGTGAGCACCCCTCCGCCATTGTATATTCCCGATCGGAACCGGCAGGACAACGAGCCCGTGGCTCAGTGGTTAGAGGTATTTGACTTCAAACAGGTCGCGAGTTAAAGTCCCAGGTGTTCCACACTTCGGGGTTGGGTATGAGGGGCTGACGACGGCTAGTAAACTAAAAGTGGCTATTCCCGTCTTACTTGTCTTTTTTGTTAGTAACATTCTTCGCCAAATAGGTCAATGAGATGTCCGCCTTGAATGAAAACGACGGAAATATCCTTTTCTTCTGTGCGCTGCTTGGAGGTATAAGCAGCGATGATTTCTTTTATGACTCCCTCCCGGCAGGACACGGGAACTGAAGCGTCCCGCCTCCCCATAATACAGGTGGTACTACGCCAAATTCCAAATGTCACAGATAATCCTAGCCTTGATCCTAATTCCTCTGAAGTCAAATAGGCCGACAAGAAGCCCGCTTTTTATTTAAATGACAAAAACGTTCTTCATGGAAGATGGGAACTTGAAAGTGAGGCCTACTTGAGACCTGGGAAGAAGGTTCCATTTGTTCATTTGACGAAGAACTACTTGAAATTTTTGCTTACGGATTTATTAGGGCCAGTTTGCGAAGTACACGATGACGCCACAGAACGCCAATAACAAAATTAAACGGCAGTGATAGGGTGAAAGGCCCCAATCAGACGGTGGATCGTGTGCTGATGTATGTACTTGCGAAATCCAGTTAAGTACTGTTAACTGGCAGTTGTACGCAAGAACGGAGAAACGGAGGTCAGCTCAGCATGGAGTAAGGGAGCACAGAAATGCCTGTCAGGGGACGGGCGTTCAAGACGGAATGCCACGGAATATCCGGCTGGATACCGTATCTTCATGCATTCATCATTTTACTCGAAGGTAACGTTTCTTGTCACCGGTCGTCTTCTGTGTTTTCCTGCATTCCGTCAGCATGCTACCCCGCCTCCCCCCTCATCACCGCCGTTCCACAGTCTACCGACAGTTAATTTGGGTCCTTCACCCTATCGCTGCCAACTAAACCGCATGCAAAAGACGTAATTGCAAGTTTTCAACTCATTCCTGGTTGAAGAAGGAGACACGGTCGCTGGGGCAAGAGCTATATTCGCCTGACGTTTCGGATTTCTGCTCTCGAAACCCATCATCAGAGACAAAAACGGATACGAATGTCTCATGCACAAGGGGCTGCAGTATTTATAGGCTGCAGTCGTCATGCTATCGCATACCTATGAATTTTCACGGCTCCTCCCACTTCATCAGGGATCGTTTCACTTGGTGTGATGACTGTTTGATGGCCGACATTCACGTCGTTCATTGCTACAATTTAATCACGTGTGTTAAATGTTGGTGTAAGGATTGCTCAACCATCTGATTCACCGACCCTGACGTTGGAAACAGTGGCCATCTGTGCGCACCCCTGCGTGGCTAATTACTCCACCTAGGCGAAGTCTCAGCAGCCAGTATGGCAGGGGAAGGTCGTTGCACTTGTTGATGGACTAAGAGCACGATGACGCCGCAGATCGCCAATAACAAAACTAAACTAACCAAAAACTAAACGGCAGTGGTAGGTTGAAGGAACCCAATCAGCTGTCGGTAGACTGTGGATCGTGTGCTGATGTACAGAAGGTGGGCTAACTCATGGCATGTCGACCGAAATTTCGAAATACGTTCTCGTTTCGAAAAGATTAATTAAGTAGGTCGTAGAATTAATCATCCTGCAGCATGATTCTATAATAATTCAGTTGCCTCATGATGCCGGCTTTCGAATGAACTTATTTCCTGCTGCATGCAAAACGACTACTTAATTAGCATGAATTTTTCTCATTGATTTTCGAAGTCCCTAAAAGTCCAATTATATTTCATGAAAACCATGCAGCTAAATATTCATTCTTTTATTTATTCGGTAGAAAATCACGTCGTC
>CACRXP010000401.1:195388-211222 GCA_902702965.1 Spirometra erinaceieuropaei | reverse complement strand
GCGATCTCGGGAACCATGGTTTTACTGTCCTGACGTTTCAAAAGCATACAAGCTTCCATCGTCGGAGGTGAGTGTGGTATCGCGCCTCACAGTATTTATAGGTGGGTGACAGTCATGTCAAAACGGGTTTTCTTACATATGAAGTGAGGGCGGCAGGGGGGAAGGGGCGTGGGGAGTCCTAAAGCGTCTTTTCGCCGGATGAGGGGGTGGTGGATCAGCTTTAGTGGTCATCAGCCGCATGCACACATAAACTGTGGCGGGCGGGGGGAGGGAGGGGGGGTGACGGAATGTACTCAATCCACATCGGAGGCCGGTGTTGAGACGTTGGTGGTCGTCGTTCGTACCTTCATTGACCGTAGCTGTCGTCCAAGCCTGACAATCTTGTGTACGCCGCAACGACTGTCCGTTTTCTCGTCCGCCGGACTAGTAGATGGACCGGCTGTGGTGAGCACTGCGCCTTCGTCGGAACCCGGTTGAGGGGTGGCTGAGTGTGTATCCGCCATGGGCTCGCTCATGTCTGGCTTCATGTTTAGCCTGGGTGCACGTCTGCTCATTTGTTTACTGAGCTGCGCTCGAAAGGGCTTGATAGGAGGCGGGAAGAGCCACACAGCGGTTGATGGAGGTTGTCCCCGTGTGCCAGGCCTCGATCGTTTCCCTGGCTATGCGATCGTTTCCCCGGCCCAGAATTTCGGCATGCTGAAAGTCGAACGTGTGTCCGGCATCGGCGCAGTGTTCGGCCACCAGAGATAAAGGGTCCATTCGCCTTACTGCCCTCATGTGTTCTCCAACACGGGTCTGTAGCCGTTTGCCGGTCTCCCCAATGTAGTTGGCTTCGCAGGAGCTACACCGGATCCGGTAGATGACGTTCGTGGTTTCACCTAGTGGCAGAGGGGCCTTGGGTCTCATGACCAGATGTCGAATTGTTGACTCCGGTCGGTGGGCGATGCCGATCCCCAGCGGTCTTAAGAGACGCGAGACGGCCTCAGAAACGCCGTCGATGTATGGAAGCGCCCGCCATATTGTTGGTCGTTCTGTCACCAAACGTCGGCTCGGTCCGGGCTGTCTGCCGCGTTCGATGAAGTTGCGAGGATACCCGTTGGCCATGAAGAGGCGCTGGAGGTAGCGTAGTTCTGACCTTCTGTCGTCCGGCTCGCTGCAGTGTGTTTCTGCCCTTCTGTAGAGTGTTCGCACACAACTGCGTTTGTGGCGCGTATTAGTGGCCTTCCTATATACCTTAGCTGAGGTAGTGTGCATTCCGAGATAATATGATGAAGAGAGAAGGCTCGTCGGAAAAATTGAGTTGTACTCGTAAATTTTCGAGCTGGTGACACCAACCCGTCGTCAGACGAAATAAACAGTGGAGAAAGTGAACTGGTCAGAATAAATTTGCTGGCGTGACAGGGCAGCCAGTGACAGGCAAGCAACTAATGTGTGAATGCGGGTGAACAGACAATTAGGCTGGGATCTGTGGTGGGGGAGGGAAGGGGGAACTGTTGAGTATCCCTGTGTTGGAGGGTAGGGGGGATGTCAAATCAATGGAACTATGGGCAGTGGGCTTAATGGTCGTCGATCCGGCATGCGGGCGGAGGTCAGTGAGCCCAACGTAGAGGTGTTACGGGTTGTAGTTGCGGTTCGCTGTGTCTGCGGGTGTAATGGGGTGACGAAATAGGGCGATTCTACATGGCCCAGTGTGGATTAGCGACTGTTGTTAGGTCGTGGGCGCAATTCGATCTTGGTTCCCCAAGTCGTCCTCAGACGTGAAGAAGATGTGCACGTCTGAGGACGACTTGGGGAACCAAGATCGAAAATTCACAATAAAACTTGTTTATCATTCCCAAAGAACTTATTTCTCTCGAATTATGATTCTTGGGATGCCCGTTTTTAAATTCATTCGTATGAATTTTGATGCATATATATATATACAGTCAAAACAGGTCACTCACTTCCGGCCAGCAGGATACAGTCATTGTGCATAATCCCGCCTGACGAGGTCTTCTCTCGCCATTCGGCAAAAACAGTCTTGCTTGAACTGTAGACGTAGATAGACAGAGGTTTCTCACTGTAAGTTCAAAAAAGAATACCAGAGGTGAATCAGACGGAGGCGGAAAGCTCGTAGCTAGATTGCAGGAATGAAAAAAGACAATATGAAGCACTGGGGCACTCCGCCTCACGGCACATCAGCGCACTCCTCACTATAATAGATCTAACGCGCTTGAACCTATCACGACGCACTAAAAGTCATGGCTTGGAAGGTTGCCTGCTGACTAGGCAACTGTGTGTATGTGAGGTGACAAGCTCAAGAACCGGGATAAGGGCTCAATGCCCCAATGGCATGCCCACCCAGATGGGATCTGAGGCGCTCCCTCCTTCCTTATAAACTCCTGGCACGATGACCAGACCGCGCGTGGTTCGCGCAGACGGACAGTCCAGCTTTGTTAGCCACTGCGCCCGGGTCTGCCTCCGATCATTCTGACCCGCTTTTGTCGCGGGACCCAGGTGGGGGAAGAAGGAGGTGGTGAGGTAGATGCAGCGCAAGTCTACTTCAACAGAAAACAAATTTACGCGCAAGTCACCGTCTCTACGCCCACCCTGCTGTGGAGCACTCGGTGGACATCGTCAGAGCTTTGACCCTCCATGAAGTTGAAAGATGCTCGCTGGCAGAGAACAGCTGAGGATAAATAGCCTATGAGGGGCTGGAATTCTTTACATGAAAAGTGACGCGCAGAGATCTGCGCCGACTGGTGAGCGACGCATCGGTGATGTCGCCTGACCTTGGAGATGCCCAGAGCCACCTATGACAGTCACAGACAGTGCCAGGTAACCAGTACTCTGGCGGATTAGGATTGCCCTTCTGGCATGTCTGCTGTCATTAGTTAGCGACTGTCAGGCCGCTTGAGACACCTCAGAAACATTCGTTGAGAATTTTTATTCGGTTTTACCAATGTACTGCTAACGAAGGATGCTGAATGAAAAGCAGGCGCTTGCACCTTGATTAGATGTTGACAGTTAAGGACCCTCTGGTTGCCTTTGCTACATTCCCTAACGGGTAATTTCTTGTGACTGGTCAGTTGGCGAAGCGTGCCGAATGATTTCAAAACTCCTTCGATCTCTGAAACGCAATGCTCAGACGTGCTGGAAGAAAAAGCAGCCAACCGCAGCTTGGCTCATATTAAAGACGCAGAAATGGAATTCACTGTGATCTGCCTAAGGGACATCGCAAGTTTGAAGTTCTAATTCCGGACGTTACTCATTAGAAACTGGTAAGTCCAGATTGCAGCTGCGGACATCGCCGTACCGGGCAAGTTGTTTGTCAATAAAGGTGCCGGCTGCAGGTTCAGTCTTCAAACCATGTTTCATTACGATTGGCCTTTTCTATGGCCTCATTTTCATCGTCGAGACGTAGAAATTCAGGGAGTACCACTTCGCCCGATCTCTTTGTGGATCTGTCAGGAGGTTGTGCTCGGATCACGTCGGGGTCACCAAAGTCGGGGACGCAATAACTTACGACTTAACCAACGGCCTTTAAGGGGAGGGCCTTACAGACTCCGAGTGGTTCGAGTCCGACAACATCGATGATATGTTCCAACCTGACTGAGGACATCAGAAAAACCGGCAAATCGATAAAAGTAATAATCGAAAGTCAAACGAACTGATACTGCAGTTAGCGTTCTTTCGGTTACGTCAAATAAAACAGCGTAGATAAGAAAAGATACCAGACAGTTAAGGGCAAAAGTCAAACTGGCACCTCGGCACAGGTCTGTCCCATATCTAGGTGGTGACCCAGTTACGTGAGTCATACACAGCCTGATGTATTGATCGATTGAATAGGCATCTAGTATCCGTGTCTCTTTTGTCTGTTCGCTACACCGTTATCGTGCGCCCCATACCCATGATTGCACAGAAATCCAACCTTGGCAGCAGGGATCGTCATTCTCGGATTTGGGACCGATGGTGCGGGTTCTTGCACTCCTCTCAGGGTTTACTAATGAATTTGCATTTTCCACAATTCCAGTATAGTTGGTACAGACAATGAGGGATTCCTCCTGATTGGCGAGTAGGTATTTCGGGCGCATACCCTTGCGGCGAAATGCGACGTCGGGCAAGTTCAACCTCGAAAGTCAAACGACCTGATGCCGCGGTTAGCAAGTAAACGTGTATAAATACGCGTGTGTCCCTCCAGCGTTCTTTTGATTGTGTTAAATCAAGCAGCGTAGATAAGAAAAGATAACGAACGGTTAAGAGCAAAAGTCAGACGGGCACCTCAGCACAGATCTGTCCTATAGCTGGGTGGTGACATAGCTGTGTGTGTCATACACAGCATCTGGTAGTCGCGCCTCTTTTACCTGTTTGCGTGGCAAACAGATCCAACCTTGGTAGGGGTGGATCGCCATCTTTGGATTTGGAACAGATAGTTCGGGTTCATGCACCCCGCTCAGGGTTTACTAGTGAATTCGTATTTTCCAAAATTATAGTGTAGTCGGCAAAAACAATGGGTGTTTTCTCCTGATTGGCGAGTAGGTATTTCGGACGCATACTCTTGCAACGAACTGTTGCGTCGGGTGAATTCAGTCCTGGGTGACGTGAGGGGGTCAGCCAAAGTCTCTGATACACCTTTTCCCTGCGGGAGCTGCGTCATGGCATAAGACGGTTGCCCGTTTCAAGCATAGTATGCTAATAAACACATACGGATTAATAGTACTCCGCCTGAAAACCACAATTTAACTACCGGCTACTTCTTCGGGTAGGCTGCAGTATGGTTTCGTCATCGCCTGTATGCAAGTAGAGCTCAGGCGTAAACACTTCTCGTTCGGAATTCCCACTAGCAGTTTTGATGACCACGTGGTCGGTAAAAGGTCCGGACTCCATCACAACACGCCCAGAGACACTCTACAGTGGACTTATTGTGCCGCAGCAGTTAGAATCAAGGGCGGGAAGGTGAATACCCCACTAGGCGTTGTGGGCTACACCTGCCAGAGTCTTAACACTGAATAGACAGTTCTTCCAGCGGTCGATCACGCACAATCGGGCTGGCATTTAAAGTGCTGCTCAGCTATGATCACCTGTGAAACAAAATTAAGTTCTGCGAACACACCATCTGCATCCGGACGTGGAGTTCGCACAGCCTTCGCGCATGCTCGTTATTCCACTCCCGATGCTGGGCAAAAAGACATGCTGATGAGGGCAGTACGCAGTGAAACGCCGAGACGCGGTGGCCGACATTGAGATAGACACCCACAGGTACACAAGTCAGAGGTTACAACTTTTACTAATTAATCTAACGCGGTGTAGCTGAGTCCATTCTCTAGGCAGAGGGTGGGATATTTTTACGCGAAATCGGCATCTTCTAATGCATGATCGGTTTTCAATAGTAACAAGTGTTTGCAAACGTTCTCCTCCAAGTCTGCACCATTAGGGCTGAAAAAGGTGAATGCGGGGACCTTCAGCAAATCCAGACATCGAGTTTTCGGTCGTTAAGGGCAAAACATGACGGCGGTAACCTTACACAATAGAAGTTCAGACGGACAGGCAGAGCCAAAGCAGGTCTTTCTTACTAAGGATTCCAATACCAATAAACATCAAAGGGGAATATTTGCCCTAAACAAGTTGGGACTGTGTTGGCCGCGGAGACAACATCGTGGAGGGATGTCTCAGGCCATCCAAGAAAGACAACGGAGGTGGTTGGAGCACGTTCTGCATCATCCGTTGCATGAGCCGAGTGTTGTTACGCTCGAGCCGGCGCCGTTGCCCACCTGGAGGTGTCGAAGGGGAGGTAAACTCAAAACATGGTTTAACACAGGCCATCAAGACGTGAAAGTGGTCCTTAGGCCTTTGATAGTTGGTCTGGGTCGCTGGAAGAGAGAATGCGTCGAGTTCTCCAGCTTCACTGCCGCAGGTCGTCAAGAGTACACATGAACAATCCGTGACATCATTGAGGCCGAGCAGATTAGGCATGATCATCACAGCCGTACCAAGTAAAGGTACAGGTATGGCAAGAACGGGTGTTGATCGATGTGACTGCCGACTTACCCCTTGTTGACAAAGTCGATGGCTTCTTTTGAACTGCCGACAGTAATGATGGGAAGAATCGGCCCGAAAATCTGAAAATGAAGATCCGAGCAAGATGATGCCGTCAATGCGATTTACCACAGAAGGAACCAGAAGGATCTAAATTTAAAGGGGTGAAAGCTAGCAGCAGATTAAACGTAAATCTTAGTGACTGTAGGGGGTTCTCGTCATATGGTGCGTTTCTTCCCGTTAATCAGTTAGCATGCAACTAGAAGGCAAACCCTCCCTGACGCCATTAAATGACAAATGCAATGTCATTGCAAACAGGAGTACAAACAGGAGAAGTATCCAAGGCCGACAGACATTTAGAGAAAGCAATCACTTTCTCCGTCTGCCGTCAGGCAATTTAAGTCCCAACTTTATTCAATCACCGCCCTCACCCTCACCATAATTACTCTGGAGACTGGAAGTTAACGACATTGTCTAGGTTTGAGGCATGAACAGAAGGTCCGTTAGTCCTAGTCACTTACCTCTACTTGCAGGTATCACCTCGAGGTCTTCGCTCAGCCCGGTCCGGTCCAGTAAAAGGTCCTGCTCAATGAACCGAGCTCTTGGCTCAGATTGCGAATTTAGTACTAATACTATTACTACGACTACTACTACGACGACTCCTACTACTACTACTACTGCCGCTACTTCTACTTCTACTAATACTACTACCACCACTACTGTTAGTACTACTGCTACTATTACTACTACTACTACTACTACTACTACTACTACTACTACTACTACTACTACTACTACTACTACTACTACTACCTCTACTAATATTACTGAAACTACTACTACTACTACTACTACTACTACTACTACTACTACTACTACTACTACTACTACTAATACCACTACTGTTACTGCTGCTACTACTACTACTACTGCTACAACAACAACAACTACTACTACTACTACTACTTCTACTACCACTACTAGTACTATTACTAATATTGGTACTGTTACCACTGCTACTACAGCAACCACCGCAACAACGACGACAGCTACTACGACTGCTGCTACGACTACTACTACTACTACTACTGCTATTACTGCTGCCCCCACCACTACTGCTACTATCGCAACTACTACCACTGGTGCCATTACTACTACTACTACTACTACTACTACTACTACTAATACTACTACCGCTACTTCTACTACTACTACCACTGCTGCTACTACTACTACCACTACTACTGTTGCTGCTACAAAAACAAAAACAACAACTACTGCTACTACTGCCACTACTACTACTACTACTACTACTACTACTACTACTACTACCGCGGCTGCTACCACTACTTATGTAGGCTTTCAAAACTGATTAGCGGCAAACAGGCTCCCATGCCAATTCTTGCACAGAGTTTAATGGTTTTTTGGTTTTAAATAAAGCCTTCTAATACCGGCATGCTTTGAAGAAAAACTTGAATTCGCACCTCCTCTTAAGTCTCCGTAGTGCAAGACATGCAAATTGTTTTACTCAAACTGACATAACTGCACATTTCCACATAAAATGCTGTCTAGCAGTCACTGAAAATTGCAATATGACGCCCACAACCAGCCGCGTGGCAGATGCGCTGGACAGAAACAGAGGTGGGAGAGGCCCACGGCACGCGTTAATCAGGCTGCGCCGAGCTCGCCCGAGCCCATAGTCACAGTTCCGCATAGGAGGGCCGCGGTAGCGCGTCCTAGACGTAGGTATCCGCGCCGCCACAGACACTAGGTCCAATCTCATAACAAACCACCTGACAGGCTCGGACTGGTGCATGGCAGAGGGAAGACAATGGGGATCCACGGCCTCTCAGGACGGAAAGCGAAACTCAAGGGCTCTTCCTGAATCTGGTCTTTACGACACTTTCGCATGTGAGATCCGGGAAGCGCCCTGTTTACCAGAAACAGGGACATGTTTATGGGGCCAGATCGCGTGTGTGGCACGCGTAGACAGTCTAAATTTTTCAGCCACTGCACCAGAACCTACCCCCGGTCGTCTTCACAATGTCTTGCCATCGGAACTGGGCGGGTGAGGGAGATGAAAGTGAGGTGGATGCTGTGCAAGTCTGCGTCACTCCGTGGGGCACGCGGCAGACATTATCGCTCGTGACAGTGGAAGTGTCGTGATAATTGCATGAAAACAGACCATTTGGCACAAATGTGAGTAATAGTAGCGAACTTGACGAAATTATTCCTGTGAGCGTTTCCCAAGGTATCTAAATTGATAATTCTTTTAAAAAAGGAGATAAGTCCCGCTCCAGACTCTCACAAACAAAGCAAACCTAATTTCCTAGGAAAGTCGTGTAGAAATTACGGTCAAAATCTCAGGAGTGGCTGCTGCTGACAAGTAGAATGAGTTTTCGCCCCTACGACAACGATTAGTAGTCAACAACAGACTTCTTACCTCCTCCTTCATGAGGGAATCATCCGGCTGGACTTCAACAATGGTCGGCTCGATGTATTTGGCCGACACGTCATGCGAACCCCCAACGCGTATTTTTCCTCGGCTTGACTCCAGCATGGAAATCAGTCGTCTAGAGGAGGATAGCAGTGAACGTCCGGTAAACACATGATACATTTATAGCGCAAAATAACCCCTACAGCATAAGGACTGCAAAGAGGCTACTTCTGCGTAGTGAATTTATAATCAGGCAGCCCCGCCCATAAGCAAGTAGGATTGAAGACTGAATCATTCGAGTGCTGATGGTAGAAAGGCAACAGCCTACCCCTCGGGGGATCGGTCTAAAGGAGGAATGCAGATGACGATGAGCGGGAATAGAGCGATCAAGCATACCACCACCACCACCACCACCACCACCACCACCACCACCACCACCACCACCACCACCACCACCACCACCACCACCACAACTCCAATCGCAGGAATCCAAGATACGTTCTATCTCATAATGAGAGTTGGTGAACTATTACTCCAACGTGAATTTAGATGTATGCTCATGAGTCTGTAGAAGTAGGGCGGCATACAGACGGCAAAATAAGACTCATCTGATCTGACCATCAAAATAAGGCTGCCAACAGACGACCTTTGCAGCATGCTCCCAGAAAACATCTAGTCAGAGCAAAGTGCTAATCTACAGCAGGCGCCGTCACTACCATGGTGAGGCATTCTGAGAGTGGGTTATTCTGAAAAATTATGGGACCAGGAATTTTGGTAGGATCAAAAGACATAAAACTACACTTGGATGAGGAAAACTCCATCTGCCATGTCGAACCCCATCTGCTTAAACGTAGTAAATCGGCATTAATTTTTTCAACACAAACATTTGCTGTGTCCTTAGAGTATGAGTAAACACACTTGAGGTCATCGGCATAAGTAAAAGTTTGCGAATTTCCGAGTACGGCCGAAATATCATTGATGTACAGAAGGAAGAGTAGCGGACCCAGAACCGTACCTTGAAGTACGCCACTCGTGATCGAGTGAGGTGTTGAGAAGCTACTACTGACCATGACTTTCCGCTATCGGTTGGACAGATAGGACCTGATGAAGTCGAGTAGAGGCGGCCGGATGCCGAGGGCTTCCAATTTTACTAAAAGACGTCTATGGGACACCGTGTCAAAGGTTTTGCTAAGATCAAAGTAAATAACTACCGCTGACTGCTGCTCATTACGAAGGGAAGTGATTAGATTAAGAAATGTCAAGTGACATGTTTCACGGGATCGTTCAGGTAAAAATCCATGCTGACTAGAGCTCAGAAGGCGATTAGCTAGACAGAAGTCAATAATTTCATTGAAAATAATCCTTTCAAGAAGCTTTGCTAGAGACGGTGTTTTGTGCACGCCCCGATAGTTATTAACATCGGACCGAGATCCTGACTTGAAGACGGGAATGATAATTGACGTTTTCCATGTTTCAGGAAAGAATCCTTTTGGAATATAAACCGAGAATAGATGACTGAGCAATATGGGAAAGTCGGACGCTTGTTTAATAATCGAATTCGGAATCCCGTCCGTCCCTGAGCAGTGTGAGTATTTCAAACGACTTATGTGTTTCTTAATGAGATCTGAGGAGACATCGATTGTATTCAGTGTCCTATCTGAAGGTGATCGAAAGAAAGTGACCGGATCGGACTCAGTATTATGGCGTTTTGCAAAGAAAGCACTAAACAACTCCGCCTTACCAGTGTGATCGGTGAGTAAGACTTTGTTAGCATTTGACAGGGGTGGAAGTTCGTGACCACGCTTAGAGGAGGACCGATGACGGAAGATGTTGGCGACGGATTTAACAGGGTTCGAACCACTGAGAGCAATTGATTCTCTTTGCCTGTCGCGCGCTTGGCACATCCTTGAGACAATCTCAAAAATCCCCGTGATTCTAAGATGAGCTGATAAGGAACTAATAGATGATTCACTCAGCTGCCGTCTCAACATTTTAGTCTGTTGTGAAGAAAATGAGGAACAAGGGAATCTGAGGAATTAGGCTTGAGATATCTACGCGGCACAAACTTTAGGATTTCCTTGGAAACATTGAACATGACATCACGAAGAATGGTTGCATCGCTACAAGTGAGGAAGTCACACCAATCCAAAGATCTAATATAGTTATTTATTGCGTCGTTACTTACGCAGTCGTAGTTCATGTAAGTACGAAGGACGCTGGCCTTTTTCGAAAAGGCAAGCGGTAAGCAACAATGAACTAATACGTGGTCACTGTAAAAGAGGTCCTTTTTTAAAGCAACAGAAAGAGGAGCAATGTCATTGGTAAAGATTAGATCTAAAATGTGATTATCTCTTATTGGAGAGCGCACCAATTGGGACCAATTAGAAAAATTGACAATATCTTGAAAGGACTGGAATCTGGGTGGACAGCTATTGGATACCCAGTCTATTTCAGGAAGGTTAAAATCCCCAGTGAGTATTTTGACATCGAAAGCAGCATCCGAAATTTATTTAAAGATTTCACAGAGTTGTGAATCATCAGTGGCTAAAGAATTTGGGGGATTGTAGATACAGCCAATAATTGCCTTTCTTTGCGGTGAGAGACAAACAGATGCGAAGTAGAAGTTTCCCGTGAATGGGGAAACATCCAAGTAATAAGGAGAGTGCTTTAGGTAGGATTTAAGATAAAGAAGACAACCACCACCACGCCTCGTCATGCGGACTTGGCGGTAAAAATCGAAGTCATCTATGAGAAGGGCAGAGTCAGGAATTAGAGAATGGGTCCACGATTCTGTTACACATAATAATATCAGGCGTCATTTCCAGAGCAATGGCTCTGATTTGGGCCATCTTGTTTATAACAGACCTGACATTCAATAATATAATATCAAATGTGTTTTGAACGGCAATGCTATTTTCGACGGTATTTAAAACAAATTTGGAGGCGAATATGTAAGCTGTGAATTAATGACACTTGGAGAATAAGTACCAGTTAGTCTACAGTTATTGACTTACGGGGAGTCAGCAAGAGAAGGCTGATTATGAGACCTAAAGGAGGTGGGGACATAGTTTTCAAACATTGGAATGTTAGGGAAGTTAAAACATGGATAGACTTTTTAGTAGTTAAATAGTGGAGGAAGGGGAGGAGGAGGGAGGCTAGCAGGAATGTAGGGGCTAGTGGGTGAGGGTAGGCCGCTATAAGAATGAAAGGGTGGGAAGCCAGGTCTAGGTTGGAAGTCAAAGGAGATAGGTTGACGTACCTGAGAGCAATTGGCCTTAAGTGGCGTGAAGCCTGAACTAGGTTGGGGCATAAATGACTTAGGGCAATTCATGTATAAATTATTTGCTGGATATATAGTAGGGCTTTGATAAGTAACCAGTACGCAGGACAGAGAATTATTGGGGGATATAATTAGAGCTGCGGGGTTTGTAGACGGGCTGGGATGAACAGACTTGTTAGATTTGAGTGAAGGCGGAGTACACCTAAATGAAACTGTTCTACCAATCTTTTGTGTCGGAGTCTGATTCAGTTTTCGAGTCTCACCGTTCTAAAGCTAAGTCACGAGCGACTTAACTGTAGAGCTTGCAGCAACCATTTGAAAAAGGTTAAGGTCAAGGCGCGCTGCTCAACTTCAAAGATAAGTGAGGCTTTGCATTTATCTGGATATTATAATAATAACGTATTTAATGCCAGTTTACAGGCATTGTCAAAGGAAGCGATTAAACACAAATCCGACCAGCAGTGAAAAAAATCCTAAGGAATAAAAATATAGTTGATTATGGATTTCATGATTTGGAGGGCTCAGCAGAAAAAAACTAATGCTCGGGGGAGGGATTGCACGGTATCGGAGATATTCAGGCGTCAATTCCTTTCATGGAGTTGGGGATAGTCAAAGTAGAGGCGTTGAGGAAGCTGGCGAGACCGGCCATAGTGTTCAGAGACCACTAACGCCATCGCTACGGTAGAGTCGATCAGTGGATTCAGCACCCAAAATTTGAGGAAGCTTTTCTTAATGCAAAATTCGAGTAATATTTCTCTTAAATAAAGGATAATTTTGAAGAGTTTTCACGCGCATGGGTAGTTTATTCCAAATAGCAATTGCATTTACAGAAAAGAACCGACGATATTTAATAGCACGTGCCAGAGGCAGAAATAAGAATACCTCACGGTGACTGTTACGTCGTGGGTGGATATGATGGCTTAAAGAAGTAAGTGGGTAAATGTGTGATTATATAAGAGTTTAAATAGCAAAAATAGTCCCTTTTGTAATCAACGAAGCCATAAAGGATCAAGGCCTGAAAGCCGGCAAAGTTCTTGGTAAGACAAATGTCGGTGTTCTGGGGTAAAAATTCTCTTGGTGAAAAAGTGTTGAATGGATTCTATTTTCTTCCGCTCAGTAACACGCATGAGGCTAAATAAAAACGAACAGTATTCCAGACCATGTCTAACGTACATGTTGTAAAGGCGTATTCTAATGTCCCTAGTTTTAAAATTTCGGAGGAAAAAACCGGTCGTTCTGCGTGCTTTGGAGACTATCAAGGCACAGTGCTCCGAGAGATTGAGACTCTTGGAATATTATATGCCCAGATCCTTAATAACCGCAGGCACATTTATGGCGTGACCGTCAATGCTAAGATGAGGTTGGCGGTCGTCGCCAACCACCATGACTGAGCACTTATGCCAGGAAAGAGAAAGGCGCCATGTGCGGCACCACTGGGCGAAAGCCTGTAGATCGCTCTTTAGGAGCTGAAGCACGATGTCACGATCTGCCGGCCTATATCGATATGCAACTTTAAGATCATCGGCATACATGAAGTGCTTAACATTCTGAAATAAATCGGGTACATAATTAACGAAAAGACAAAATAAAAGCGGGCCGAGTACACTACCCTGAATGACTCCACTCCTCACACGTGTGGGGTTGGAGATGGTTTTGGAAATCTTAACTCGTTGTGTGCGAGTGCCCAAATAAGAGGATATAAAATTCAAAAGTTTGCCACCAATTCCGAAAGATGGCAATTTCAAGAGCAGAAGAGCATGGTCAACACGGTCAAAAGCCTTAGTGAAATCGAAATATACTGTGTAAAGTGCAAAACCACTGTCCCTAGATTGGAGAACATAGTCAAAGAAAGAGAGTTGACAGGTGTCACAAGATCGAGCTTTGAGGAATCCATGCTGAGCAACACTCAGTAAGTTGTTCGCTGTTAAGTGACACATCATCTTATCCCTGATCAATGTCTCTAAGATCTTCGAAACTGCGGGGAGGGTGTTTATTGGCCGAAAGTCATCAAATGATGTAGATTTGCTGTGCTCAGGAATGGGCAAAATGTGTGATTCCTTCCACAAGGTAGGATAAGTTTCACTTTCAAGAGCAAGATTGAGTATCTTGCATAAGAGGGATGGGAAGACCGTGTTTGCATCGGCTTTTAAAATGCTTACTGGGACACCATCAGGGCCTGGACTATAAGATTGACGAAAACGCCGAATCGCAACAGACCCATCCCACAGAGTGAAAGTTATAGTTTCTAGAACTGCCCCGGTCAATGACTGGATGGTCGGAAGCGGAATGGTCGAGTCTTCAATGAACGTTTTGAACAGGAAATCATTGAAGCTATCAGCTGTTAACTGGGCATCAACTATGGGATTTCCGAAAGCGTCTCGGAGGATGGGATGCTGCGTCTTTCTATGAGTTCCTATTTTTCCAGAGAAAAGTTTCGAGACATCTAACGAATGGTTTTCAGTAAAGTGGACCTCTTCGGCTAGCTGTTTTTCTTCAGACAATCTCTTAGCTCGATCAAAAATATCACGAATCAAGGGCAGAACAGAAACATCGTTCTGCAGATGGAAACGACGATAAAGCCTGCGCAATCTGCGACGAAAGGGTAAGGGTAGGAAAACCTCATCCCCAACATTAATAATTTTCTTACGGAGACAAAACGAGAAATAAGTGGATCCAAAATTTCGTACAGATTTGCTGTGCAAACATTTACATCCGGCCTGGCCTGGAATACTGTTCGTTTTTATTTAGCCTCATGCGTGTTACTGTTCGGAAGAAAATAGACTCCGTTCAACACTTTTTTACCAAGAGAATTTTAACCCCAGAACACCGACATTTGTCTTACCAAGAACTTTGCCGGCTTACAGGCCTTGATCCTTTATGGCTTCGTAGAATGCAAAAGGGACTATTTTTGCTATTTATACTCTTATATAATCACACATTTACCCACTTACTTCTTTAAGCCATCATATCCACCCACGTCGTAACAGTCACCGTGAGGTCTTCTTATTTCTGCCTCTGGCACGTGCTATTAAATAGCGTCGGTTCTTTTCTGTAAATGCAATTGCTATTTGGAATAAACTACCCATGAGCGTGAAAACTCTTCAAAATTAGCCTTTATTTAAGAGAAATATTACTCGAATTTTGCATTAAGAAAAGCTTCCTCAAATTTTGGGTGCTGAATCCACTGATCGGCTCTACCGTAGCGATGGCGTTAGTGGTCTCTGAACACTATGGCCGGTCTCGCCAGCTTCCTCAACGCCTCTAGTTTGACTATCCCCAACTCCATGAAAGGAATTGACGTCCGATAATCTTTGCTACCGTGCAACCCCCTTCCCCCCCTTCTTGGCGGTCTAAAATCTACCGCCAGCAGTTTTTTTTTCTCCTGAACCCTCCAAACCATAAAACCAAAATCAACTATGTTTTTATTGTTTAGGATTTTTTTTTTCACTGCTGGTCGGATTTGTGTATTATCGCTTCCCTTGACAATGTCTGTAAACTGGCATTTAATAATAGATTAAATTACATTAATTTAAGTTATCGGCCTAGCTGATGTAAACGGATTTTAATGTGTCTCAGCGGGACTATCCGGAAGATACGAAACGACGAATGGGGCTGCTGTTGCTGCTGCTGCAGCTAGTTTAGGGGCAGACAAATGCGTTAAGTGGCTTGAGTGAGATGGAGATTTGGGAGAAATAGAAAGGAGGGTGTCAGATATCGCAGGAGTAGGACAAGCTGAATCCTTATGGCCACTTGTATTATGACCGAGTTGGGGAGCATTAGACTGAGAAGCAGTGGGTCTACGTGGGAATAAAGACCCGATTCTACGCTCCATAGGAGTAAGATCATGAAAAAGGTAAAATTTTGCCTTTTCTAGATAAGCAGTGACACGCTCTCGATGGGTAAACTTTGTGTCAACCTAGATTGATGAAAATAATTTGACTATGATGGGTGGATTTGTACTACGGGAGGACAAGCGTTTGGCATCGGCTATTGTGTAGTTGAAACCACATGAATACAGGAAATTGGTCGCAACATCAATTGGCCGAGCAGATCGAGGAACATTTTTTAGCAGGAAGTTGTAAGAACGCTTCTGTCTATCAAT
>CACRXP010000401.1:115662-171026 GCA_902702965.1 Spirometra erinaceieuropaei | reverse complement strand
AGCATTGGCGAGAGGGGTCAGCTGGTCGTGAATATGACTATCGCCTTTTCATGCACACGCCAGATCGCCCTCTTCCGGTTATGCGTCTCTCCGGACATCTTGGCTAGTCACATTTGCTAAAAAGTGACCAGTAGGCGGTGTGCACCTTGTTCATTTGTCATCGGCGCCCATCGTGCATTTGAGGACATTTCTTAGGAGTGTGTCCGCTATCCTCGAAAAATATGCGGCATAACATGGTGTAGTCCTGCCAGGGAGTTTGTCAATACCGCAACGCCACCTGCATGATGAGGATCGGTAGCAGATCGACCTACTACTCTACAGGTGAGGGGGAGGTCTGCTAAAGTGTGCCTCTGGACTCTCGTCAGTCGTTTGATCGAATGATGTTCGTGGAAGAACACTCTCCGATATGCTGTAGCGCCGAAGACGTCAAGGATAGAACACACCGATTCAACGAAGCACTGGAAATAGGTCCTGGCTAAGACTTTGCTGAGGAGAGTGGTTAAACGCGTCCTCACTCTCATGCAAGCAAGGTGAAGGGAAAAATTTGAGCAGTACGAAATGTGTATACTAGAAACTGGGGACTAGGTGTATCGGAGAATGATATAGCAGGCAGTGTGATTCGTCTGGATACGGAGGTGACGCCCACGTGTCCTCTAGACAATCGGTGAGGGTTGAGGCGCTGTGGGCAACCGCAGTGAAAGGCTGTGAGAGGTTGCGTCGCACTGAGTTGCGGGAGGGAATCGGCGGTAGTTAGGAATGGGCACCGACTACTTTCGTCGACACGCGGTTAAGCCATCTCTAACCAAGATCACGCACTAAGTGTTTACAACACTGAGCTGAGGATAATTGTTAAACGCGTCCTCACTCTCATGCAAACAAGGAGAATGGAAAAGTCGGGCGGTACGAAATAGGTATACTAGAAACTGGGGACTAGGTGTATCGGAGAATGATAAACGATACAGGAATGGGTGAAAGATAGAGCAGGTAGTGTGATTCGTCTGGATAAGGTGGCGCCAACGTGTCCGCTAGAAAATCGGTGCGGATTGCGGCGGTGTGGGCAACCACAGTGAAGGGCTGTGAGAGGTTGCGACGCACAAAGGGGGTGAGGAATATAGCGTCACCTTGAGTTGCGGGATGGCATCGGCGGTAGATAGGGATTGGCACCGACTACTTTCGTCGACACGCAGTTCAGCTATCTCCATCGTAGATCACGCACTAAGCGTTTACAACACTCAAACAACTATAAGCCATTTTTGGTCCGTTACAGCACGTCAAAATCATCCTGGACTCACTTCTAGCTTCATTTTAGTGGGTTTGAGTCAATTCTCGCAATGAAAGTGGTGGAGGTGTCGTCAGTACTCCTTTTGACGCAGGAAGCCTCGATCAGCAAAGTAGAGCGCCTAAAAAGTCTCACCGGGTTGTAGGAATCAGGCGGACTGCTAACGGTGAGGATATATAGGACTTCTGAAAAACGGGGCCTGCTGATCCACACAGCCTTGCGGCCGAAAACCCCTCGCATTTCGTCCGCGGACCAAAACCTGAAACAAGGCTAGTTTCATGGATAAGTGAGGAGGGACGCTGTGATGCCTTGCGAGAATGCAAAAAATAATAATATGACTATCCTATCCGTAATGGCGATGTATTGTCTCCTCCTTGTTAGTTTTTACACTTTCGTCGGCAGTATAAACACGAATTTCGTGGACAAACGGACTACAAAGCGTAAGCAAATGATGTACTGCCTGTCTTGCCGCGTTATGTGCCAAAAATATCAGTTAATGTTACCCCGCCTGCGGTCAAAGTTCCACGCACAAAGATCTGCAGAAAAAAATAAATATAAACCTGATGATCAGTCAACAACGCGATTTCCGAAATTGAAGTTCCTAAGGCTTCAGCATTCGGCAAAATGGAGTTCGGTAGACTTGAACTTGAGAGGAACATTTAATAATTGAAGGCGTTTAAATGCTGAGAATTTTTTAATATTGTGAGTTTACTCAGTGTGCAATGAGCGAGGTTATTAATTATGACCGGCGGCACACTTATGTCAGTCGGATGTGTATAAACATAATAATAGTGATAGCAAACGCATGTTGATTAAAGCTAGTCAGTACGAGTTAGAGCATGCATGTTTGTCGCATTTTCGGTCAATTCATCTAAAAATGGTTGTATTCAATAGTTTCTGTGGGACAAACGGTGAAGGACGTTTGGTCACGGGTAAAAACAAGGAAGGAGTCATCGACTGCACAGTCGACACCTGATAACAGAATTGTGCGACTGATATCGGTCGACGCTGAATCAACACATTCCTATCTTAAAATGTCGAGGCAATTTCGCTGCCACGTGTCACTGTTCCTTCGCGTCCCCTCACTGTGGTTTTCTTTGTTTGGCGTTCGTTAGTCGCGCTAACAGCTCTTGCGCTAGAATCCACATTATACACCGCTGTGAGGCACGTGCCCGTGAACCGTGCAGCAACTTTTTGAAATAATTCTGCCTTTTAAATTGCATATTATAATATGTTTAAACACGAAACGAAGAAGTCGATTAGAAGGAAAATGTCCAGGATTCAGGCAAAGTGAATAGGGAAATAGACAGGGGGCGTCGAAATTTCATATACCTGATTAGGTCTTGTCAGATTTATCATCTGATGGTATGTCGTTTTCGGGCTTCTCGTAAGACTAATGTAGAACGCCAACTCCCTCAGATGTTGGCGCATACAGCCGGTTGGAATGCATTTTTGAAGTAGAGGGACAGTCTGCATGCTCCAGTGTTCGTTATAGGCTCGAATAGCCCATAGCGACCTCCGAAATCTTCCAGAAATCCAGTAGTACATTCGTCTCCTGAGCACTGTGTCTCGCCACCATCACTTTCATGGCCTCTTTATTCGCTTCGGCACCCAAGAAACCCATGGTCACCCAATGCCATCATAAAAGGTACCTGAAGCAAGGCAACTTAACTTCGTTCTCCACACATTAACTTAAAGCCGCTTTACGGACTTCAGCTCCGATACCTGCGTTCAGACAGTCACAAGAGTTTACACACCAATTGGACAGCAGACTATCAAATTTATTGTGCCTAATTTAAGTCGGCGGCCCCAGGCTAAATGATGGCAAAAGTCCTGCAGGAGCTTACCTACAAACTCCCTAGACTACCTGAACATATTTTTCAGCGGTCTTTGGACCGAGACTTTTTTTGCTCTCATTGAAAAAGGGCCCGAATATACCCCATTGACATTGGTGGGTGCAAAACCACGGCTAACAGTTACTGGTCCATAGGCCAAACACGAAAATTTGAAAAATTATAGAAAGGATGCTCAAAAAAAACCATGAAGTTCCCGAAGAAAAAAGGCTTCTTTGACGATATCTGGCACAAATTTCGATGAGACCACTCCTTTTTTATCGATATGTTTCATCCAACAAAACACTGGTCCGAGTTGTTAAATGAAGATGATGTGGTTGATGTCGTTAACGTTGATCTCAAGCAAGTCTTCTTTTGCGTTTGCCACAGCTGAATGCGCTGCAGGGTCGAGAATCTGAGATTCGGAGAAATCTACCTTCTACTGCTCTAAATCTTTGTCAGTAATTTCATGAATAGACTGGACTGCAGAGAAATCATGTTTTCAGATGACATTCAAATATGGCGAGTGATCAGATGCAGGAATGGTGAACGGACTTTGTTACAAGTATCTAACCGGTTATGCGATTGGTCTGATAAGTGGTTTTGAGGTTGTGTCGAACTTTCGAACTTTCAAGTTTCACTAATAGTTCCTTGGCAAAAGGTGTGTGTGGAATGTAGCTGAACAAAAGGACCTCAGCATCATCATTTCGCCATCTGTGAAAACCTTCTCTCAGGGTGTCAAAGGGACGAAAAGACGACCGGTTTTCTTTCGACCACTGGAAGAGCTTTCATAAATACAGATGTGAAGTTATTTGGAAAAGTGTACGGAACATTTATCTGTTCGCAATTGAAATGTGAGTTTCAGGCGCAGCCTCCTCGGCCGATAAAACATTAAGAGCATTTGAAAAAGGCTCCAAAGAAGGGCAACAAACACACGAAGAGCCAGGGGCCTTTGTCATGAAAAGGTAAATTTGTTGCTCATAAGCTTTATTTCCTTAAATAAAGGTGGATCTGAGGACATTTTATACAGACATATGGACTCGGGAGTAATCGGGACTGTTCCTCGCATTTCGATAATTTCTTTCTAATGGCCACAACAGCTCTTCTGCATCGGAATACTTCTGAACTTCTGCGGACACTATCGCAGAGCACTGTCGGTGTCCGGAACGTAAGCGTGAATGGTCGGCTCAACAGGAGCCCCATAGCATAAGCTTGGTTTGTTTGAAAAGTACCGCTCAATCGATTTTAAAAACTCGATTACGTTGAACTGACGCCTTGGTCATCGTAAAGATGAGGCGAATATCTATTGTTTCACATTATCCCTGACCTCCTTTGTGCCCGGACTTCAATTTCCGGAGCTAGACAAAATCTAGCCAAAACACCTATTTTCTGTCAGTATTACAGCGACATGTCTGTCTTTATTCGTATATTGCATGTGTCATACCTAATAGGGTCTTCAAAGACAATGCCTGTTACCCTTAAAATCTGCTGAGCTATTATAAAAAAGGAACCGTTAAGTCAAACTTAGTGGCATGTCCATATTTATGACAAGGACCTATAAAAGGAGATAAGGAAACCCCGGCCGGTATTTAATGGCTGAGTATGAAAATGCTATTTAAACACGCTCACAGTGGGGGACAGCACAACATACGTCGACAAAAATTCCGATGACGAATGATTAGAAAAAGGGGGAGCGAAAGAAAATAATTAATACCGCAAATGAGATTTTTCTTCTTTCATACATCCGCTGGAGGTTTTATAGTTTCTTTAGTTGGTTTCATCTGCAAGACAAAGTTTATGTTCTCTCCTTAATTTGCCATATTTCATGCCAGCTAAGAAACCGTCCAAAGAAAATCAGGTGGTCGAGTACAGCCATTTTGTCGAAGACCGCTCGTTGAATATTGCAAAATCTTCTTTCGGACAGTAAAAGCTCATAGAGAAACGCAGCATCCCATCATCCTAAGCATTCTTACAAATCCTATAGCGAACGCCAAGTTTGCCACAAATAGTTTTATCAACTTCTTGTCTAAAATCCTAGGCGTTTGCCTGGCCGTGCTGTAGAGGACGCTTTTTTCTTGGTGAACCTGCTCAGTCTTGGTGGTAGGCGACGATCATCGGCCCCACCGACGGGGATTTTCATCTGAAATTTTAAGACTAGTGATATTAGAATGCGCCTTTATAAAATGCACTTAGACCTGACGTGGAGTATTTTTCGTTTTTATTTAGCCTCCTTGTTGGTGCTGAGCGGGAGAAGATATAATCTGCGAGACATTTTTATGACAGAAGACCTTTAACATCGGAACACTGAAATTTGATGCACAAAGAAAGTTGCAGGCTTGCAAGCCTTAAACCCTTGTGGTTTTGACAATTACAGAAGTGCTTTTGTCCTCCAGGTTTTCAATTAGTCGTGCTTTTAGTTCATTCAATGTTTTGAAGCATCACGGTCCTCCCTGACGCAGTAATTCCTGAGAGATCTACTTATTTCTTCCTTTGGCACGTGCCGTTAATATCACCAGTTTTCTGTCCCCATAAAAACGCCCACACCGAAGTCATATTCTGCCGTGGTGGAACTCGTGATCTCCGACCCATTTGCTCTGTCTCATCTTGTGAGAAATTGAGCCGACCTTTCCGCCCGCAACACTACGGATAACTTCTTCATCTGACAGGGCGTGACTGCTCACTCATTCATTCTATTCGGTGCAGAGGTCCTCGTTCCATGAGAAGAGACAGACTGAAAATATTCAACGCGATATCGACCCTTCTTCTGATTGACTGACATTATTTTACGGACTGATGTTTTTTTCTCCCAAACTACCCAAAATATCCAAAGACAATATTGCCTACATTTACTCCTTCAGCAATATTCAGTATAAATGAGGAATATAGCAGAGCCTTGGAAAACCATATTCACAGAAAAACGTATGAAAAAACATGCAGATATTTTCATAACAGTTACGCCAGTCGTGTAAATGCTTGACCATCAAGCATAAATTTATCTTGCCTTCTTCTGAAGGTGTCATCGTTTTCCGCTAAGGCCACGGAGTTAGGCAATTAGCTCCATCCATCAACCAGCCGGTGGAAGAAGAATTTGGCCCCAAATTCGAGTTTGACATATCTTAGCTTCAATTTGTATTGGTGTCCCGAAGATTTGTCGTCCGCGCCAGTTCCAAGAAATCGTCAAACTGCAGAGCACAGTCTAGCCCTCGGACGATTCTTAAGGCCGTGATCATATCCCCTCTGTATTGTCCATAAAAGAGGCGTTTTTTTACGCTGGCTAGAGTCGTATTCTATCTGCCCTTGACATGGTCTGTAAACTGGCACAAACTGCTGTTATTATTATTTTTATTATTAATTTTAATGTGTTATTATTGGTCTTTCATTTTCTTTATATTTCACGATCAAATTCCTTAATGGCACCGAAAAAGGAGTTAAGGGCATATAGAACGCTACCTCTAAGTTACCTTATCTGCCCGCGCTTCAGTCATCGCATGTGGGTTTGCTTTCTACGGGCACTCAACGGGAGTTTCGATTTTTCTTCTCTCCATGCATTGCTTCTACCACAAAAGGCGACGCCATTTACGCTTAGGCTTCATAGGCCCGGTATTTTAACTTCCTCCGGACCATGCGTGTTCTACTGCAACAGCGTATTCCAAGTCGTAGTTTTGTTTCCGATTTTTTGACCTTAAACAAGATACCAGTGCATTCTGCACGGAGTTCGTCCTCGTATGCCACACCTTATGTGGTCTCTGGTCTTCTGGTGCATTTGGTGTTTACCTGACTGCCGCCGTCAAGAGAGCACGCGTTGGCCCTGGGTACGAGTGCCATCTCAACAAACTTTTATTTTTTAGTGAAGTGTTGACGTTAGTCGTGCTTCTGCGATAAATTTGCCGAGATTACACAAACGTCAAAAAATGACGTAGGGATATTTTTGATTTCGAGACTAAGGAGCACCGCGGATTTTATGTGGTAAGGCATAATGAGTAGTTGAGATTCAGTGACTGAACAACGTCCTTGTTGTTAATAAGCTATTTAATAAGTTGAAAAAATTACACAAAGTATAGTCGGAGACGACTCAGTCATTTGAAGTTCCCAAAGCTCTTGTACAATTTCTGATCTTCAAGAATTTTCATATTTTGTCCTTTTAAGCTCTAGTTTGCCTCTGATTTGGGTCGGTGAAAAGTTACTTTGTGCTGATAAACAAATTGTGCCAAAGCCAGATTTCTGAAGATGTCAGACACAGGAGAATTTTTCAGAAATACAGGGAGTGCTCCCATATTTACGGTTCCAGCCCCAATGTCAGAAAGGACGGTTGCAAAATAGTATACCAGTCGAAATACTCCCACTACGATTACAGAGTAGCTCTGCTGCTTAGAAACGGGTGTTATGACCCGTGCAAGCGCTCCATATCCACAAGGCAAGGCCTAGGCCAAACAAATGAACGAGACATTGGTCGACCTGCGAAGGGCCTTTGTCTACCGAAAAGTGACGCCCACATATGATGAGGACATTCTTGTCCCCATGATGGCCTAACGATCCACGATCCACTTGAAGACTCGACTTATTCCTTTTTCCTGACCTGCAGGTAGAACGATATATTGCCTGAATGCCTTTGTGGAAAATGAAGGCATCAGCAATAACACGGTGACGAATATTTGCTTGAAATTCCAGAGACAATATCTGTAACTTCTAGGAAGACCCATTTGCACTTATAAGGGTGGCGGCATCAACAAAAGGTGTTGTGTGGTAGAGTCGCGCAGGTGTAAGCGTATAGCGTTGAGGACCCGATGTGGGTGCGAAGGTGTAAGACATCGACTAAAGCATCTGCGATATTCAACCTGGTTTTAGTTCACTTATAAAGTTTACGAAAGTTCTTTCAAAAAGACTATTTCCTCCACATCTATGATGCGTCGCATGCTTATCCGTTCGACATCCCGGCACGCGGTAAACGGAACCATCAGTGTTTCCGTCCTGTGGTTCGGTTTTTATCAAAACACTTAATGGTCAACATATTGAGTAACAACTTTAGGTTCCCACGTGCCCCAACTACCCGATGATAAAAGATAAGTAGTGATAAGTCTGAGGACGCCAACCTGAATGCAGGCCAGACATACAATGTTGACGTCCTGCTGGGAGCATCGGGTTCCTTTCGATGCGGAGAGTAATGCGTGGGCCGCGATCCTCGAACCCCTAATATTATGGGAAGTGATGTCACAATGCTTAATTATGTTGGCGTACTGAGTATTTATGAACCATTGTCAGTTTTTAATATCGCACAGTACTGTTTTAACACATAAATGGATGTGACATTTCCAGTTGCTTGCAGAAAAACGTGATACTCGACTAAGCATACTGGACGCATGTTTGTGGAATTTCCGACAATTCGAGTTTTTCCAGTCCTAAATGCGAATTGTTCATCCCGACTGACGATTGAAGATGCTAATCTTTTTAGAAGATGGAGCCGAGTGTTTCTTATTTTTACGAACGACATAACTAAAGATAGTAAAACCTCCCTTTAACTTGTATAAGTCAATTGGGTCGTGGGTCCTATTGTATATTCCCTGGTTTATTTTAATTTCGACCGTAGAATTATTCCTCCTCACTGATCATTCTTTTTTCATATCTGTAGTTGTCAAGAGGGCAAACTGTCATCAGTAATGACCAACGTTAGCAATCGGAGTAAGTATGTCGTATGTCACTACCCTCTTCCACGGACTTCCTGTCTGTACCAAACGACAGGAAATGATGGAAACCCAGCTCTATAACGCTGAAATATTCAGACCAAAGGCCTCAATTTATTGCCTCCAAGGCCCAACAATCTTTTTATTCAGTCGGCCTAGTCTCATTCATCGTTGCGATTTTTATACAATCCCTCTCTATTATCTTTGATATCAGGTCCTCGTCCAGAGAACTTGGGGAGGGGGGACCTGGGAGGAAAGGGAACATGACCAGGTCCGTCAAGCATTTCGTCCGATGTTTTTGAAAAACGACCGTATATATTGCAATTTTTTGCAAAAGGCATAAGGTGTTTACCTTCCTTGCGTATATCAGACTGTAGGAAAACTTTTGCAACCAAACAACTTTTATTTATTTGCCTTCTGAGAACTTAGATGGACGGAGACATCTGTCGATATCCAGCCATTTCTCCTGCCATTTCGGCAGGGGTGGGCGGGAAAAAAGGCGATGACCTACCGGATTGCCAGAGGCCGTAAATGTGCTCTTGACTTTATGAGTTGTTCGACCTAGCTGGGACGGATTGCCTGCATGACCTGACGAAACAGTCCTTTTAAAAACCGTTAGGACATTTGAATGCAAACCACATGCACATTTGCTGAGATACTGCTATACGTAAAATCAAGATTGTTTCAGTGGCGGAAGTTTGCACCCGGCTCACGTATGCCGGTGAATTTACAATTTACAAGATTACTGCTATAAAAACTGATTATATTCCTACTTTGAGATATGAGAGATGGACCCAGCCACGAAGGCCTTGTTTCTTTGATAAGGTGACTTGAAGTGAGCATCTCTGAGACGTGGCTCATTTTCGATACACTACTGAAACGACCGTGGATGAAGCTCGAGGATCCGCGGACCTCATTTATCCGATTTTGTAGACTTCATTCACGGTCCGTCTGTGAGTGACGCCCTTTAAATCTTCCCTGCGTAGGAACTTGGTGTCGGCTAACCGTACATCAGTTCCCAAATGACATTATTATTTTCTGTGATTGTGTGTAGGAGCCCTTCGTTGGGGACTGTGCGCAGGACCGATTTTCTGGATAACGGCTTGTCAATTCATTCAAGTAAATATTAAGCAGACTCTTCGTTACCGTCTCGGTCTCTCCTGCGATTTCATTGAAGCTTGAGTAGAGTGTCGTGCATATTCGTCTACTTGGTCCATTACAGTCATCCCTCTCTAAGGACAGTTTAACCACGAACGTGAAGAAGTAACACAATATGCCTTGACGGACGAGTCTAAACAGTTTTGGGTGCCCAATTGTACTGGAAAACGACCTCAAATTCGGCACTGGAGACAATGGGATCAAGTTTGGGCGAAGTCCACACCACTGATATTGGCGATTGCGGGGCTGATTTTTGTCAGCGCGTCAAGGCTATGCGCGCTAGTGGTGGAAACAGCAGCCGCCGCAGCAGATACTGAGGCGGTGGAAGATGGCAGCGGGAGACCAGAGACTAGGTTAGGGTTGATAGTCGACGTCGGAAACGTAATGTCGTCAGAGATTCACAGACACTGTTGACAAGGCTGGGGAGACCACTTAAAGATATGGGCGGACTGTCGACCTCCATTGCAATCTTGGTGCAGTAGTCTTTGACATGCAGGTCAGCATCAGCACTGGCAACTGCCAAGTGCCGTCATTCAGTTCAGAGCAGTTTATTTGAGGTGTTGCAGCTGTAAACTCCATACTTGTTACAAGGAAGAGTTGTATACCAAAAAGACGAAATACGAATGTATCAAACAACTACAAAAGCACTGCCGAAACCGCATACATAAACCAATTATTTAAAGTGTTAAAAAACTAATACTACCAAGTATACTGCAGAATAGTCAGTCTACGGGTAATTGCTCCATAGAAAGATTGACGTAGTTTCGGTCATCCGAGGGAGCTGAGACTAATCTCGATAGTAGCGTGCAGTGAATTCTGGACGATAAGCTATTTAGTGATAAGGGCGTTACTGAAATATTGAAAAAATATTATAACAATAACAAATTATTAGTGCAGGGCCTAAGGACGATATCGGTCGGGAGGCATTATGGCGTGTAGTGGTATATTAATTTCAGTTTCAGTTTATTTCAGTTTATCTGGTAAGGATAATAGGCAAAGCCTTTGAAAACCCTATTGATTACATGTCAGCTCGTTAGAAATAACTGTACACAAACAAAAAATATTCACTATAAAAACAGTACTTGGTTCATTTGAGTAGCATTGTCTCAGAGGAAATATTTGTGGGGACCAGGGGTATTAGTTCAGATTCAGACCGTCGAGGGAAAACAGGGGACACAAATAATCATCCAAGCGTTTCTTGAAGAGTTGCAGGGATGTAGCCTCCACGACTGACTGAGGGAGATCGTTCCATTTCTCCACTACCCTCTGCGTGAAAAACTCAGAACGAAGATTCAGCCTGGACATTGTTGTCCGTAACTTCATCGAGTGACCACGAAGATTTGGTGAAAGATGCCACTGAAACATGTCGTCAAAGTTAAGTCCATACTCAAGGCCATGTATTATCTTGTAGACGAGGATAAGATCACCTCTTTGCTGCCTGTAACACAGAGGGAATAAATTAAGGCAATTCAGTCTGTCTGTGTAGGAATGGCTTTTTAGACCGTTTACCAGCTTTGTTGCACGTCGTTGTGCCCGTTCGAGGCATTCTTGGTCCTTTACCAGCCATGGCCGCCATGCTTGTATGCCATATTCTAAGTGGGGCCGAGCAACAATGCCGTAAACTCTCTCAAAAAGGTCTTGGTCAAAATTTACGAAAGCCCTTTTTATTGCATGCAGCACTCCCATGGCGTTTTTTGCAGCCTTGTGACACTGCAGTGTTGGTTTCAGGTTGTTCTGTATCCAAACCCCGAGATCCTTCTGTGAAGATTCTGCAGGGAGTCTTATATCTTTCGGGTGATATGTCCTCAGGCTATCATTTGAATGAGAGTTGGTTGGACGCAGATGAAGGACGGCACACTTCTCCACATTGAAATCTAGAAGCCATTTCTTCGACCACGCTTGCAGTCGGTGCAGATTATCTTGAAGGGATCTCTGATCATACGGACCCTTAATGACTTGCCACAGTTTAACGTCGTCTGCAAACATTATTTTGCCGCAGTCGAGTTCCTGAAGGCTGTCGTTAACGTAAAGGATGAAGAGCAATGGTCTCAGAACTGAGCCTTGCGGCACACCACTGGTCACATTCACCCATTCTGACATATCATCCCCGATACAGACACGTTGTTTCCGACCAACCAGAAAGGCCCTTATCCAGTTCAGAAGATCTCCCCGGATGCCGATGTCGCTCAATTTGTGAAGAAGACGTTGGTGTGGGACAGTGTCAAAAGCTTTGCGGAAATCGATGTACACGACATCGACCTCAAAACCCTCTTCTAGAGCCCTTGTCCAAATTTCCATACAAGCTAGCAGATTTGAGAGACAGGAACGTCCTCTCCGGAAGCCATGTTGAAAATCCTGTAAGATGTTATTTTCTTCACAAAACTGCTGTATAGCGCTCTATACTAGAGCTTCCATCATTTTGTACAGGAGGCAAGTTAAGCTAACAAGCCTGGAGCTGCTTGCTGCCATCCTGCTACCTCCCTTATGCAATGGAACGAGGTTAGCTGTCTTCCACTGTGAGGGCAGCCTTCCTGTTCTCATTGACAGCTCAAAGAGAGTCGAAAGAGGCTTTGACAGCTCCGTTGATAGCTCCTTAAGTATCAGCCCGGGAATTCCGTCAGGTCCAGGAGACTTATCAGGTTTTATTTGACTGAGGACGCGTCTGACTTCTTCCACGGAAAAGGCGACGGTTTTAATGACGGCAATATTTTGGCGCATCTGAAGCTCCCGGCTGTCTCGGTCCATTTCCAACTGCTGATTGTCTTCTGGGGACTCCTCCGTAAAATCCGATTGAAAAAATGAGACAGTAATCGCTCTTTCTGTGACCCTTAAACTAATAAGTTTCCGAGGCTATCCTTTAGACACGCAATTTCGTCCCTATGTTTCCTCCTACTGCGGATGTACCCGTAAAACTTCTTGGGACATGTAATGGATTCTGCTGTCAGTCGATGCTCGAAAGAAGTTCTAGCAACTCGTATTTCTTTGCGGCATTTATTGCGCTGATCTTTATATTCGGCGAGTGACCTTGGATCTCGAAGTTGCAAATACTTTTTCCAGAGTCTCTGTTTCTTCTTAATGGTCTTTTTTGTCATGGGATTGACCCATGGCGGTCGCATACATGGTCTTGTCATTTTTATTGGACAATGGGTATCAATCAGACGCTCTATAATCCCGCGAAAGTATTGCCAAAATTCGTCTGAATCTTCTGTGTTAATCCAACTGGCGCTAAAAAGTCTCGACGGATGCTATCATTACGATATCTGCAGGCGGTCCATTTCAAGTTGCGACCACTCTGTTGGAGAAGAAGGATCAAGGTCAACGCGCGCAGCAAGATTGGCGAAATTTATATTGGTTAATTCGATATCTTCGTCTCTTGCGCAGTTTTACAGTAAAAATCTGGCAATATTTCCCATTTTTGGTCATACATTTTTTAAGCTTCGGGTCGTGTTTCGTCGATTTATCATAAAGCGGAAATAAAGAGTCACAGTTTTTCACCCAACATAGCCTCAGTCCTATCAATTTTTACACGCGCAGATAAAGGGTTTTCCTCGTAAAATTGTTTGAAAAGCATTATATTTTTAAAAATAAATCTTCCCCTCTGAGCGCTTTTATTGTCGATCTATTAACTAGTAGGAGATCTTTACTGTCCTCTATTTTATCCTACATAGCCTCATTATTCAATAAAAATTTTACTCAAAGTTTTGTTTTGCCGCCTAGGAAGTTGGTATTTATCCGTTTTTTCAATTCGCATTCTTTTATTGACTCAAAACCGCTTAGTAACAGTTGTGATGTCTGGTTTTCCAATATTGATAGCTCTCAGAAATTGTTTCATCATACATAGCCTCATCCTTACATTATCTAAGTTCCGTCAACTATCGTCACTATAAATTTGGATTAATGTATTGTTTTGCACCTTCGACATGAAACATCAGGCGACCTTTCGTCGAAATCTGAAGGAAACTAAACTCCAAGCTCCTCATCTGAAACTCATTTCAAAGATAAGTGAAGCTTTGCATTTATCTGGTTATTCTTAAGCAACTAATGCCTGTTTTTTACTTGAGCCACTTTTAAAAGTCGCCTTTCAATACAAGATATAATTTTTTCCCAGTTTTATTTGACAGTCTTGCAAAGTAGTCGTCTTTTGTAAAAAACCTTTGTAGTGACTCCTTCACCTACTATCTCTTTCTATTTTTCATAGTCAAATAACAGTAGCACTTGCAATTAAGTGCAATTTTCCGTACGTTGGCAACGTGTTGACCCGTCTTCTGTAACGAAAAACTTTTCCTGTCTGTAATGCCCCACAGAGCACGTGCTAAACGGCGAAAGCTTGCGGTCTCCTCACCGTCTCTGGGTGCTAAAATCGCGACTGAAGACATAGCAGGTGCCAGTTTATGTTCTTCGCCGTCCGCAGATCTGACTAACTCACAAATCCCTTTAGTACATGTAGAACCTCTCGACCCTTCAGTCGTCCAAAAATACGCCTCTGCTAGTCGTAGCAGGCCATCAGCCGGCGAAATAATCGATCAGCTGATTTATGGAGACATAAACAGCAATTCTGAAAAAGTGCTTGAACAAGCTTGTAAACTTATTGGGGTAATAAGTTCGGAAACTGAGGAACGAATTAAACGCAAGCATAATTTCGTACTGCGAAACATTCCGAGCCACTTATCTGCTATGGAGGGAGCGCATATGTTCCTACAAAGTTGTGGCTCGAGTTTCAGTGTCGCACAAGCTAAGCGACTTCGCTCGCTTAGTCGTAATGCGCCGATACTAGTTACCCTTTTCTCCATTATAGAAGTCCAGTTTATCTTGTCGACTAGGGAGATAACTAGAAACTTCTGCCGTAAATGACGCTGCTCCGTTTCGCCAGACCTCACATCCCTGCAGCGAAGACTGAATAAATTAAAATCGGCAAAATCCAGCACCAAGATAATGACACCTACTGTCAGTCTGAATATGTCCTCTACAACACCACCTGCGGCATCTACACATCACGGAATACTCAATTCCGTAGGGAATTCGACTACTTTTAATGCTGAGCTCTTTAAACACACCATCGCGCCTGGTATAAACACGACACTATCGAACCCCAGCAACCCCTAGTAAGCCTAAGCATGTGTCTAAGTCAAAGGCCAATCCAATTGCTGTCTCAGCCACTCGGACACCCAATAAATCCAGCACCATTGTTAAATCTTTTCCTCCGCAATCGGCTAACAGTGCCTCAAATACCCCGACTCAAAACGTAGCGGGTTCGCAACTGCCCCCACCCCTCACATTGAGGCAGTTAGGCCGAATATGCCGATTTTCCCACCGTTTAATAGACCTCTTGTTCCAATGGAAGCAATGCGTTTCCCACCCCCTAACTTGTTTCCTCCACGGCCGTTTTACCAATTTATTCCTCAAGATAATGTCCATACTGAATCAGTTAATTCATCCTATCCTCAGTTTCGTTCCGGCTGAAATACGTTACAGTATCTGCCCCGCGGATTTCCAGCTGAAAACAAGTTAGCTAACAACGGTTACCATTTCACCTGCCCGTCATTCCCTCCCCCAAGTCCTACGCCTATTTATCCACGTGAGAAGTTTTCGATGCCACAAAATTTCTGCAAAACCGGATGGTTGCGTCCAGACCATTTGCTCCGTGGGCAGCCCAGAACTGGACGATGTAGCCCACTTCCCTCAGAAACAAACATCCTTTTCCTTCAAAGTTTTTGTTTTAAATGCCAGATCCTTGCTTAATAAGATGTCTTTGCTTCAGACTCTGGTGTTCATCCATTGTCCAGATATTGTTTTAGTAACTGACACGTGGGCATCAGCCTCAGTAGCTGACTCCGAACTCTCTCTTCTAGGCTACAATTGCATTCGAAATGATCGCAAAGATAGCCGTGGTGGGGGCAGCTGCGTCTACGTTAAGCAAACACTTACATTTTTGCCGTTGGACCTCCCGCATTTTCCCGCAGTAGAAGGCAGCTGCTGGCTCCAGGTTGCATTAAAAAATAAGTTCTCCTTACTCGTTGGCTGCGTCTATCGCCCTCCCAACGCCAATGACAATTTTGATCGCTTACTCTCACAGGAATTTCATGCTGCGGCCGACTTAAGCTTTAAGTATCAACTGGTTGCGGGTGACTTTAATCTCCCTGAAGTTCGCTGGTCTCCGCCTTCAGGCCCAAGAATTTCGAAGACTTTCTTGAGGCTGTAGATGTTGGGATCTGGAATCAGGTTGTCGATTTTCCCAATCGAGGCTTAAGCATACTTAACCTTATTTCCTGTAGAGGCTGCATGCCATCGTCGGTGTCATCCCTAGGCCCACTCGGGGACTCAGACCATGACATAGTTTTTTCAACATTGGAATTGGAGGCTAAAAAACGTCGTCCCAAAAGTATAACTTTTTCCGCAATTTCCGATCAACTCGCTCAACCGAATTATTAACACACCTTAATTCCTACGACTGAACTGATTACTTCCTTAGTTCGGATGTAAATGTTTGCACTGCAAATCTGTACAAAATTTTGGATCCGCTTATTTCTCGTTTTGTCCCCCGTAGGAAAATCATTAATTTTGGGGATGAGGTCTTCCTACCCTTACCCTTTCGTCGTAGATTGCACAGGCTTTGTCGTCGTTTCCATCTTCCGAACGATGTTTCTGTTCTGCCCTTGAGTTGTGATATTTTTGATGGAGCTAAGAAATTGTCTGAAGAAAAACAGCTAGCCGAAGTGGTCCACTTTACTCAAAACCATTCGTTAAATGTCTCGAAACTTTTCTCTAGAAAAATACGAACTCAGAGAAAGATGCAGCATCCCATGCTCCGAGACGCTTTCGGAAATCCCATAGTTGATGCCCAGTTAACCGCTGATAGCTTCAATGATTTCCTGTCCAAAAAGTTCATTGAAGACTCGACCACTCCGCTTCCGACCATCCAGCCATTGACCGGGGCAGTTCTAGAAACTATAAGTTTCACTCTGTGGGATGTGACTGTTGCGATTCGGCGTTTTCGTCAATCTTATAGTCCAGGCCCTGACGGTGTCCCAGTAAGCATTTTAAAAGCCGATGCAAACACGGTCTTCCCATCCCTCTTATGCAAGATATTCCATCTTGCTCTTGAAACTGAAACCTATCCTACATTGTGGAAGGAATCACACATTTTGCCCATTCCTAAGCACGGCAAATCTACATCATTTGATGACTTTCGGCCAATTAACACCCTCCACGCAGTTTAGAAGATCTTAGAGACATTGATCAAAGATAAAATGGTGTGTCACTTAACAATGAATAACCTACTGAGTGCTGCTCAGCTTGGATTCCTCAAAGCTCGATCTTGTGACACCTGTCAACTCTCTTTCTTTGACTATGTTCTCCAATCTAGGGACAATGGTTTTGCACTTTACACAGTATATTTCGATTTCACTAAGGCTTTTGATCGTGTTGACCATGCTCTTCTTCTCTTGAAATTGTCCTCTTTCGGAATAGGTGGCAAACTTTTGAATTTTATATCCTCTTACCTGGGCACTCGTACACAACGAGTTAAGATTTCCATTACTATCTCCAACCCCACACGTGCGAGGAGTGGAGTCATTCAGGGTAGTGTACTCGGCCCGCTTTTATTTTGCCTTTTCGTTAATGATGTACCCGATTTATTTCAGAATGGTAAGCCTTTCGTGTATGCCGATGATTTTAAAGTTGCATATCGATATAAGCCGGCAGATCGTGACATCGTGCTTGAGCTCCTAAAGAGCGACCTATAGGCTTTCGCCCAGTGGTGCCGCACATGGCGCCTTTCTCTTTCTTGGCATAAGTGCTCAGTCATGGTGGTTGGCGACGACCGCCAACCTCAACTAAGTATTGAAGGTCACTCCATAAATGTGCCCAGGGTTATTAAGGATCTGGGCATATCATACTCCAAGAGTCTCAACCTCTCGGAGCACTGTGCCTTGATAGTCTCCAAAGCACGCAGAACGACCGGGTTTTTCCTCCGAAACTTTAAAACTAGGGACATTAGAATGCGCCTTTACAACATGTACGTTAGACCTGGTCTGGAATACTGTTCGTTTTCATTTAGCCTCATGCGTGATACTGAGCGGAAGAAAATAGAATCCGTTCAATACTTTTTTACAAAGAGAATTTTAGCCACGGAACACCAACATTTGTCTTACCAAGAACGTTGCCGGCTTACGGGCCTTGATTCTTTATGGTTCCGTAGATTACAAAAGGGACTATTTTTGCTATTTAAACTCTTATATAATCACACATTTAACCCACTCACCTCTTTAAGACATCATATTCACCCACGACGTAACAGTCACCGTGAGGTCTTCTTATTTCTGCCTCTGGCACGCACTGTTAAATATCGTCGGTTCTTTTCTGTAAATGCAATTGCTATTTGGAATAAACTACCCATGAGTGTGAAAACTCTGCAAAATTTTCCTTTATTTAAGAGAACTATTACTCGATTTTTGCATTCAGAAAAGCTTCCTCAAATTTTGGGTGCTGAATCTACTGATCGGCTGTACCGTAGCGATGGCGTTTGTGGTCTCTGAACACCATTGCCGGTCACACCAGCTGTTCCTCAACGCCTTTACTTTGACTATCCCCAACTTCATGAAAGGAATTTGACGTCCGATGATCTCCGATACAGTGCAACCCCATCCCGCCCTTCTTGATGGTCGAAAATCTACCGCCGGCAGTTTTTTTTCTCCTGAACCCTCCAAACCATGAAAACCACCATCAACAATATTTTTATTTTTCAGGAGTTTTTTTTCACTGCTGGTCGGATTTGTGTTTAATCGCTTCCCTTGACAATGCCTGTAAACTGGCATTTAATAAATTAAATTAAATATGAAATAATACGTTTAGGAGCGCTGTATAATTTTAACAATTTAGTGTCTCGTTACGGATTAACTTTTTTCTGTTCTTGGTGTCCTCCTTGAAGGAAAGTTGTCAACACTTACGTCGCCGCAATTTAGGAGGCCTATGCCTTTCACTGACCTGGTTGTTAGTGAGACCGAAGACAGGCACAAGAGAAGATTTTAACTTTATTTTGAAAAACGTCCCTATGAGTAGACAGCCAGTCGATGTCGCCTTTCAATTCCTTATGGCTTTACCTTTAGGGTCGCTGAAGCTAAAAGACTTTAATTTAGGAGCAAAAATCCAGCAATTCTAGTTAATCTATTTTAGTCGATAGAAGTAGACTTTATTTTCTCCCATTTGGATATCTCAGCCCTTTATCTTAGGAGAAATGAAATTTTCATTAGTAGCGATAAAACTCCATTGCAGCGAAGAGTCTCCCTACGTTCACAAACGTAAAGCAACCCCAAAAATCTATTCATCTGCCATTTTCCTCCAAAGCAGATCCTCCATCGGGCGTCAGCCAAATCTCCCCCCTCTCTGCAGCGGCCCCAGTTCCATCCAGCTCTTCGATTGAGAGCGTCAATGAGTCAGTTGAAAGCAGTCACTTTAAGACGCCTTCAAGAGGAAAGGATTGCTTAAATGCGGCTGTAAAATTTACTAGGGCATTTGATCTTAACAATAAAGATGAACCAATTCTAGAAGCACAATCGACCTCCAGCAATCATTATAATGGATAAGTTAATACACCTGGTCGAATCCATCCCGTTCCCGCGCCAGGTCACTCAATTCTGACCTAGCGGTTAGGTCAAATAACTAAGATGATAGTTCAGGGAGATCTTTACCCGTTCCTATCCTGAATCCTCAACTTAACGAAAACACCCCATTTGTGAAACCCACTTGCACACTAGCCCGTAAAATGCAAGTACACAGTGTTGTTGATAATTATTCTCATTCCACTGCTAGTATGACATCCCATATAATAAGGCCGTCTTCTAATGTAAGCTGTTTATCGAAACCATTTAGTCCGCTACCTAACATAAACTATCCCTTATGTTGTGCTCAAAATTCACAAAATCCTATTTTTATGCCTTCTGTTTTTCCAACTTCGCAAAATAACATTCCTCTTCCTGGGTCATGCCCAAGCGTGTTTCCATATAATGCTGCATCTTTAGTTGGTGGTAATACCCCCACAAATTTCAGACAACAGCAACTTTGTTCTCCACCTATTGCTTCTTCTCTACCGCTTAATTTTTCACCACCAGCTCCTCCTTATTTATGAGTATCAATGAGTGGGGCCTACATTTTAGGAATACGCCCAGTATTATCTCTCTCAACGCAAGATCAGTCGTGCAAAAGATGTCATAACTAAGAAGTATGGCCGTTGAGTTTGACCCAGATGTTTTGTGCATTACAGAATCTTGGGCTCACTCTCTAATTTCAGACTCAGCGCTCAATATAGATAACCCTAGCTTTTACCGCCAGGGTCGTGTCGGAAGACGCGGCCGTGGTTGTCATTTTTACATTATAGACTCACTTGCACATTCGCCGTATGATCTAAGCATTTTCTCCTCCGGAAATTTATGTTTCGCTTCCTTAATCCTTCAGCACAATAGGAAAGCCTTAGTCGGATGTGTATATAATCCTCCTTGTTACTCCACAAATGAAAGCCAACTCTATGGACTCTTTGAAAAAATTACAGAGATTTCTTTCGATGTCAAGCTAATCGTAGGAGATTGTAATTTGCCGGAAATAGGCTGGCACATACATACTTCCTCTCCTACATTCCAGAGGATTCTAGACGCCATTCACATTTCAGACTTGTTTCAATTATTCCACTATTCGACCAGAAAGAATAGTGTATTAGATTATATTTTTTCTAATGGCACACTCCCTCTATCTATGGAATCCAGTCGTGACCTTTTGTAAGTGATCATGAATGAATTCATTGTCGTCTTCCAGTTGCCATTTCTGCAAAGCCAACGATAAAACTTAATTTTTTGACTATGTTAATGTGAAGAAGGAATTAGTTTATAATTTAACAAGCATTCTTGATTAGCACAATACTTTTTCAAATAATGGTCTACATTTTTCCAACAACTTATTACAGTGTGTAACAGAAAGTCTTCTCGATCTAATTTCACGGGAGGTGTTTAAATCGAGTGCCACTTCCACCGCCACGGAAGCAGTTTATATATCCTTCCATGAGCTTCTTATCACTTCACCTAAGAATCCTTGAAATATTTCAGTTAGCTTCTGAAACGAGGTGCGCGCGAGATTAGCGTATAGAGTCTTTAGTCTTAATCAGTTGCTCAGATTTTTTGTCCAAGATCATCTGCTAAATCACACCAAGTCATTCCGCCTTTGCTTAGTACCACCGGTACCTTCATTATAGAGGATTCAGGCAAAAAAGAGATTTTAAATTCATTCTTTGTCAAACATTTCGCCATTGAACCTGACTCGATCCCTTCAATTACTCAGTTGTCTGATGCCTCCCTCAGCACCATTAGTTTTCTCCTGAAACTATTTAAATTTGCTTGGCCTATTCCCTCTCTCTTATAGACAAATAAAATGCAGTCTACTCTGAACGTTCCGGATTGTTCGCGGTCAGGGTTGCTCATTTAGGGCAGAGGACTTCTTTGAGTTCGCCCGTACAAACCAACTACGCGGCCATGCATACAAAGTCGGGAATGAGCGCACGCGTTTAGACCGACGAAAATTTTCATTCAGCCAGCGGGTTGTCAGGCCGTGGAACTCGCTTCCAAGCGAGATTATGACGGCTGACACAGGTTGTGTGTTTAAAAGGAAAACTGCTCGTCTAGGTTTCGACAGAAATCGGCTTGTACAGCATGACTATGCACAGCCAGTTTTTTTAAAATCTGTCATATACAATCTTCCGCACTAATTTACAGTGACCCTATGCACTGCCTTATGATTACGATTGAACTGTGACCCAATCACATTATAAATTCCTGCAATTATATTTTATTTTTGAGTATGAATCTACGAAAGCACTGTACATAAATAACGTCATCAAGGGCTCTGCTTGTAACCCTTCAATATAATATATACATATATACAAAAACTGATAAACTAGCTTATTAGCTCTCGCACAGTAGGTACGGACAATATCCCAAACGTTCATATGAAACTGCTAAAAGATTTTCCTACTCTGCTTAGCAAACTATTTTCAGTATTCCTCTTAAATGGTTTCTTTACTGACCTTTGGGAAACTTCTATTATTATTCCAGTATTTAAATCTGGCTGTCGTTTGACGTCCAGAACTATCTAGGTGTCCATAAAACACATTTTCTCGCCAAAATCTTGGAAAAAATTATCGCCTTAAAAATTACCGACTTTTGAATAGCCAAGCAAGTTATTAGCACTTCTCAGCATGGTTTTTTTACTAGATCGCTCTTGTGAAAAATGTCATATGGCATTTCTCAATCTACTTACTTCTTTTCGTAATGACCGTCTTTCTGTTGGCCTTATATATTTTGATCTTAGTAAAGCCTTTGATAAAGTGCCACATAAAAAACTCTTGGTTAATATAGAAGCTCTGGGACTTTATAGTCCTCTTATAGATTTTATCAAGTCATACCTATCTAATCGTAAACAAAAGGTTTTATTGGGATCTTCGTTTTCCACTGGTAGTCCTATTGTAAGCGGTGTCCTATAAGATACCGGTTTAGGTCCTCTTTTGTTCCTGCTTTACATAAGTGACCTCTCATCGGCAGTTAAACATTTCCAATCATTTAATTATGCCGACGATCTCAAATGTGTACATTGATTCACTAAATCTACGACCCGACATTGTCTGAAGCAAATCCATGCCGATTTGCTTGCTCATTCAGCGTGGAGCTCTAAACGGCTAGTAGAATTCTCTCCATTAACATTTCGTCATGTGTTTCTTGGACATGGAAGGCTACCCAACCCAGTGGTCTTTCAAGGGGCACCCATGACTGAATGTACCACCATCAAGGATTTAGCTTTAAGCTACACAAAAATCTTGATCACTCGCCACACGCTGGCAGAATTACAGCCAAAGCTGCCCAGATTTGTGGCTTTATTTCTTACAGTTTGTATCTTCCCGAAATTAAATCAAGACTCTATCGAATGTTTGTACTTCCCATTCTCGAGTATTTCTGCCCATTCTTTGATTTAATGAACGAAGCTAGCCCTGCCAGCACCAGCCCCGCCTAGTCCCGCCTGGCCCCCTCAATAATGGCGGGGCTAGAGGGGGCCATGAGGGGGCTGTGGCGGGACATGCAACGCGATAGCCCCGCCTGGCCCCGCCAGCGAAAAAAAAATGTGCAGGGGAGGCCACATCCCCGCCCACTTTTGGCACCACTTTAAAATATCGTCCCGATTGTCAAATATACGAATTAATAACACACACAGATTGTAAACCGGTGGACAAATAAGAGTTTACGCAATGAGGGACTTAAACAAAACCTCAATATATTGTGCTCATCCGCAGCTACATTCAGTGGGCGTAAACGGATGCTTTCTCCATGATTTATAAGCCAATTTTGATAAATTAGCTCCTTTTAATTCCAAAGAAGGTACAATAAGTGGTGCTTTCGAAACATATCTTTCGATGCAAATACGCTTAAAAATGCTTCAATGCAGAGGGGGCTCTGGCCCCACCCAGCCCCTTCCAGCCCCGCCTATGAAGGAGCCATGTGCTGACAGGCGGGGCCCTGGCCCCACCCAGCCCCTTCCAGCCCCGCATATGAAGGGGCCATGTGCTGGCAGGGAGTCGTTAAAAAATGGAAAATGTTTTAAGACGTTTTACTAGCAAACTTTTAGGCACGCAACATCCAAATATGTCCTACTCAGACAGATGCCAGATAATTAAAATAATTTTTTATTGGTTCGAAGACTAGAAGCAAGCTTCTGTCTCCTCTTTCGCATTAATAATAGCATTTACTCCTAGTAGTCGCCCAGACAATCTTCGCAATTCTTCCTTGATTATACCTCCTCTCGCTTCCTCCACGTTTAAGCGTTCTCTTTTTTCGCTTCCAGGTATACTTTACTCTGGAATAGCCTTCCAATAAATATAAGATGATCAGATAATCTACATACATTTAAGAGAAGTCCGCGCCTTTATCCAAATACTGACTCGATTAAACTTTTATTTTCCTCATCCTTCCCGGACAACTTTCTCTATGACACTGAGAAAGGGCCAGTGGGAATTTAGGACGCCACCATTAAATTACCATCTTCGTTCACATTTCCTTCTTTTGTGTGTAGTAACGTTTCCTAGGATCCGTAATCAGAAATGCCATTTTGATTATTTCGATTCTTGTAATCATCTCCTCATTACGAACCCCAGCGCGCCATCAACGCCTTTGGCCTAACCCTCTGTATTCGCCATCTACTAATAGTTTTGCCGCATCTATCTTGTCCGCCCCCCCCTTGACTGGACTCGAAGCGGACTGTGACTGATCGCGTCTGGGTTCCCCTTGCGAATGGCCTCATCCGGCGTATGAATTTTGCCTTGACGATGTCCGTTTCGAATCCCGTCTACAGTACCGCATGCAGGCCAGTCCTGTATAACCCGCACATTTACCCCTGCATGCAATCCGTTATACACCGCCACTTCCAGACCGGTCCTGCCCTCTTTTTATCCTTTCACGAGCGACAGTTTCTTCTCCTATAATGTCAGTCCAATCATACTCATTTTGCTTATATGTTAGGAGTTTCCTTCACTGCTCGCCCAATATTCTTTGTAACATACTACTTATTCAATAACTATGAATTAAGTAGTGTATAGATTCTGTCTGCCTGTTCTAAAATTCATGTAAAAATTTACTCTTAGTTACTGTCATAGGACCTCCTCGGATCTTGAATACTAATAATTATTATTATCATCTCCGTGTGGCGCCAGTCAAATGCAGTTTGCCTGGATGGACTCGGGGATTCCTTGTGGTTGTTAACTCATAGAAGTCTCCAGGCAAAAGACAGCAGCCCTGACAGCGCAGTTTACGGAATGTTTGCATTAGGTCGCCTCCAATCTGCCCGTGGCTCAGAGGAAAGTGATCATGATTAGGTAAATGCGCTTTGTAGGGTTCTGATCCCCACCTACGAACGAGTTTGGTTGCACGTCTTTGGGCTTTCTCAAGAATGCTGAGGTCTATAGCGGTCCAGGGTTTCCACGTGAATAGCGAACTCCGGATGTGGCTGAACAAACGTCCGAAGGGCTTTAGGGGAGCAGTCTTTGTCGAAGATAGAGAAGGCCCGCTTGATAAGGTACAGGATTGACATTGCGGACTTGGCTAACTTGGAGCAGTATGGTGATGGTTTAAGTGGTGCCGTAATCCACACATCTAAGTTCTTCGGGGAACTTGCCCCTCGTACTGATGTGTCATTTGGCGGTAAACCCAGCGGTTCCACCCACATGCAGAATGTTGCGTTTAGCCACCAACATTTCTTGAGGCGGTTTAGGTTTTTCTGCGAATACTCCTCGCCAAATTCAGTTTGGATGACGCTCCATTGCTTAAGATCATCAGTGAGCATGGCGACATCACAATTCTGTTTACTGGCAAAGTCGACTACGGATAAAACGACCAATTTAGGACAAAGAAAACACCTTAGGAACACCGAGTTCAGCCACTATCTCCACCGACTGCCTGTCACCGACATGGAAATTTTTAGAGTGACGGATCAAGAAGCCCTGAGTCCATCGCAGTAACTTAACCCTTTATTCCAGTTCGGCTATGTTTATAGACTGTGGTCACCTCAGTCTATTCATCAACTGCCCGAGTTCAGTTTACTAAACAATAGAGTTGATTTATCGCGCATGATCAGCCTCTAGGGAGTCCGTGCTGGGTGTCGCATAGCAGATTGTGCGGAGTTAGGAAGTCCATTATCTCTCGCCTAATGATTTTTTTCTATGAGCTTGCAGCAGATAGAAGTGAAGCCCATTGACTTATAGTTGTTTGCAGAGACCTTATCATGAGCTTTATACAGTAGTGTAATCCGTACAGATTTCCAATCTGCCTGCAAGTAGCCTACTTCGAACACAACTTGAAGGAGCATGGACGGAAGTCTGGACAGATATCTAGCGAGCTCATACAGCAGTTTGGGTGATATGTCATCTTACCCAAGTGACTTTGACTCATTCAGTATTAAAAACTGTTTGGAAACAATAGTTTCGGTGAAAGAAACGGTCCCAATTGTTGGATCTACCATTAAGTAGCATTCCGGAGGAATGAATTCACTTTCCTTCGTAATGATAGACTTAAAAGGTACAAAAGATTGCTCCAACTTCACTATGCTCTAGGTCTTCCTGATATTTCAATAAGGGGCCTAGGTATCTGTTTCACTTGCTCAGTCTTATGTAACCGGAGGGAGTTTTCACTCAGCCAGCGGGTTGACCGACCATGGAACCCGTTATAAAGGGCGATCGTGATGGCCGACACGATTTTCACGCCTAAAAGAAAACTTGAGCGCATTGTTTTCAATAGGAACCGGATTTTACAGCATCACCATTCACAGCAAACTCTGTAAAATACTTTGTCATACACAATCTTTCCGTACATTCTTATCATTACGATTGTACTGTGATATGTTTACATTGCAAATGTCTGCAACTTTATTTCTAGTGCTGATCTGTAAAAGCATTGTACATAAATACAGTCACCAAGGATCCAGCCTTTAACCCTCCAAATACACAAATATGAATAAATAAATATAAACACAAATATTAGATTCGCTTCGGCTCAGTTTAGCAAGTCCTTTTTGGCAGCAGGCAGTATCCTGAGGATAATCCGCTTAACTAGTTTTCTCGGTGCCTTGTATGCATTTATTAACACAACGTTTCTATTTGAGACGAACGTCCTCCACAACATCCGCTTTCAATTCACTTTTTCAAAGCTCGAATAAACCACTGGCACCGCGGAGCCTGAGGGCTAATCGCACACCAGTCAAGTAAATACTTGATGATTGGTCATCCATAGCGTCCTCATAGTCTAGCAGACAATGGATACCATTCAAGACTGCAGTCAATAGCGCATGTTATTGTTTGCTGTTTTACATATTATGTATAAAATTCTGGGTCGCTGAGTAAGAAATTTCAATAATACAATTGGCGGCCCGTAAGGCAAATACGCATCCGATCTCCAGGTTGTCACCAGCAGTAACTGAAATGTCCAAGCCGACGACTGCCGGTCTAACTCATTTCTCGGACTTGGTTCCCCGTTTGCTGCGTCAGTGCTTCCAGCGAAACATTTTTTCCGTTTAAAAATATGGTTATTATAGTCTTGACGTAAATAAAAATACTAGGAGGTAAAGTCTTATCCCATGATGCGCTCGACTAGTCCTCTGTTAACACCAACTCCTTCCCCCGCCTTCTAACCCCTCGGTGCTAGAGGGGGCTACGGAGGGAATGAAAGTGGCTGCCTGGCGGAATTATGACACGGTTCGTCGGATATTGTCGACTAATCAAAAGAATTCGCCACTGGCCCTCTTACGATGGCGATTGTATTGTCCATAGCGCATTCCCTGCGAATCCTCAAGGGTTATTTCGCCTAAATTGAGTGCATAAAAATCCCCTCATAGTCATACAGAAGGTAACCCATCCTGTAGAGCCAGATGATTGCTTGCGGCCACAATAAACTGGAAAAGTCATGCGGTTTAACATGGAGGTGCCCTTATGACAAGAATGCAGTGACCTTAGTTGTCGCTACGAAACAGCGAACAGCCGCAGTGCGTCGTCACGACGGCGCAGAAAGAACGATATGATCGGGGTTTTCAGTCGCTTATCACAATCAATTCGCTTCTAAATCGTACTCGGGGAAATCCGTAATATCGAAGCTTCATATCGACTTCAGCTGGAAAAAATAAAAACAATATGCACATCAGACAACTGAAAATGAATTGTTCACTACGAAAATCATCACGGACAGTCATAAAAAGGACCGAAAACGCGTTGCACTACATACCAAAGAGGTAAAATTGTTCGGACCAGCGTAGGCTGTATGAGAGCTTGGAATGGACGTACAAAATGACTAGCTCACAAGCGTCTTCAAGGTGACCCACCTAAACAATGGCATTAATTCGACTAATTCAAGGATGACACAATGAGCATCCGCATAACCTAAGGATAGTAAGATATTTTTCGGTTAAATGGTTGATTTGGGTGGTAGAATTTAATCACAGAGGTGTAACCTTGCTTCTGCAATAATCATAAGGACTGCCTCAAATTCGAGGGGGCCAAACTCCACCTGGCCCTTTTTGTCTTCTATAAAATAATAGGTAATGTGCCAACAGGGACAACGCCCACGTCCTGAAAAGCTGGGTCACATGGTTCCTTATTTCGGAAAAGTTATTCTAGTAGCTTTTACCATTTCGGGTCGTCAATACTATCGGCCCCCTCCCGAGTGAGCGTAAAATTTTCTCATACTCTTTGATTATTTTGTTACTTCTATCAGTAATTTCATGGAGGCCAAGCAGGGCATAGTAATGACTCTAAGCATTCCACTGGCTATTCTCCCCCTATTTTACCTTCACTGTCTGATTTGTTTGTGCAAATCGGTCTAATCTATGTAAACTTGTCCGAATCGTTTGGCGATCTTACATATACGGATTAAAGTTGATGTTAGGTTGTAGCGACTGACAACGTATAGTTTGGTACCCACATAGATGATAATAATAATAATAATTTTATTTAATGCCAGTTTACAGGCATTGTCAGGGAGGCGTTAAACATAAATCCGGCCAGCAGGGAAAAAACGCCTGTCAAAAAGGTATTAAAATAAAGTTGTTGGTGGTTTTTGTGGTTTGGAGAGTTCAGGAGAAAAAAAACTGTTGGCCGCAAACTGCCGACATACAAAAAGGGAGCGTTTGCACTGTATCAGAAATTATCAGTCGCCAATTCTTTTCAATATGTTGGGGCTGGTCCAAACAGAAGATACTAAATAAATATAAATAAATTATAATTTAATGCCAGTTTACAGGCATTGTCAAGGGAAGCGATTAAACACAAATCCGACCAGCAGTGAAAAAAAACTCCCGAGCTTAAGGCATAAAAATATAGTTGATGGTTGTTTTTGTGGTTTGGAGGGCTCAGGAGAAAAAAACTGTCGGCGGTGGTACAATATCGACCGTCAAGAAGGGGGGGGGGAGGTTGCACGGTATCAGAGATCATCGGACGTCAAATTTCTTTCATGAAGTTGGGGACAGTCAAAGTAGAGGCGTTGAGGAACAGCTGGTGAGTCCGGCCATAGTGTTCAGAAACCACAAACGCCATCGCTACGGTACAGCCGATCAGTAGATTCAGCACCCAAAATTTGTTGGAGCTTTTCTGAATGCAAAAATCGAGTAATAGTTCTCTTAAATAAAGGATAATTTTGCAGAGTTTTCGCACTCATGGGTAGTTTATTCCAAATGGCAATTGCATTTACAGAAAAGAACCGACGATATTTAACAGTAAGTGCCAGAGGCAGAAATAAGAAGACCTCACGGTGACTGTTACGTCGTGGGTGGATATGATGTCTTAAAGAGGTGAGCGGGTTAAATGTGTGATTATATAAGAGTTTAAATAGCAAAAATAGTCCCTTTTGTAATCTACGGAACCATAAAGGATCGAGGCCTGTAAGCCGGCAACGTTCTTGGTAAGACAAATGTAGGTGTTCCGGGGTTAAAATTCTCTTAGTAAAAAAGTGTTGAACGGATTCTATTTTCTTCCGCTCAGTATCACGCATGAGGCTAAATGAAAACGAACAGTATTCCAGACCAGGTCTAACGTACATGTTGTAAAGGCGCATTCTAATGTCCCTAGTTTTAAAGTTTCGGAGGATAAACCCGGTCGTTCTGCGTGCTTTGGAGACTATCAAGGCACAGTGCTCCGAGAGGTTGAGACTCTTGGAGTATGATACGCCCAAATCCTTTATAATCCCTGGCATATTTTTTGCGTGACCTTCAATACTTAGTTGAGGTTGGCGGTCGTCGCCAACCACCATGACTGAGCACTTATGCCAAGAAAGAGAAAGACGCCATGTGCGGCACCACTGGGCGAAAGCCTGTAGATCGCTCTTTAGGAGCTCAAGCACGATGTCATGATCTTCCGGCTTATATCGATATGCAACTTTAAGATCATCGGCATACACGAAAGGCTTACCATTCTGAAATAAATCGGGTACATCATTAACGAAAAGGCAAAATAAAAGCGGGCCGAGTACACTACCCTGAATGACTCCACTCCTCACACGTGTGGGGTTGGAGATGGTATTGGAAATCTTAACTCGTTGTGTGCGAGTGCCCAAATAAGAGGATATAAAATTCAAAAGTGCGCCACCTATTCCGAAAGAGGACAATTTCAAGAGGAGAAGAGCATGGTCAACACGGTCAAAGCCTTAGTGAAATCGAAATATACTGTTTAAAGAGCAAAACCATGGTCCCTAGATTGGAGAACATAGTCAAAGAAAGAGAGTCGACAGGTGTCACAAGATCGAGCTTTGAGGAATCCATGCTGAGCAGCACTCAGTAAGTTATTCGCTGGTAAGTGACACATCACCTTATCCTTGATCAATGTCTCTAAGATCTTCGAAACTGCAGGGAGGGTGTTTATTGGCCGAAAGTCATCAAATGATGTAGATTTGCCGTGCTTAGGAATGGGCAAAATGTGTGATTCCTTCCACAAGGTAGGATAGGTTTCAGTTTCAAGAGCAAGATTAAATATCTTGCATAAGAGGGATGGGAAGACCGTGTTTGCATCGGCTTTTAAAATGCTTACTGGGACACCATCAGGGCCTGGACTATAAGATTGACGAAAACGCCGAATCGCAACAGTCACATCCCACAGAGTGAAACTTATAGTTTCTAGAACTGCCCCGGTCAATGGCTGGCTGGTCGGAAGCGGAGTGGTCGAGTCTTCAATGAACGTTTTGGACAGGAAATCATTGAAGCTATCCGCGGTTAACTGGGCATCAACTATGGGATTTCGGAGAGCGTCTCGGAGGATGGGATGCTGCGTCTTTCTCTGAGTTCGTATTTTTCTAGAGAAAAGTTTCGAGACTCTTAACGAATGGTTTTCAGTAAAGTGGACCTCTTCGGCTAGCTGTTTTTCTTCAGACAATCTCTTTGCTCGATCAAAAATATCACAAATCAAATGCAGAACAGAAACATCGTTCTGCAGATGGAAACGACGATAAAGCTTGCGCAATCTGCGAAGAAAGGTTAAAGGTAGGAAAATCTCATCCCCTACATTAATGATTTTCCTACGGGGGACAAAACGAGAAATAAGCGGACCCAAAATTTCGTACAGATTTGCAGTGCAAACATTTACATCCGAACTAAGGAAGAAATCAGTCCAGTCGTAGGAATTAAGGTGTCTTAATAATTCGGTTGAGCGAGTTGATCGGAAATTGCGGAAAAAGTTATACTTTTGGGACGACGTTTTTTAGCCTCCAATTCCAATGTTGAAACAACTATGTCATGGTCTGAGTCCCCGAGTGGGCCTAGGGATGACACCGACGATGGCATGCAGCCTCTACAGGAAATAAGGTTAAGTATGCTTAAGCCTCGGGTGGGAAAATCGACAACCTGATTCCAGATCCCAACATCTTCAGCCTCAAGAAGGTCTTCGAAACTTCTTGGGCCTGAAGGCGGAGACCAGCGGACTTCAGGGAGATTAAAGTCACCCGCAACCAGTTGATACTTAAAACGTAAGTCGGCCGCAGCATAAAATGCCTGTGAGAGTAAGCGATCAAAATTGTCATTGGCGTTGGGAGGGCGATAGACGCAGCCAACGAGTAAGGAGAACTTATTTTTTAGTGCAACCTGGAGCCAGCAGCTGCCTTCTACTGCGGAAAAATGCGGGAGGTCCAACGGCAAAAATGGAAGTGTTTGCTTAACGTAGACGCAGCTGCCCCCACCACGGCTATCTTTGCGATCATTTCGAATGCAATTGTAGCCTAGAAGAGAGAGTTCGGTGTCAGCTACTGAGGCTGATGCCCACGTCTCAGTTACTAAAACAATATCAGGACAATGGACGAAAACCTGAGTCTGAAGCAAAGGCATCTTATTAAGCAAGGATCTGGCATTTAAAACAAAAACTTTGAAGGAAATGAATGTTTGTTTTTGGGGGAGGTGGGCTACATCGTCCAGTTCTGGGTCGCCCACGGAGCAAACGGTCCGGATGCAACCATCCGCTTCTGCAAAAAATTTTGTGGCATCAAAAAATTCTGACGTGGTTAAAAAAGGGGAGGACTTGGGGGAGGGAATGACGGGCAGGTAAACTGGTAACTATTGTTAGCTAACTTATTTTCAGCTGGAAATCCGCGGGGCAGATACTGCAACGTATTCCCGCCGGGACAAAACTGAGGATCGGATGAATTAACTGATTCAGTATGGACATTATCATGAGGAATAAATTGGTAAAACGGCCGTGGAGGAAACAAGTTAGGGGGTGGGGGACGCATTGTTTCCATTGGAGCAAGCGTTTTAGAAAACGGCGGAAAAATCGGGATATTCGGCCTAAATGCCTCGATATGAGGGCTGGGGGGCATTTGCGAACCCTCTACGTTTTGAGTCGGGGTATTTGAGGCACTGTTCGCCGATTGCGGAGGAAAAGATTTAACAATGGTGCTGGATTTATTGGGTGTCCGAGTGGCTGAGACAGCAATTGGATTGGCCTTTGACTTAGACACATGCTTAGGCTTACTAGGGGTTGCTGGGGGTCGATAGTGTCGTGTTTATACCAGGCGCGATGGTGTGTTTAAAGAGCTCAGCATTAAAAGAAGTCGAAATCCCTACGGAATTGAGTATTCCATGATGTGTAGATGCCGCAGATGGTGTTGTAGAGGACATATTCAGACTGACAGTAGGTGTCATTATCTTGGTGTTGGTTTTTGCCGATTTTAGGTTATTCAGTCTTCGCTGCAGGGGTGTGAGGTCTGGCGAAACGGAGCAGCACCAATTACGGCAGAAGTCTCTAGTCATCTTCCTACTCGACAAGATAAAATCGACTTCTATCATGGAGAAAAGGGTAACTAGTATCGGCGCATTACGACTAAGCGAGCGAAGTCGCTTAGCTTGTGCGACACTGAAACTCGAGACACAACTTTGTAGGAACATATGCGCTCCCTCCATAGCAGATAAGTGGCTCGGAATGTTTCGCAGTACGAAATTATGCTTGCGTTTAATTCGTTCCTCAGTTTCCGAACTTATTACCCCAATAAGTTTAAAAGCTTGTTCAAGCACTTTTTCAGAAGTGCAGTTTATGTCTCCATAAATCAGCTGATCGATTATTTCGCTGGCTGATGGCCTGCTACGACTAGCAGAGGCGTATTTATGGACGACTGAAGGGTCGAGAGGTTCTACATGTACTAAAGGGATTTGTGAGTTAGTCAGATCTGCAGACGGCGAAGAACATACGCTGGCGTCTGCCATGTCTTCAGTCACGATTTTAGCACCCAGAGACGGTGAGGAGGCCGCAAGCTTTCGCCTTTTAGCACGTGCTCTGCGGGGCATTACAGAGAAAAAAGTTTTTCGTTACAGAAGAATGATCAAAACGGAAACGCGCACTGAGTAGCAAGTATTACTGTTTTTTACTACGAAAACTAGAAAGCGGTAGTAGGGAAAGGGTTCACTACAATGGTTTTTTACAAAATACGACTATTTTGCCAGACTGTCAAACAAACTGGGGAAAAATTTTACCTTATATAGAAAGGCGACTTTTAATACGGACTCAAGTAAAAAACCGGCATTAATTACTTAAGAATATCCAGGTAAATGCAGAGCTTCACCTATCTTTGAAATTGAGCTGTGCGCCTTGACCTTGACTGAAACCTGCTGTCGATCCCTGGTCTGTAGGAATGCTGATCAAGGCTGGTAAACATCGCACTGAACATACATGTTGAGGCCATAAAAAAGTAGGGTAGACATTAGAAAATTATTTAGAAAAAATAATCGTTAAAATGGATAAAAGGACAGTGTGAAATAGAAAGGGATTTTTTCATATACAAAAGCCCCAAATGAAGTGGGGATGGTCCGGTCGTGTCTCTCACACCACCAGCGGGGAGCGCAGCGGTGGAGGCAACTGCATGGGAAGGACATGGGATCGCGACTTCGAGTGAGTGAGAATACAAGAGCATCAATGACAATGCTAACCACAAAGATGAGGGTCACCAACTGAGAATGTGAGGGATGTCGGCACCGTTAGTTGCACTTCATCCCACCGTTCCCATCCTCAGTCCCCGCATAAGTTTCCCTCACTTCGGCTAAAAAACTATTTAGTCCGTGGTGCGTTACAAATTGAGTTAAATCGGAGAATGCCTTCCGGACGCCGTCGCTGCTTTTCCGAACTCCTAGTTACTCCGCCTCCCCGGCAGACCAACGCTCATCCCCGGGCTTACACGTCCTCGCTAAAGAACCTCCCAGTGTTCTCTCTCATCCATATTCATATCCTCCTGCCACCTACAAATATTCGAAATCTTTCCATAGAATAACGTCTCCTTCTTCATTGAGGGCTGATCGATAAGATTAAGAGTCGCTATAATAAGCCCTTTCACGAGATTTGGCGAATGGTTCACTTGAATAGGTTACATTACCTTCCCTGAAATCGGAGAATCGCCAAGCGGCACGGTTTTTGCTACCTAATGGTGTAGCTTTTTGGCGTGCAATGGTTGGCCTCGTGGTGTGTACTTGCCGCGCAATGAGGAGATGTGCTAACTAAAGCACTTGAGGATGAAATTTAACTGCAAAGGACAGATATTTTTAGTTAGGTTTGTTTTAATGTCTTTGTTAACATCCCCTTGGGCGACATTCCGCTTCCTTTGAAGCTACGGTGACGGAGCACCAAGCGGACGCGCGGATGGTGGAACCCCGCGTGCCGACACCCGCACTAGAAGAAGGACAAATCGGAGGAAGGCTTGTGCACATATTCTGGTTTCCCCACTCCTTTGTCTTCCTCCTTTACCCCATTGGTCCACAAACTGCGATTCATCCCTCTCCCAACTCCCGGTTTAATAAACGTTCTGTCGTTGACAGTTCATTTCTGATATTGTCTGTTGAAACCTGCGTGATCGAACACTCAAGACCCCATGAAAGGAAGTGTCGAAATGAATATGTCTACCATGACCTCTATAGAAGAACAGCGTCAACCACCTTCTAAGGACCTCAATCCAGATGGGGCTAAGCCGTCAGGCACCTCGAGTATTACATAACAGAGCGCACAACCCAAAAATTAAAACGTCAACGGACAAATACAACATTGCCTGGTTAAAACAACCAGACGACGAGGTACAGCATGTTAGAAAATGCAAAGAAATATAGTAATCAGAGTGAAAATGCGCCGGCGAATTGTCCTTCAAATTGGCATTCCCGACTTACCATCGCAAATATCGACCGTTTGCCGTACAATTCATCAGTTATGCAGGTTAACTGATAAGCGCTTTCTTGTAGCCATACCTAACCGGATAACGTTTCTGGACGGACCACTGAAAGAGAAAGGCTATGAAAAATCTAATATTTGGGCGAGCTGCGTGAAACATTCAAAACGAGTGACTGTATACTAACTACACTAACTAACTATGCTAACTTTTCTAACTAGCTAGCCAACAAAACTTACTGATTAACTAGATTATTAATTAAATAACTAATTAACTATTCAACTAACAATCCTAATTAACTAACCATACCAACTAACTAACTAAATTTCGGGCAAAAAGCGTAAAGCTTTCAAAGCGAGTAACAATACACTAACTTCTTGCTCAACTGATTTTCTTGTGTGACCGACTTTCTTAATGACATCCTTTGGTGTCTCAGTGACTGGATATACCACCCATGATAATTTCTCAAATCTGAAACTCAAAAATGGTCCCAGAATCCGTCACAACTCGTGAGGAAATGTTCGACCAATCACTCTTCAGCACTCGGAAACACGGCCGCCTGTCGCTTTTTTATTCGTCACGTGACCTTGAGAATCGTAGGCTGTTATTGCGTGCTTAGCCTAAAGCATACTCATTCTTATTAGACGCGTCAGGCCCTAGCCAATCGTCACTTGGTGATTGATTGGCGTTAACGCCAAAGCACTTTTCGAGCAGGCGCATTGGCTTTCACTGTTGAAGTCGTAGCGTGTTGTGGTAAGTGCTCTTGAAGTAAATACGTGCGCAAAGATTGCTGCTTGGCGCAAATAGTAAATATAAAAAAAATATCCATGCGCATTAAACATTACCCACGCAGTTGACGTACGAGATGATAGTTTTGTTGATTAATTGCCGAAGTTGTCTCCGTTGTACGCCAAACTATTAAGGTGGATGTCTTCAGATAACACAAGGGGACCTAGACGTTTAACCTCATTTAATTCAGTTTATTACTCCGGCAAAAGGCCTGATTTATGTAGTTTGCGGTACCAAGGTCTCACATAGGGCCCATATACATGTTCGAAGGATTGTGAGAATGTTGCTAGCAGTATATATTCGAAAGACGATATTGTTTTCTACACTATTAATTGGACAGTAGCCTCGCCTTGGAGTGTTGGAAACTGATCACTCCTTCAAGCCGTTAGTTATTTGTCCTGAAGGGTGCTGTAGTAGGCGGACCGTCCTGCTGCTCTGACTGAGGGATCGGCTATGGGTCAACGTCAGTCGTCTTTATGGGAACCCCGCAGAGAAAGGGCTGATTTCCCCTTTTTTGAACGGTAAGTTTTTGATCTCGGCGTCACATGGGCAAACAGTATCTGCAACAGACAGGTATGTCCTGAGTAACTAAGAAAAGTCCAAAACGTAAACGATATGTATATTAGTGAGTTGGTAGAGATGGTGGGAGGAGGAGCAAAAAGCGGCAGTGAGCGCACGTAAGTTCGACGTGCCGCAAGGGAAGGCGAGACACTCGGGGACTAAGATTATAATTTAGGGAGTACAATATCCACTGGTTCCTGGCTTGTGTCCGGACACAGTTCACCGTCATCGCCTGAAAACACCAAGGAAGGGAAAGCACACTCAATTTTCGTCGCCACGTCTCCAGTCTCTTTTTTTCCACTTGCTCCTTTTTCTGTCCTTGTCTTTCCGGGTCTTACAGTACCTTCTTGTCAGGCGTACAGCTCAAGAAGATTTAGCCTGCCCGTCGTTTGTAGATGATATTCGTTCATTCGCAACACTACATGCTGTAAGTTATAAATGCTATGAATGGATGTAAGAGGTTGTTGGAAACTGGACCTCGTGCAGTGGGCGGGCTGTAGAAAACATGACCACAACAATTACTTTCACTGGCACACCGTCTGATCCTATTTTCAGTCACAGGAACACATGATTGATGGAGTCAGACGTTGCACCGAATCTGGCAGAGACGACGATCATTGGCATTCAAGAATGCACCTCAATGAAAATAACTGATCGGCGTATCCTTGTTCCTTCTGGGTCCCTCCCTAGAGTCGCCTGATAATGACAACGACCTTCATTACAACGTCGACGAGGCTTATGCCGCGGTTGTTCCCACTTTGTCATGTTTCGTTTCTTGGAATGCGCAGGGATGGCCTGACTCCAGTATCCAGGAAAGAGTTTATTTCCCTACACTCACCTGACTACTTCATGAGGCTAAATCCCCTTGGTGTCGACGCAAGACATAGGTCCCGGTGGAAATACCGTCCCCTCTGTTTGTCATTCGCTTTTGTGCGACCTCAGTATTGTTACTGAGACTTTTTCCTGAGATCCGGTTACACGACACCGTATAGGGTGGAAATGGATAAAATCGTATTACAGGCGATAGGGAAGGTAATAGATCGGTCTCCGAAGTTGAGGTGTTGGAAATACTACAACACTCGGTCATGGCCGGGCTGTCAGCAACAAAGCCGACACCCACATCGCGAAAAGAGTCGTATGGTGCTAAGGGTCTCCCGCTATTTGGTTTAATAAGCCGCTGGAGCCATCGACTGTCGTCGGCATTGGTTTGCACAGCACGCCCTAAACAGATACTTCTGAAGGCGAGATTAAGTAGAAGGAAATCGGAGACTAAAGAGTGTTGAGTCATTTAAATTGGCTGCTTTTGTGCGGGTTTCCTTTTGAATGCCAGAGGCCATACAAGAAATCCTTCATATATTCGCCCATTGCAGGTTGTCGGTGGTGTAAAGTACTAAGCATGCCGAAGGCCGGGTAGTTGTTTTGAACGGTTGCCATATTTATCATCTTAATATCTGTTTTCCACCAACCCTTTCATTTTATGCACACAGGTTTGCTAAACTGGGCACCTGCTTGTTAATCTTGTAAAAGCTTGAATGTAAACACTGCACGCGTTCATTCCAATGAAGCTGTTTGATTTTTCTTTAGAGCGCTCAGCATGATGCGGTTTAAAAGACGTGTGGCCCTAATAATATCGATACTGATTCTCCCTCTGTGGTGGTTCCTGTTCCGAAGCGATATAAAATTTAGGTTAGTGCTACAGTTTTGTTCAAAGTAATGGGATAACTGGGAACTTATTTTCTTCTTTAATCTTCCTCCTTAAGATACGAGACCGTACTTCCCATAATGAAAGCTTCCACGTCTAAGGCCGACTTTACTAGTCAGTTCCCTTAGTGTTGGTTTTAGACAAAATGTTAGACGATTTCTAAAACAGAAGTAGTAGCCTATATTGCATGTTGCATGCACGCTTTTTTCGTCCGATCAGAAAGATGCAAGTGATTTTCACTATTTTTTTCTCTCTTTTTCCCCTCCCCAGCAGCGGGACGGATCCTATTGGCGACGGTGTGAGTCTCACGTGTTTACTTGCAAACTTTGGGGTTTAGTTTTTTAGTTGGAAAAAGGCAAACTGGTGGAAGTTGAATTGGGTGATAACTGGGCTGCCTGCCTAGCCAACATGGTTGTTGTCATTAGGTCTCTGTAATTTAGGTGAGGTTTGGATGCTTAGGTAAAGGTCATTTTGGAAAGAAGTGATTAATGGGAAATTCATTTGCGTACGCGCACGGGAGCAGTTTTAAGAACGTATTATGTATAGGATTTTAAATGCATCATTCCATCGTCTGGAAATGAATCAAGATCGGAGAACGGAAGAAAGGTCTCCCTGAGCCGAAGCATGCCGCACAAAAAAGATTTTGTTAGCTTGTCGGTCCTAACTTTTAGTTGATCGCACCGCTGACATATGCTACATGTTCTGCGAATATTACCTATCTGAAGGTCAGTGCGTTGTTGCCCTCAAAACTGCCTGCGTTTCTGTTCAGATGGGTTCGAAATAATGCTTGCTGGTATGGTAGAGGAGCGTGCACCGATCGCGTTGCGGAACTCACTCGTCCAGTTGTGTCTTGGGACTTTCTCTCGAGCTCCGCCAACAGCGCACAGCAGCGCGTAATATAAACAGAATAGTCTTACCGACAGAGACAAGAGAGACTGGAATGGTAATATCTGGCCTGTTAGGTGTCATGAAGCAGTCATACCCAACCCCGAGGTATGCAACCCTCGGAGGCTCGAACTCGCGACCTCTTGGTTAGAATCCTAGCCCCCTACCCATTAAACCACGGGCGCGTCCTGTCGTTTGCGATCGGTTCATTAACAACCGACAGGATGGCGAGCCCGTGGCTCAATCGTTAGGGTGCTGGACCATCAACCTTAGTGCCTCTCGAGGATTTAGTTTTCTTAGACCGATTGGTCACATACCCACACAAACAACGTGCCAAATATAGAGATTTAACACCAGCGACAAACTCGCTTGACTGGACAAAATCGGAAACCGACGGCCAGCACTCGTCATCGTCAACTTGCAGAGGGAGGTGGCGGAGAACACCGAGAAGGGGAGAAATTAGACGTTAGGACAGCCCTTAGCCAAATAACTAACCATGGCACCTCTGAGTAATTGTCCTAACTGCCTAATCGGCCCAAAGCGCGTTGACCTAGCCTGAACCGATTATTCTGTGCTTGTGGTGCGTAAAAGCGACTCCTCCCGTGTCTGGTTGGTCGGGGCCCGAGCAAAGGAGAAGCGGCGGGTGCATTTATCCTGGTTTTATCGGAGGCGTTCGACAGTGGGTTTGACAAACAGTAGTTGGGCGGAAGTAGCATTCAATGCCCGAGTGTACAGACAAACCTAAACTGTCCTCTCAAATTAATGCAACTTGTTATGACTCTTAATTCCAATAAATTACAATTACTGCCTCAAGAGGAATAAACAAAACTCGAGAAATTGACTGCTTGTGTCTCTAACAACACGGGGTTTCTGACTGTGCAACTTGTAGAGGTGATTGCTGCTCTATTAAACTTACATCGTTCCACTTTTTTTCTTATTTTCAGGCAACATGTTCGCTTCCTGATTTCGGTAAGTAAAGCAGCATTTCAAATCTCCAAAAAATGCACACTCACACCTTTTATAATTCTTTGACAGCATATGATCCTTCCAAAAACTAAACTAACTCATAGTGGAGCTTGTGGCACCGAGGGTTTCTCTCATTATTGCCAGATGAAAGGCATTAATGACCCTTAGAAGTCACCTCCAGGCCTCCTCCATGAAAACCCTTTGAAAGCAGATCTTTTGGTACTAAACCATGTCTTTAAAATTTATACTCTAGAAAATGATAAATTTTGGTTTTAGAAAAGTTCTTTTATTTCCGAACCATTCAAAAATCGACTTGCCATTGCAGTTTTGTTTAGAGTACGAGCCTTCCATATAAAGAATAAAAGATACATTCCAAGAAAATACCATATTGAGCTCACGAGGTGTTCCAACGATGTGAATTATGTTGTATACCTAATGAGGAGCATTCTTAAAGAGACAGATACGATGATCTTCGAATGGACATTGCAGTCTCGGAAGATATCACACTTGGAAACTTTTTTAAAACCATGGTATACCCTTTCGACATGATTTGCTCCCAAATGAGTACAAGAAGTATTTTTATAGGGGTCTTCTGCAAAATCTATTTAGTTTTACAAGGGGAATCGAAAATAAATAGAAAACGCATACTGCTTAAGTAGTCATTTTTACCGAGTACGGTTTTTGCAGGCGGTCTAGAGGAATTTCATTCAAAAACCAACATCCTGTCGTGTCGGATTATCACGAAATTATGCTACAAGATAATTGACACTTCAACTCCACTTAGGTAATCCTTCCTAGTCGAAAATACATTCCAGAATTTGGGCTAACATTTCATGCGACCGGTCACCGACCGTATGCTAACCATCAACGGTGCTGCCTGGGTTTATTTCAATAAGCGAGTTCTTTAGGACACGGAAATATGGAGACGAGTAAGGATTAGAGTTAAAGTTAGGACACGAGAGTAAATGACCCCTGGAATTATCGCAGAGTCACCCTGTATTACGGGGAGTCCATACTTACGTGTACGACTGTGAATTCTGTGGAATGGTAGAGGGGCGCTCACCGATCGCCCCGTTGTGCCTTACGGGCCCTCTCTCGAGCTCAACCATCAGCCGCATAGCGACGCATAATATAGACAGAATGTTCCTACCAACAAAGACAAGGGAGTTCTGTGGAAAAACAGTTCAGGTATTATAAAAACCGATGACTGTCCTCCAGGAATAAGTCTAAAGAAGTGATGCTGTTGGTCCTTACGTTGTGCAGCAGTCACACTCACACAGCGCTAAGGAGTATTCTGTTGGACACCGACGCCTCTAGGACGCACACACCGCACCGGGGATAACGTGGTCACCGCTTTTGCACGGAAGAAACATGCACACAGTCGACCTCTAGTAGGGAGCCACGGTCGCCAACGAAGTTCCCAATTGCTCCGTCGACTCGCAAGTATGACATTGACTGGGGCTCACGTGAGAGTTCATCATTTGAGCCCACTCGACCCTTGTGGAATGATGAACGCACAAGCCTGCAGCCAGCCGCGCATTGAGGGCTCGAGCTGACATCCGTCTCTTGTGGAGAATCCACGCCTCTTATTAGGATTGTTACCTTCTGCTCCTAAATGGTACCGGGGTATTGTGGTGGTAAAGGCACACCCACGGCCTCACCCGTCACAATTTGGTGACCCCGACGTGATTCGAACACCACTGCCAAATTTGATTGAGCTCTTTTCATGGAACACTAACTCGGTTTCCTCACAATTTTGCCTGCATCTCTCATCATGTCCACGCATAGGAGAAGGCTAATTTAGCCGCATTTCATCAACACAGCTCAGCCATCGAGTTATAACACCGCTGTTAGAGCACTCCTTCAACCGTGTCAGCACTTGTCCTAACCGCCGCCTGAGGTTGTAAGTTAAAGACAGCTGCTCAACAATAAAGTAAGTCTACATCCTACTGCGACAGGCAGTTCGTCTGCGTCGGTAGTCATGACTGCAGCTGATTGATGCATGTTTCTAAACTTAATAGTCATGGAGATGAATTTTGGTTGGTGCCTTAGCAATCGTCCAAAGTACAGATGTCAGATTTCGTTGGTTCATTTTGCATCATGACTGGGCTAGATAAGCCCGATGTGAAACTTGACCATTTAAGCACGGCCCTTTCTCATGATAACCCTCGAAAAATGCAGCCGTTTACGCAAATATCTATCGCCTCATGTACACTGTTAACCATTTTTAATGCACCGAAGATGCTTTGCCTCTAGTTAATCGTATTAGAGTGGACCAGTCCCCGGTTACTTTTGGACGGCTGGAGCGGGAATGGGGAGAGGGCGCTTCGCAGCTGTCCTTTGGCCTGGACAATCAGTTGAAACTGGAATCACCCTACAGGCTGGTACAGCTTGACAGTTCCACTTCGGGGGAACACAACCTAGGAGGGAGTCTCTGGAGCCCGGTGGACTGTACAGCTCGACAGACCGTGGCCATCATTGTTCCCTTCAGAGATCGGTACGCGAATCTCACCGTCTTCCTCCATCACATGCATCCGTTTCTGCGCCACCAGAAAGTAGCCTACACCATTTTCGTGGTTGAACAAGTAGGTCAGACTGCAAGCCTACCATTTTTTGCTAATCACATTCCTATCAGACATCTCTTGACTAGGGCGAACTTCACTAGGAGGTTTCTGTCAAATGCAAAGAATCGCTTACTACTGACTAGCCTATCTTTCCCGTGTCGCATACAAAATGTGGAGAGGATGTTGAAAGAAGTTAATTTTGTCGTTTGCGGAGAAGACATGCGCCGATTAGTAGCGCACGATTACTTACTTACTTGTTACTTGATAAGGTTGCGATCATGCCTGATCTAGCCGGCCTCGATGATGTCACGAACTGTATCTCTCCACGCGTGACGATCCGCGGCAGCAGATCCGGACAGCTCAACCCATTCTCTTCGCCAACGACGGAGACCGAATACCGAAGGTCCAAGAACCACCTCCATGTCCTGAAGAACTGTATCGAGCCAGGTTTTGAGTTGACCCCGTCTTCGACGCCTCCAATGAGGCAACGGTGCCGGATGGAGGGGAGTAACACCGAGCTCCTGAGGTGGACGACGAAGAACATGCCCAAACCTCTTCAGTCGTCTTTCTTGGATGGCCTGCGTTATCCGTACGATGTTGTCGCAGCGAGCGCAAACTGTCTCATTTGAGACGAAGTCAGTGAACTATACTCGAAGGATGGCTCTCAAACAGTGGTGATCAAATACCTCCAGTTTTCGCTCGTCCTCCACGCGCAAAGCCCAGCATTCACAACCGTAGAGAATGACAGATTGGACAGATGCACGATACACACGAATCTTAATGGCGACGGAGAAGTCGCGTCGGATCCATAGGCATTTTCTAAGGCTTGAGAAAACCCATCGGATGGCATCAATTCTTAAGACAAGGCCATCTTTACTCTGTCCGTTAGGCCTCGCCCCGAGGCATTTAAAACTGTCTACTTCTTCAAGTTGACAGTCATCAATTCCGAGGGATGCCTTCTCCTGGTCAGGTATGCAGCTTGAGCACACTGGTCTTCCCAGCGTTTATGGACAAACCGACCGATTTAGCGACCTTGTTCACTCTTGACACCATAGACTGCAGATCACCAAAACTTGAAACAAGTAAGGCGATATCATCGGCATAGTCGAGATCAGTCAGTCGGTGTTCGGGTGCAAAATCAACACCGTCACCTTCGTGTAGGGCCCTCTCGAGGATCCAGCCAATAGCATAGTTGAGCAGAATGGGCGACAGGAAAGAACCCTGTCGAACGCCAGACCGAATACCGAACGGTTGGGTAAGAGTGTTGCGGACCAGGACTCTCGCAGTAGTGGAGCGATAATAGGCCTTGATCATGGCGATTATTTTTGCCTGTACACCATCTAGCGCCATCATCCGTCAGAGGGACTCACGATGAACGGAATCGAACGCGGCGGCAAAGTCAGCAAAGCAGACAGCCGTCGGTTGTTGGTAGCTATGGCGAAATTCGAGAATGCGCCTCAGTGTGAATATCTGGTCTGCGCATCCACGTCCAGCACGAAATCCGGCTTGGTTGGGCCTCCTTGAGTCACAAACAGCCTGGGATCGCCTGAGTGGGACATTAGCGAAGATCTTCGCGCACGATTGACAGAATAGAACATGCCATCGGTGACTCTTTAGCCGTTAAACATATGCTTAAAAAAACTCGGCCCTCGCATTTCCCGCCGAAACGATAGGGCGTCACAAAATTAGCTGGAATGCAGAAATAGACGAGCCTCCGGTGTTTTAGAAAGGCTGAGCAACATCGTCCTGTGCACAGGACGGACTACGTGCAGAACGTGACGCGTAGCTCATCAAAAAATGCACAAATTCGCACAAATCTCTAGTTAATCAGAAACCTGCCCAAATGCATCCTAGAAGACTACCAGTTAGTAGTAGAGGACCATCAGTTAAAAGAAGGCACGAAGGAAGGATTGAGAGCAATATTACGTCAGTTAAAAATAGCAAGTTTCTTAAGAATAACGAAAATGTTGGACGCTGCAGTATTCGCTTAAAAGGCGGAAACTCAGTTTGAAGCAGCACGCCTTCAGTTAGTCTTTATCATGACAGCTTGTGGACTTGACGTATGATTAAAAACGGTGAAACGAGAATGTAGATTTAATTTTTCGGAATGAGCTTGACTACGGTGAGGAAAAATCAACTTTATTTTGCGGATAGGCATGTCACAAGAAGAAACGGTTCCATAAGATCTCATGTTGAGAGACCGGTAAGAAGCCCAGGAGTTGAAATAGATACAATCGCCTACGTATCAAGAGATCTGTACACCTTCGGACGACGATGGAGTCCTCCGAGTTTTAGGGCGTCCTTGAAATTTCAATAAATATTTTGCGACTTTCAGCGTTTTCAGCCAAAGACGGTCCTCGGAAATCTTTGCCAAATAGTGGCTTGCCGTATATACATTTTTATGCAGATAGTCATTTTGGCCGTACTTGTCGACTCACTCAAACTTGAAACCTAGTTGCCGGAGAAAATAGACGCCCATTGCGAAGTTCTTGAGGAATATGCACTTAATTAAATGAAAACATTCTAATTGATTACCTTTTTTAACAAGTGTATCAGTAAGATACGTGGCTGATTGATATCCGCGCCCTTCATCACTTTTTGAGGGGAAAATTAAGAAAAAATTGGGACGGTTGACTCGTTTATGCATTTTCCAGACAGTCACTGATAATGTTTCTGCTGCAAGCGAGAAAACTACCATTTTCACCATTTTTGTTTCGTTTGTAAATTGCGTACTAATAAAATTTAGATCGCAAAGGAAGTATCTTACCAAATGCTCAAAAATTTGAGTGTCAGCTTGAAAGAAAGTACCTCTTATCCGAAAGAAACGTCCCAATCCGCATTTTACCTGGCCTGATTTACGCGACTTGAAAAATACAGTTTAAAGTTGCCCGCGATTGTTTTGTTAAGTATTCCTATTTTAGTTTAACACCCTTTACTGGGAAAACATGTAAAAATGCGAACATGTGATCGATGGAGGTTAGCAGCATAGGAAATTGCCTGAATTCGTGCTCGAAATTGCAAACTTTTTCCCTGTTCCCGACCCGATCCTCCTAACTCGCGTGGCTGGAGCGTTGGCTGTAGCCAAGCCTTGCCCTTGCTGTTTCGAGTTCGAATCCCACTGAAGTCGCTGACTTTTCACAATTGGGTCGAACGAATTATTACAACTATTACTTAACAGCTATTACAACCAACAACTATTAATTAAGCGGACCAACTAGTTATCTGGTGGATTCCAGACTGGTCGCTTAGGAAATCCTACTGGGTCAGAATTAGTGGATTTCATGCGTCGCAGTAGACTAGACGGGTAACTTGACCCAACTGTGATTAAACGCAATTCTCCCGGTGGGACCTCGGGGATCTTTGGTTAGAGCGTTGGATGGTACACAAAACCCTGCCTTTCCTGTCATGGGTTCCAACACCACAGTGGCCGCTTAGTTTTTTATAATTGGACCAAATGAATTATGCAATTTTACCGAAAATACCTGTTAATTGCAGTTAATTGCTAACTCATGAAATGTTACCCGAAATTCTGAAATGCGTTTCCTGACCGAAAAAAAGTTACTTAAGTAAGGTTTTAAAGTTAACCATCGTGCGGCATAATTATATAATAATTCAGTTACCGCGAGATGCCAGCTTTCGAACGAATTTCTGTGCGGTCGCATGCAGAGACCACACTCTGTAAAAAATGACTTCTTACGTAGCATGAATTTTTTCTCGCTGATTTTCAATGCCCTTATAAATTCAATTGTTGTTCATGGAAAACATGCATAAAAAATTTGCTCTCTTAACCATAGGGTAGAAAATCACGTCTTCTTCCACGTTTATACTCGAAAGAAGGGTATAATTCGGTTTTAAAAAACTTTTCAAATTCTTGAATAATTTTCAGCCCGTCTTGTCGCTACGCTTGCGTTCAGGATTTCAAAACTACAAGCCGTATATTTTCCGTGTACGACAAACCATATATTTCTCTACGATATTAAGAGAAGATCATATGGAGTTCGTAAAACTTAGCAGTGGATTAGAGCCATATTGTTAACTTTACAAGCCACGTCAAATGCAAAGACATGAAGTTTTGTGAACGGTAATTTCACGTTATTAAAAAATCGCATTGGAGACTTCTTTAAGACCGAATTATACCTTCTTTCGAGTATAAAACTCGAAGGAAACGTAGTTTTCTATCCAGTGAATGGAAGAGCGAATTTTTATGCATGCTTTCCATGAAATATAACTGAATCTATAGGGACACCGGAAATCACTGAGAAAAAGTTCATGCCACGTAAGCAATAATTTTTTTGCAGAATGTGATTTTTGGATACGGCTGGGAGGGAATCCGTTCGAAAGTCGGCATCTCAAGGTAACTGAATTATTATATAATTAGGTTGCATGACAGTTAATTTTAAAACCCTGCTTAAGTAATCTTTTAGAAACAACAGCACATTCCAGAATTTCGGTTAACATTTCGTGAGTTAGCGCACCTCCTGTACCTGAGTCTGGTAGTTGTCTGTTGGATTGTAGACTGACTACTTAGGAAATCCTGCTTGGACAGTCAGCCTACTGTATCAGATTTGGCGGATTCTGTACTTTGCAACAGGCTATGCCAGTGATTTCACCCAAATATGATTAAAATCACGGTTCACTGTCGGGGCCTTGAAGCTCAAGTGATTACAGCATTGACGTATTCAAGCCTTGCGTGGGCCCGATTCCCACCGAGGGCGCTGACATTTTCACAAACTAACCAACTTAGACACATATTCAGCACACGGAAGTCTTTTTTTTTCAGAACACGTTCAGCTAATAAGGAAGATGCGCAAGCGAACTGGTAGTCTAAAATTTAATCATCGCTTCTCATGGGTTGCGTCACCTACTGTTGATTGCCAAATTGATTAGCGGTAGCATAAACGTGGGTTAATTCGTACTTGCCAGCGTGGGACTTTTGGCAGAAAATCTTTCCAATGGCTACGAATACCAATGTCACCGTTAATATTACATCTACTACTACTGCAACAACTACCAACAACCAATCATCAAGTCAATTACGACCCCCACCTCCCCCCCCCGCTACGAGAGGTGGATGTGGGGGCCGCCAATTATGCATGTGGTCGTGTGCCAACTGCAGCCTATAAATATCACGCTCGTTGTGCCTCAATCACCCCTATTCGCAGTTGTCTCTGGTAGTGGTTTCGAGTGAGAATCCAAAACGTCAGGCCGATAGACCTCTTGCTCAATCGATCACGTCTTCTTCTCAACTGTTTCCTGGGACTCGCCTCTCCGCCTCAATTAAAACTTATTGTTTTTTTTTAAATCGAAGAACGGGGCCCGACCCATTTAACGGTTGTGTTCACGGAAGACGGGCGGGACGGCTTTCACTTTCCGTAGTCGTCGTGTTTATCAGATGCTCCTACTGCTTCCTCTGAAGGCGGGTTCTCCGTGAACCTAACCGCCGACCACCCGACACTTCCACAGGTAGGGACTAGTGGGGCAGTCTTCAGCGAGAGTTAACTGCCAAATAAGCAGACTCTCGGGTCTGGCAAATAAGCAGGCGCGGTCGCCGGCATGGAGGGCTAATTATAGAATTTAGCATAGCTTTAGTGGGTGTGGTATCTACGCTGAGATAATGGGTCATCTTGTAGATTTAAAAGAAACAATATTTACATAACCTGCTCGTTCCTGCGCATCTGTGAATTCGATATATTCTACTGTCCGGAAAATCAACTATTTACTGCTACTGAAGAGGTTAACAGACTTTAAAATATGTAATATAAGTAAAGAACAGTGTACGTCCATTTTTGTCGGACCATAATGCTTTACCTTAATTTATCCCGCCATGCTCTTTGCGAAACAAAGCTACAGAGGGTGTGCCAACTCATGAAATGTCGAACGAAATTCCGAAATGCGTTTTTGTTTCAAAAAGATTAGTTAGAGATGGTTGTTAAACTAGTCAACTTACAGCATAATTCTATAATAATTCATTTACCTCAGGGTGTCCGCTTTCGAACGAACTTCATTTCCGCTGCATACAAAAACTATACACTGTATAAATGACTACATTTGTGGCATGCATTTTTCTGATTGATTTTCGATGCCCTTATAAATTCAACTATACTTCATGGAAAACATGCATAAAATACGCTCTCTTGTTCCTTGGGTAGAAAATTACGTTTTTTCCAGTTTTATAATCGAAAGAAGGGCATAATTCGGTTTTGCAATTCCCGAATAATTTTGAACCTGATCATCCGTTATACTTGAATTCAGGGTTTCCAAACTACAAGCCCTATATTTTCCGCGTACAGAAAACCATATGTTTCTCCGCGGTATTAAGTGGAGACTATACAGGTTCATTAAATGTAACAGTGGATTTGAGTCGTATTGCTAACTTTTCAAGCCCACATTAGTAAAATATGGAGACACGGCGTTTATGAACTGCCTTTTCACGGTCTAAAAAATCTCGCGACTAGAAACTTCTTCAAAACCGAATTATACCATTTTTTCGAGTATGATATTGGAAGAAGACGCCATTCTCTACCGAATGAGCAAAAGAAGGAATTTTTTATGCATGTTTTCTATGAAATACAATTGAATTTTTAAGGGAATCGAAAATCAATTAGAAAAATGCATGCTACTTAAGTAGTCATTTTTTACAGAGTATAATTATTTCATGCGGCTAGAAAGAAGTTCGTTCGCAAACCGGCATCCTGAGGTAACTGCATTATTAAAGAATTATGCTTTAATTCTATTAGTTTTACAACACCTTTTAATTAATCTTTTCGAGACGAAAACGCATTCCAGAATTTCGGTTGACATTTCATGATTTAGCCCACCTACTGTAGGTAGGTAATGGAACAGTCTGAACTGTGAATCTTTCCTTTTGACGTCCTCCACCTCATTACATGAAAAAAGAAACACTCAACTCCCTCCATTGGTTCTGCAGACAAGCCATGTGCCTGGCAGAACAACCTGTACTCTGAGAGCTCTTTCTTTGCATACTCAAACAAAGTCGAAACGGTATCTTTGACCGATATCACTATTTAGATGTTATGCATACTTTGAAGCCGTCCTTTTCTGCCCACCGTAATCATGTTCTTTATTGGACGAAAAAGTAAAACACCAAATCTTCAGTCTGGCATCTAATTATGTTTCTCTTGAAGCCCACAATCGTCTCTCCACAGTCAGAGGTCTGCCCTACAACCATTCCTCAGCGTTCGAGTGGGTTGCGTCCTATCGTCTGTCCCCAAACAAGGCAATACTGAGGGTTTTCGGACGACGTCGGGTTCGCACCAGGCTGGCTGACCTGAGCTGCATTTGCGGTATCACCCCGGTGTAGAGTGTTTTGACCTAACAGGGTCTCATTTACCGGCCTGAAGAAGTGAAGAGTTTAAAATATATCCGAATCAAGTTATTGTTGGGCGGACAGAGTAAGGTCAACCTCGTCACCCGCATTTTTGTTGCTCACAGGGCATCGAAGTCGTCTGTAGATCAATTGCAATACTCAAATAGCCACCGTCCGATCAACCCTTCAAGCTAATGAATAGTGGGCCGTGCAAGAGCGGTCTGGGGCAAAAGTCGATGTCACCTGCGGTGATGGATGTTTGTCAAAAACGTATGGGCTCTTGAACTAGTTCTATCCCTTGAAGTAGGAGACACGATCGCTGGGACAAGAGCTGTATTAGCCTGACGTTTCGAATTTCTGTTCGAATCCATCATCAGAGACAATAGCAGATACTGGTGATTCATGCACAAGGGGCTGCAGTATTTATAGGATGCAGTCGCCGCCATGCTATCGCATACCTATGAATCTTCACGGCTCTCCCCCTTCATTAGGGGTCGTTGCACTTGATGTGATGACTGTTTGATAGCCGACATTCACGTCGTTGATTGCTGCAATTTCATCACGTGCGTTGGATGTTGGCGTGATGATTGCTCGACCATCTGACGCACCGACCCTGGTGTTGGGACAAGTGTTCACATGTGCGCCCCCCGCGTGGCCAATTACTCCGCCTACGCGAAGTCTCAGCACCGAGTATAGAAGAGGAAGTTCATTGCACTTGTTAATTGACTGGGGGCCAGTATACCGTGATTCAAGTAGCTCCCGGCCCACGCGGCTGTCACCTCTTGCGAGAATTTCGGCCTCGTCAAATTTGAATGTGTGGCCGGAACCCGTCGAATGAGCCGCAACGTGAGAGCTAGCGTCATTTCTCCGCACCGCTGCAGCGTGTTCGGCCATTCTCGTTCAGAGCTGTCTTCCGGTTTCTCCGACGTATTTGCTTTGTCCGCAACTGCTCCTGATCCGATAAATGACTCCAGACATTTCTTGCCCTGGCAACGGGTCTTTCGGTTTCATTACCAGACGCCTGATGGTTGCCTCCGGTCTATGTGCAACTCCAACCCCAAGTGGTGCGAGAAGGCGGCCAACAGCTTCCGAAACGTTTTTGACATATGGAAGCGCTCGCCAAACTTTGGTGTCCGTGCGGTTAGGCCTTTCGTCCCTTTTGCGTATGCACCGGTTGACGATGTTGTGCGGGTAGCCATTGGCTTTGAAGAGCCGTCGGAGGTATTGTAGTTCGGCAACCTTGTCTTCCGGCTCACTGCAGTGCGTTTCGACACGCCGATAGAGCGTCCTTAGAAAACTGCGTTTGTTCCATCCCTTTCTCTTGAATTTCGCAAGCTTAAACAAAGTAGTCTGAATAACACACACAGCTTTGACTGTATTTGCTCTTCTGCACCGCTGTACTTATATCCATCCTTTCTTTTTTATTTCAGAGAGGGCAGACAACATTTAATCGCGCCTCTCTTCTCAATGTGGGATTCATTGAAGCCTCGAAGAGGCACAGCTACTCCTGCTTTATCTTTCATGACGTGGACCTTCTGCCCGAGGATGACAGGAATCTCTACATGTGTGATGAAGAACCCACACATATGTCGGCAACAATTAACAAATTTAACTATAAGTAAGCCCACCTTTTAACAAGTACTATATCCTGACCTCTGGACATCTAATTACCTCATATGCGTTGTCTTTGGGCAGAGTAGCATTACCGGAGGTGGGGGAGGGCGCAGGTGGCTGGCTAGGCCGTTGTGGTACACTTTTCGGGCGACTCAAAGATCGCTAAAGAAAAACAAAATTTTGAACTTTTTCAGCTCCTTCCAAAGTGGCTCTCGCTAAAGTGTCACACGAGGCCAACGAACAGGTTAAGGGGATCTTGGCAGGATCTCCAGACCCTAGAGTTATCTTAAAAGTCCGTGCATTAATTTCTTGCTTCGACGCTGTCTCCACCCTCAAGTGGGATTCCATACAAATGTTTCACCACTTGCTCGTAGCCAGAAGGCATGTTTCTCAAAAGCGGCCTTTTATTGGTATTCTCGTCAACAGCCAATCAAACGGCGAACTAAACAAAATGCGGAAAGACTGCGGAAGTGCGCGAAAGGTCGCAAACATTGTAGCACCTCCCTCCCCGGGTGCAAGAACACACTCCGGGCTAACTCATAAAATGCCAGCCAAAATTCCGAAATGCGCTTTCGTTTCGAAAAGATTAGGGTAGGATCCCTGTTGGTAGCCCTCCCGGCTAATTGCTCTACACTTTGCTTACTACAACATTCGCGTCTAGCACACAACTATTGCTTCATTTTCTAACATACACGTGACCTTAGTGGCAATAAATTATTATTTTCGGAAAATCAGGAACGCCCAACCAAGTCTGGAGCTAGGATGCATTCATTCCGCAGACCGTACTCAGTATCCACCTTCGTTTTTATATCTTTCTCTCATTTTTCGCCATATTTAATTTTAGCTACGACTTTAGCAGGGTCATCGATTCGGGGCATACACTACAAACGTCATTGACGCCTGCACACAAGTGCCCCACCCGTATGTCCCCCATTGCCACCGGTCCCGTAAGGTGGGGAGCCGGGCGATTTCAGTACCGGGAGGGCTACCAACAGGGATCCTACCAAGATTAATTAAGTAGGGCTTTAAAACTAATCATTGTGCAGCATAATTCTATAACAATGCAGTTACCTCAGCATGCCGGCTTTCGAACGAACTTCTTTCCGGCTGCGTGCAAGAACTATACTCTGTAAAAAAAATGGCCACTTATGCAGCATGCATTTTCTAATTAATTTTCAATGCCCTCAAAAATTCAATTGTATTTCATGGAACACATGCATAAAAAATTTCTTCTCTTCCTCATTCGGTAGAAAATGACGTCTTCTTCCAGTCTCATACTCGAAGGAGCGGTACAATTCGGTTTTCAAAAAGTTTCTAATTGTAAGATTTCTTAATATCGTGAAATGGCCCTTCATAAAACGTCATGTCTCCACATTTACCAATGTGGGCTTGAAAAGTTAAAAATACGACTGCACTGTACAAGCAACGGCAACAGAAGCAGCAGTAGTGGTGCTGGTGGTGGTGGTGGTGTTAATTATGCTGATGTCGACGGTGCGCACTTACCTACGCTATTTAGACGTATGTGTGCCAAGGATGGCGTCGCAAGACAAAATTGACAAGATGCAACAAGCGTAGATCCGAAATCAGAGCGGAATTGCCATTCCGTATCGGGTTACACTTGTGTGCTGTCCCATACAGACTCCTCTTAATACCGTGGAAAAAAGTATGGTTTTCCGTGCGCGGAAATTATACGGCTTGTAGTTTGGAAACCCTGAATGCAAGTGTAATGGCAGAGCAAGTCCAAAATAATTCGGGAAAGGTAAAAAGTCTTTGAAAACAGAATTTTATCCTTCCTTCGAAGATAAAACTGGGAAAAAACGTAATTCTCTACCCAAAGAATAAGAGAGCGATTTTTGTAAATGTTTTCCATGAAATGCAATTGAATTCTTAAGGTCATCGAAAATCAATAAGAAAAACGAATGCTAATTAAGTAGTCATTTTTTACAGACTTTAGTTTTTATATGCAGCCGAAAAGATGTTCGTTCGAAAGCCGACATCCTGAGGTAACTGAATTATTATAGAATTATGCTGTAAGTTAATTAGTTGAACTACCCTATCTCAGTAATCTTATCGAAACGAAAACGCATTTCGGAATTTCGGTTGACATTTCATGAGTTAGCACACGCTCTGTAGCGTAGTTTCGCAAAGAGCATGGCTGGATTAATTAAGGTAAAGTCCGAGAAAAGTGGACGTTTGCTGTCCTTTACCTAGATTACATATTTCACAGTCAGTCAACCTGTTCAGTAGCAGTAAATTGTTGATTTTCCGGACAGTAGGATATGGCGAATTGACAGATGCGCAGGAGCGAGCAGGTTAGTAAATAATTTACCTTTTAAATTTACAAGACGATCCATCATTTCGGCGTAGATACCACATCCACTAAAGCTATGCTAAAAGACATTCTATAATTAGCCCCCCATGCCGGCGACCGCGCCTGTTTTTTTGCCAGACCTGAGAGTCTGTTTATTTCGCAGTAAACTCTTGCTGAAGACTGTCCCATTAGTCCCTAACTGCGGAAGTGTCGGGTGGTCAGCGGCTTGGTTCACGGAGAACCCGTCTTCAGGGGAAGCAGTAGGAGCATATAATAAACGCGACGACTAGGGAAAATGAAAGCCGTTCCGCCCGTCTTGCGTGGACACAACCGTTAAAAGGACCGGGACCCGTTCTTCGATTAAAAAAACAATAAATTTTAATTGATGCGGAGAAGCGAGTCCCAGAAAACAGTTCAGAAGAAGACGCGATAAATTGAGCAAGAGGTCTATCGGCTTGACGTTTTGGATTCTCACTCGAAACCACCACCACAGACAACTGCAAATAGGGGTGATTGAGGCCCAACGAGCGTGGTATTTATAGGCTGCAGTTGGCACGCGACCATATGCATGAGTGGCGGTCCCCACATCCACCTTTCGTAGCAGGGGGGGAGGTGGGAGTTGTAATGGACTCGATCGTTTGTTGGTCCGCAGGTCAGTTATTACATGCCGAAATGCAATCACCGTTGAGGATTCTTGGCATGATAATTACTCAGCCGTTTGACTGAGCAGTATTAGTGTTAGTAGTGGTAGTGGTAGTAGTAGTCGTAGTAGTAACAGTAGTAGTAGATGTTATATTATAGGTGACAGTGGTAGTCATAGTGATAGCAGGAGTAACAGTGGTAACATCGACAATGTCGATAGTAATGTTGGCATCCACTTGTAGCAATGACGGAAATAGTTGTAGTAGCAGTGGTGGTAATAACAATAGTAGGACCGCAAATCGTAAAGCTTATATTAATAGCAGTATTTACACCAGTGGCAGCAGTGGTTGTACAAACCGAAGTAATAGTAGTAGTAGTAGTAGCAGCAGCGGCAGCAACGGCAGCAGCAATAGTAGTGGTGGTGGTGGTGTTAAGTATGATGATGATGATGACGATACGCACTTACGTACGCTAGTTAGAGATATGTACGCAAATGATGACGTCGCAAGACAAACTTAACAAGACGCAGCAGGTTTAGATCGGAAACCGGCTCGGAATTGTCATTACGCATCGGGCTACACTTGTGTGCTGTCCGAAGAAATTGCTCAATTGTTTAGGCTTGGCAAGAAAGGAGTGGTTGACGGTACTTTCAGCTTATCTGTTCCTTTAGGCTGATGCACTTGTGTTAGACGGGATGTATCAGATGAGTCATAGGCACTTCATCAACCCGGAATCCATAAGTACCTCGCCACCCTGTTGTTGATCGGGTAGTGGATCAAAGGCGCACGCACACCGATGCACCAACTTCCTGAAGTATGCACCGTCAAATTGATGGCAGGGGTCATCAACAGCCAACCACCTGTCAGACAGAATTCGGC
>CACRXP010000401.1:54644-106948 GCA_902702965.1 Spirometra erinaceieuropaei | reverse complement strand
GACTGTTGGCGAAATGGAACAGTGCCAAATAACACCTCTTTGCTTTCACTGAAAATATGATCGGACCGTTCTCTTCTACGATGACCACATTTGACACTGACATTCGAAAAGAAAAAAAGGAAAAAATATGATCCTTATGTTTGTATTAGGTTTGAATGAGAGTTTGCTCTGTTTTTACCGTGTACAGGGGAACTAAAACAGGCATATTTAATAACTAATGTATCTGCCGGCGGTTTTTTTTACATAACACCATTCCATCTTTCAATGTGTTTAATGATGCCTTGTTTGTTAACTTCCTTGGCTTTTGATGATCAAGAACTGACAAGTTCGTCCGCAACCTTTTGCTGTTTTAGCCTTGCTTTCTTCAATCTACATACGGCAGTTGAGAACTAGGTTAATGCTAAAATTTTCCCCGCTAGATTTCTCTGGTATAAGTCTGGAGACTTGCAGGCTAAGGGAGGGAATTGTTGTGGTGGCGGGTAGTCCCTTACCTTTGCAAAAAGTGGACGCTTTCCCTCTAGCGCAGCTTTCAGACATCGAAGATGCTGAAGTGTTGACTGTCTGATTATCCTCCCCCTTGACCCACTGACCACGACACGCCGACCACACCATAGCACGCTTCGCCATGCGAGTGGCGTGGGAACGATGAGTGTTAATAGCCCCTGTAACTTCGCACAATTTCAACTTCTATGTAACTGTTTTGGCCTGATGACAAGTTATCCTCCAAATTCTTTAGTGCCAGTTATGCAACCATACACTCCACGCAATCTTTTTGGGAGTAAGCCGTCCGCTTGGGGCTTTGACTGGTCGGTTCCCAAAACTGATCCCCTGACAACGACGCCTAACGTTATGACGAGAAACCCATTCCTGCCAGCCAGAAACAGGCCAGTTAAGGACCGGAACTTCAAGCTCTCGTGTGGGAGAGAATTCGCAACAACTAACAGGTCGTCAACGAGTCTCTAGATGGGTTATGCGGCCACTCAGGTAGGGCAGTTGAATGATCAACAGTAAAGTGCCCACTAATTTCCCCAGTCGTACGGAAAAAATCAAATCGAACAAACTCATCAACTTGCCTTTTGTTGAGTCCTCTGTTCGTGCACACATCGGCTGGTCCTCTGGGACTAGCGCGTTACTTTCTGACGTGAGAAAACCACTTTCCGCACATCCTTTAATCGAAAAATTGAGACTGTGAGAGTTTGTCAAGGCCCTTGCTGCTGTAATAACTCTAAAACCTTTGTGGAATTCGTAAGGGAGCACAGGTCTAGTATGATATCCAGTTGGCTCGAACAGGGGCTAGAGATTGTGAACCAGTTTCGACAATTAATTTTAGATAGACTGGAAGAAAAATAGGTAAGATCCTATTTTGTAGGCGCAACTGTTAGGGACTAGGTGTTGGGATTAGGGATTAGCGGTCAGGGTTAGGGATTGGATTAGTGTTAAACCTGCTATTACCACCGGCCCCGTATGACAGGCGGCTGGGGCTTGTCTACTGCAGGTGCGGCTACGAAATAAGATCCGACCGGCGCCTTTTCCAGCTAATGATTGTTGTGCGAGCATGTCCAATCACAGTGCGTGGACCTGTGACCCAGGTAACAGCGAGTTAGTCCGGTTGCAGCCGGTGAGGGGACCACCGCTGTGACTTTCGCGGCATTTACCCCACCTCAGTCCTATTACAATCAGTATGACACGATGGGGCTAGGCATGGTCAAGACGCGTGGGAGCGGAGACTGACAAAGTTGAGTGACCCGTTTACGCGTGCCACACACAATCCACTCCTGAACGACGCGCGCCAGTCTTCAATCTTCAGAGATGTCGCGCAAGCGAGAATTTCAGCAAAGGTAACGTAAGGAAGGCTTCATTGCGGCCTGACCCCCAGGAACGAGTGGCCCCCATTTGTAGGCACCTTGGTAAGATCCTAATCCGTAGCCGCACCTGTGAGGGGCTAGTGTTAGAAGTTGGAGTTAGAGTTAGGGGTTGAGGGTTAGTGTTAGGAGCTAAGGTTATGGTTAGGGGTTAGGTTCAGGAGTTGGGGTTAGGGATTAGGGTTAGGTGTTAGTGTTAAACCCCCCTACTACCACCGGCCCCGTATGACAGGTGTCTGGGGCCTGTCTACTGCAGGTGAGGCTACGAAATAAGAACCGACCGAAAACTAATATACGTAAACATGTGTTGCTGATCAATGCGAACAGATCGTACTTTTATATATCTTGTTTAAGTTGGTAGGCGTCGTTTATTGATCGGGTTACGAGACGTGCTCGTTCCGCTGCACCAACGATCATCGCAGGTAGTTGCTTGGCGACAAAGACAGGAAGTGACAGCGATGGCCATTTCTAGCTTATTACCCATTCTCGGATAGCCATCCTTGACTGATTATCATACCTACAAGCATCTTTTGGCATCGGAGCCTACTGCCGGGAACTGTCAGCTTCAGATATTGGTCGCCATTGTTACATGGACCAACAATGATAAACATTTCTACGATCTGACCGGAAGTTTGTACAACCATACTGATTTTTTCATTCCGATCACCCTGCAAACACATAGGGGTCGCTGGAAGAAATAAGAGCCGGAATCTCTCGAAGTCAGCCAGAGAACTCGTCCGTTTCATCGTTATCATCGCCTAACATGGGCGGCGCAGACAGAACTGATATTTGTTAATGCTTGTGCCTTGTGTCATGCGAGGAGCAAGTTTTCCACTTCGCGCTCGCTGGGATCGCCTTCTGGTGTAGCACAGATGCGAGACCGCTTCTGTTATTCACACCGCTGTAGTAGAGGTAATAGAGAAATGCCGATCTTGGGACCTTGATCTTGTGTCCGAGTCTGGCACCCCGGCTTCCGTCAGGCTGGCATTGTCTACTCTGTGAAAGGAGGGGGAGGCGCGTCATCAAAGATTGATTGGTTGAGTTCTTGAGACTGAGCACGTTCAGACAGGGAAAACGGATTTATTCATTCTTTGTCAAGGAATTCCAGCTTGCATAATTCACATATCATGGACCGCATCCATTGGGTCGTATACAGTCATGGACATTGGAATGAACACGATTTCGACGAGACTCCTTGTCCTCTTGGTCCTATGGACAGTATCTTAGGCCGTAAGACGAAAGCGGTGATTGAAGTCTTATCGAAGGGTTAACAACACCTACCACATCCTTATGCATCTAGCAGTGGGTGCCTGGTAAGACTATGATCATGCTTGATCTAACCGACAACGAGGACATCGAGAATTATGCCATTCCGCGTTTGACGATCTATGGCAGAAGAGCCGGCGAGCTTGACCCAGTTCCTTCCACCATCAAAAGAGACAGGATACCACAGGTTCAATAAGCACTTTTATGACTTGACAGACTGTATCAAGCGAGTTTTTGAGTTGAGCTCTTTGATGCCTCCAGGTTGGTGACGGTGCCAAAACAAGGACAGCTACACTGAACTTATGAGGCAAATGACTAAAAGTGTTGGTAAGATGCGGTTATGTAGTCTCTCCTGATGGACATAACACTGTTATGGTTGGGGGTAAGAGTTAGTGCAATAGGTTATGAGTTAGGGGTCAGGGCAAGGGGTTAGGGGTAGGAGTTAGTGGTTAGCATCTAGGGTTAAGGCGACTATCCCTCAACCACTCAAAGTACAACCGTGCATTCCTAAAAGCATCCAACTACTTGACGTCGTCCCCTGAGCGATCCCCGGTCCCACCCGTAAGAACCCCTATTACCCCCGGTCGAATATTACAGGTGGCTGGGGTTTGTTTACTTCAGGTGGGGCTACATAACCATATCTCACTAGAACGTGTCCAAACTATCCAAATTCTTATTCTTGAATTGCCGAAACACCCTCGCAGTCTTGTCGCAGAGAGTGCCATCAGTTACATTTGAAACCAAGTCAATGTACTTCACTGTAAGGACGATTCCCAGGCATCGATGAACAAACACCTACAGTTTTTGCCCTTCTTCCATGCACCCAACCTCCTTCCTAAAACTGTATATGAGGACTGACCGGACGGGTTCCCGGTACAGCGGAAGATGCCGCGCCGAGTCCTCAGGTGCTTGCTAGGCATTGCACTCAGCTTGCGAGCAGCGTTGACTTAAGAAACGACGTCATCGGCAGAATCTAAAAACACAGGCTTTAGGTAATATGCCTGTGTTCTCAGTACGGTAAGACATTCAGTCTCCGGGACTAAAATGTCGAAAACGGACGTTAGCTAAATTTGATCTCTTCAGTGTTTGATTGAGTATCATCGCAAAACAAAACAGTCCCAAAGTGATGTGAATAAGTAGAAGGAGCATGAATCGTTCCACTTTAGACCCTACTACCATACTTCAGAGAATGTGCCCTTGTGTGCAGTTAAGCGTTTTATTTCGCCATTATTTCTGAGGCATATTTAAGGGTGGTTGCTCCAACGTAGTTCGACTTATAGGTTACTAGCACAGGGAAGGGGTTGCGATGAAGACGACAACTAATCTGCCTTAAAGACAGAAAAATGTAGAGTTTTCGGGATAAAATATCCCTACACTAGCGTAAACGATACCAACAGCTAAGAAGGAGATCGTTTGTCAGGTGTTACGCTTATTGTACTACAGGGATGTCTAATTATGAACATGCCCTAACATTATGCCACTCAAAATAGCGAACTGGTTTCGTTCAAAGGTATGTGTGGTCGCATATGGGAACGCGAGTCTATAGAAAGTAGCCAGTATTTATGGTCAGTGCCGAAAAACAGTCCCAATCAGAAAAAAGAAGATTTTCTTAAGAGCAAAGTGCGAATCAACGTAGATTGTCCCTTTCGGTTTGTTCAAACATCATAGCACACTTGTCCCTTATGGCGAGGCGACTCCGAAAAAGACCGTATTTGCACCTATTCCAGTGCAGAATTTCACGTATAAAATTCATTACATGCTTACTTTAGCCGTCGATGGGTATGAACTAACGTTCTCCCCAAGTTATAATGTTTGCTTTTGGAAAAAAGTGCGTAAATCAACGCCTTTTGAGATTCCCAGCTGTCGACTGTGCCTGTGTCCTCAAAATCCATAAAGTAGAGTCCTATTGAGTGAAGAAGTCTGTGTGTTCTTAGGAAGAATTATCATATAGACGCTGATTTTTAAGAAGGAAAATTAACAGGCCCATGGATGCTTTGTGAGATTTCGACGTAGACTGGAGTTTTCTTTTCATAATAAAGCAAGACTTTTCTCGGTCACATCAATATGACCGAATTAATAACAGAAGAACGTGGAACACACATTATTGTTAACGCAGACGTAGAACTTTGTAAGCTGCAGGAAGGTCCAGATGTCTGCTGATAGAGTGGGCATCGGAGAACCATGCCTCGAGAGTTAGCCGTTTAGCTTTTGTGTTGCCCGGCCTAAGGTGGTAGCTCTCTAGAGATCAAAGGTATGCCCAGTTTCTCCACGTGTGTTGCTAGTTGATAGTTAGGGTCTAACCTCCGAGTGGCCGATTTATGCTCTTGTAGGCGAGTTTTCAATTTCCGCCCGGTTTCTCCCACATACTTGAGGTCGCCCTCATTGCAAGTTACTTTGCAGATGACTGCGGAGGTTTCAGCGCGTGGAAATTGATCCTTAGGCTGCATCAGACGGCGTGGAATCGTTGCCTGGGGTCGACGGAATGGGGACTCACAAAGCACAGAGGCAAAAAGCTCGTCAATGATCTCCCGAGAGACCGGGACAGTGAGAGGAGATAAAAATGGAAGAGCTTGAGGCCGACCAACACAACATGCCACTTGAAATTTCTTATCGATTAAGTGCATTTTACGCTTTGACAATGGAGAACCGACCAAGCGCTTTGAAACGTCAGCATCTTCTTCTTCAAATAACATTATAGTGCTCATGAAGTCCAGTAGTCGGGGAGAGAGATTAGCTGCAACAGTTTTACCAACTTCCGGTAGATTTAATCCTGATCGCCCATTCTTCCGCCCGTCCTAAAGTCTAGACTTTCCATCTCTAAGACGAGAATACTTCCTTTTAAGCGTTCTTGCAGTTGAAACGTCAAGAACATGAGTATTCCGACTGCTTTTCACCCTCGTCCAAAACACGTTTGATGCACATGCTCTTCAACTGGCTGGGGATTTTGGTCGGATTTGGAAGCAATTCTGGCAATGGATTTTGTAAGGCGCTGTCGAAAATAAAGTAATATAAATAGGAAGCCATTGTTGGGCAATATAAGCAGATGATGTTCCAGTAATGCCTTCAGTTCAAAAATGAGGCGAATGTTAGTCCGGACCTGGCTGCCACCAGTTCGCCTACAGCATGCTTGAATTGCTACTTTATTTAATTTGGTAGGTTGGGTGACTCACGTAAATTGACCTCCTTACATTAGACCGAGTTTCCGAAAATTCTTGGCAAAACTGGATGGAACTGTTTAAAGCAATAGGCGCTGACGTGTTACTGTTATTCGAAATTTGTCGGAGGCAGTACCCTTAGGTAGTGTTCAGTACTTGTGGGTTTTTTCAGGTCTAAATGCCTAGAACTGCACATTACACAGTGAATTTCGGGTTTTCTAGTGTTTGCAGCAGAGAGTGCGACCTAGATTCCGGGCAAATAATAACGTCGGGGAGTGTGCCACCTACTTCGGAAATCAATGGGTGACAGTACGAATGGAGGCGAATGTTCGAGTGGTCGTTTACCGTAGCAGTTTGTTCTTCTAGACACTAGAACGTGCTCAGAGTTCGTCATCAGGGGCAGAAGTAACAAAAAACAAGCGAAAATTATAGGGGGTACTAGATATTCGATGGTCAGTGCCACAAATGTGGATGTGGCTACGTAGAGCCCTGTATACCGGCGCCAGATCGATACGTCGGTTGACTGCGTTCTCACCCAAGGCCCTGACTTCAATAATTTCCCGACTTGTCTTGTTTACGGCGTGGACAATTATCTAGACGACTGTGAAGCCGAACTGTTGACCAGTTTCGAAGATGTGGGCAGTCACTCGCGATAGTTAGTCACCCCGTCGCACGGCCAGCTTGTGTTCGTGTATGCGCGATCCCAGCATGCGTAGGTACGAGGACAGTTTTGACGCGGGGGTTGATGCACAACTCCAAACTGCTCCTGTGGATGTAATCGGTCCTTACTTCTCATGACTGCTGCGCATGGTAACAGTGGGACGGTTTGCAATCCCAGAACTAACTTCGGCAGCATTTCGTTCGGCCACTCGTGCGAAAATGTAGAAACGGTCTGTAAAATAATGCGTAATATGTGTTACTTATTTCATAAAGGTAGCGGGACATTTGAAAATTAAAGAACCTAAATAAGACAAGCGTACGCACAAAGTTGGGTTGCTTGACAGTCTGTCTCTGCCTTCGAAAATATCTGCTGGCTCATGAATTCGATTTCTCGCCGACACCTCGTGGGAGACTAAAAATGCGTGGGCGACGTCCACTCGGTGGCTTTTTTAGCCAACTGTACTGCAGTTGCGCTGGAGACAAATTGTTCCATGTTTTGGTCTGGCCAGGTCGGATGGTGTTCTCGCATCTACTTGGATAGGTGTTTAGTCGTTCGAGCAAAATATCCTTCGTAGGAGGCAAGTGAAGGTCTAAATTCAGATAGGACATATCAGAAAGGGCAGATTATTCGCACCCCCAAGGCGAAGAAGTGGATCGGTCGAAGAAAATTAATCTTATCGCGGCCGCTGGCGAAGTTGTTGGAATTCTTCGACCGGCTTCCCCCAAAACGGCAATGCAAGGAATAAATCCTTTTGTCCAGCCGTCGACATGTCCTTTTTAGCGTACATTCTTCCATCTACATGTTGATCCCATTTTTGAATGAAATACTCTCTAGTAGCTCGTGCTGAATGAACAATTATTTCTTCTCCTACGTATCCCGAGCATATTTTTCTAGCTCGATTGTTTAGGCAGCGGGTCAAGCTTTGTTCTTGGCCTTGGAGAGATGAAACTGCAAAAATATGCGTATTGCCCTGCCTATGTTTTGTTTAAAATACGCTTCTACGAATAATTATATTGGGCGTTCTGCTAACCATAGCGTCAAGAAAAGAGCGCACGTCTGTCTTCTTTTTCCAAAGAGGAGTGGTGACCTTCATTCGCTTTATCCAGGAGTGTCCAATTCGGGTTTCTAGTCCGCTGCTACAATGGCTTTATTAAAATACCGAGCGTAGCGACCAAAATTCTTTATAACCGAAGAAAGTTGGTTCTTTTTTAAATTTTGCTTTGGAGCAGTCGACTAGCACGAGTCCAGGGGGTAATCCCACCGCTAATCCGTCTATCTGGTGGCAAAACTGACCATCAATTCTGAAGCGAACATTCCATGTACAGCAGAAAACAGTTACCTGACAATCTCACAGGATAGATATTATACCGTCTCAGTGAAGGAAGTACAGTAGGTGGGCTAACTCATTAAATGTTAACCGAAATTCTAAAGTAGTTTTCGACTCGTAAAGATTATTTAAGTAGAGTTGTAAAATTAATCATCATGCAGCGCAAGTCTATAATAATTCAATGACCTTGGAATGTCTGCTTTCGAACGAACTTCTTTTCGTCTGCATGCAAAAACCCCACTGTAAAAAATAAATATTTAATTATTGTGAAATTTTTAAATTGGTTTCAGATGCCCTTAAAAATTCAACTATATTTCGTAAAAAACAACGCATAAGTATATTTATTCTTTGCTCATTTGGTGTAAAATTTCGTCTTCGTCCAATTTCATACTCGAAGAAAGGGTATGATTCAGTTTTAAAAACGTTTCCACTTCCCGAATAATTATGAATCCGACCTGCCGTTTAACTTGCATTCAGGGTTCCCAAACTACAAGCCATATATTTTCTGCGTAAGAAAAACCGTATATTTCTCGCAGTACTAAGAGAAGACCATATGGGGTTCATAAAATTTAGCAGTTGATTTGTGCCATACTGTAAAATTTACAAGCCACGTCAGCAAATGCAGAGACATGATGTTTTATGAACGGCTATTTCACCTTAGTAACAAATCTCATAATTACAGATTTCTTGAAAATGGAATTACACCCATCACTTGACTAAAGAATCGTAAGAAAATATGATTTTCTGAAAAATGAGTGAAAGAAAAATTACTTTTAAGAATGTTTTCTATAAAATACAGTTGAATTTTTAAAAGCATTGGAATTCAGTGAAAAAATCCATAATAATTAAATAGTAATTTTTTACAGTGTGATTTTTGCTTGCGGCCGAGAAAAAATTCGCCCGAAAGCTGACATCCCAAGGTTACTGCACTGTATGATGACTAATTTTACAACCCTAGTTAAATAGTCTTCTCGAGTCGAAAGCGCGTTTCAGAATGTCGGTTAACATTTCACGAGTTAGCGCATAACCGCGTCCTAGCGCACAAATGCCGGACATCCAAGTATAACGTCGTTTTCTTACTGAGATTCCGCTTTCACATGAGCTCGGTGAATTGATTAGTGTCCTAAGAGACTGCATGGATCTACTCTGTCCTGAGTCACTTTGCGATTGGGTAAAAGGGTGAACTGTGCGCATTTAATATATTTGAAGTACTTGGCATATTTCATAAAATGCTTACCCAATTTTCCAAATGGGCTTTCGAGTAGAAAGAATTACGTTGGCATGGTCGTAGAATTAGTTTCTATGCAACATAATCCCAAGATATTTCAGTCACGTCCAACTTCCACCTTTTGCACGAGTTTCTTCCCGGGTGTCTGCAAAAATTATACTTGTTGAATGATGGCTACTTACGTAGTGCAGATTGTTCTATTGATTTGCAACGCCCTTATAAGTTGAAGTGTTTTTCATGGAAAACATTTAAATGGGCGGTCAGATCTTATTTCATAGCCGCACCTGCAATAGACAAGCCCCAGTGGCCTGCCATGAGGGAACGGTGGTAAAAGGGGGTTTAACACTAATCCCTAACTCTTACCCCCAACGCCAACCCCTAACCCTAACCCCTGACACAAACCCCTAACGGGTGCGGCTACAAAATAAGATCTTATAAGAAAAATTATTTCTTACACTCATTTCGTAAAAAAATATGCCTTCTGCAAATCTTATACTCGAAGATATGTGTTTTTGGATCATAAAAGGTTTTTTAATTTTCCATTTGTTTTGAACTCGACCCGAAAAATTATCTATTTTAGCCAGGCTTTGCCTCGTTTCGCATAAACAATCAGCAAATTTCTACAATGGATGTGGGGGCATAAGAGTGAATCTGCTCCTGTAGCAACTGAAGATTTCTGCACGCTTAGTGAACGAACACTCACCAGATTAGCCACAATCTCAGAGTACACAGATTTCAAAAGCAACTTTCGATGCACCAAAATTGGTGCAAAGCCCCTCTTATCCACCACACGTTCGAGCTTAGCCTCCAATGTATCTATTGCCTCATGTTAATACCGCCACTTGCTTCGATGGCCAGCCAACATTTAACCGCATTTGCCAAGGCATGGGTCTCACTAGACTTCTTAAATGGGGGAATACGTTTAGAGTACGAAGCAATACTCTGAAAAAATAGGAACATTTTTATGGATTAAAATTCGCAGAGTTCACATAGATATCGTCCGACCTTTTAGTAGATTCTTGCCCGTATTATTTTAACCGTCCATATAGGTAGTTTTGTGGAGAGGCACACATCGACCGTTCTTACGGAAATCGCTCGTCTCGTTATACCTTACGGGCTCTCTCTCGAGTCCAACCAGCAATCGCACGTCGGCGCATGATATATGATAACTTAGCCAACTCGTCATCGATATATGTAGTCGTATCCGTCTACGCATATGCATTTGAGTAGTCAATAATTATTTTTTCACATGTCCTTCAAAATGTAAGTCAAATAATGCTCTGTACAAAAGCGATGGATACAGGCAAACAATTCAACTCGGCCATTTCAGCACACCAGTCAAATAAGCTTTATCTGGGAAATATTGTTGCAAAAACGGATTAGTAATATACTTGTGTAGATCTATCACTAGAAAAGCCCAACATCAAGCACCTAAAATGCACTTAACAAAAATGAAGGACTAAAATTCCTGAAAACCTTTTTTCTGGGTGAATTCTGGCGACATCTGGGAGTTCATTCTTATCTGAATATATAAGAAAAAAGCGGCTGACCCTATTACGACTTCGGGCAGTCCGCAGGAACACACCTACATCCGTCCGCCCAGAAAAAAATGCTTCTCGCCAGCCTCAAGGGGGCGTTGCTGACTCGTGTTTGGATAGAATTCTGGTGACGGAGATTTGCGCAACAGGCATCCCGAACCCAGTTCCCACAGTCATCATATCCAGTGGCGGAAGTAAACCAGGGCGACTAGGGATGGGATTGGAGGTGCTGCGAAACAGTTCTTCCCACCTCCACACAGATGAATCAGCGCTCTCTCTCTCTCACGCACACAGAGTCACGGCAGTTGGGGGAAGAAAGTAGACTGCCCACATCGGTTCTTGTTGCCCATCGGGGCGGTTCCCAGCGCATCAACGCAGCACTTCTCAGAACGCCGGATGGGAGCTGCTTCCTACGAGATTCAGGCTGTACTGTCTACCAAACTGTCCGCTATGATTGCCAGCCCTTCCAACCTGATACGGACACATTGCAAACATCGAAAGGAGTGCATTTGTTGTAGCTTCCGTCTGCAGGGTTGATCAGCATCTGCCGATAACTATGTTGCTTTCGCAGTTTTCCCCACAATTTTCTAAACACGGGAGAATAAAGTAGGATGTGGCGTCTCCTCACATTTTACCCTTATCGTCAATCAGGCGATTTTGCCCAGAAGCTATTTCAGTACTGTATCCGGAAATGAAGGATTTCGTTCCTCTCTTACATCGAAAGGTCCTAAAGGAGAATACGCGATTTAATTTAACGCCTAGGGTAGTGGGTTGAGGGCTGGTGGGAAGCAATCGATTTTAATCTACAGTGTGGTACAGGGATAGGTATCCTCTGTATTGCAGATAACCTAGCGCTAAAACTCTGGGGAGTTAGGGTTGGGATTCGTGGTAGAGTTGGGGCTTGGATACACCAACAGCTGAAGCCATGAGGTGACCCTAGTCAGGTCGAAGTTCGGGAGAATAGCCGAACGTAGGAAAAATAGTTCGAGTGGATGAGAGACGAACTAACGGTAATACTGTGCACAGCGTGCGCGACTGCGGTCGGCATAAATGATCCAGGCTGAAGGTGGGATTGGAGAAAGTCGGCAGTTTTGGTGCATGTCGACGGCAAATCCGTATGCCGTGTCGGCGGTGTTGTTTAGAATGGAGAGTTAACGCTGATGGAAGACGCAAGATGCTGGATACTGGCACTAATTGCGGGACTGCTCTGCGGATTCAAACGAAACCATGATCAAGATAAGAAGGACTGAGGTTGATCTGGTAACCTACATTTTGTTTCGCGGCAGGACCTTGGTACCGAATTCCCCATGTCGTATTCGCAGCAGGTGGCGCAGGAATTTAAGTTAAAGACGAGAAAGAAGGTTCGTGATGCGTTAACGCAGCCACGTATAACAATCGCGCGCAATGTCGGTCGGTTACAATCAAATCTGGCAATTGTGATCACGTCGGGGCCACCAATATCGCAATAGTTAAAACCACGATGCCACCCTAGCCAATACTACTAATGTTCAAGTCAGGAGGTTAGGGTTGGGGCTAGGGCCAAAGTCAGAACGGGACACGGGAATGGGTGCAATACATGGAATTTAGCGCCGAGACATCTGCAATGCGGGACCACTTATTCATGTGTTCAGCTTGCACCAGGTTCAGCGCTAGAGCTTACGAAAATCACTATACCTAAGCCGCAACTGTCTCTGGTGGGTTTTTTTTGTAAACATGCCTAGGAGGTACATGAGACAGCGGCATCAGGAAGTGACATGTTCACCGCGCTCTGTTTCGAAGGTCCATCAAGTGTCCTCTCAGGTGGCCGTGCAGGGGGATTATTATTATTATCAGCAGCGGCGACAGCAGAGACAAGGCAGATTGCAGCGCAGTTTCCGTTTCATAATTGTTGGACGCAGTCAGTCAGTCACAGCCTAGTCGTCCAGCAGGAAATGATTCTGCTGCTTGCCAGAATTCCTTCTGCCCTCATTGGCTGTTGCCGCGCAAAGGACTGTCATGAGTTCAGAAAGAACCGGTAGACTAAACGGAAATGGGATGTCTCATCGTGCAATGAAGTCAACGGAGTGTTACTTGCATGCAAGTAAGTCTTCTCGATTGGTACCGAAAGGACGGCGAGCCCGCGACGCAATGGTGGGTCGGTTAGCTCAGCATGCATCGCTCAGGAAGCAGAGGTTTGTGTAGAGGGCTACCCAGGTCTTTTATCCCTTCTTAGTTATTCCTTGTACTGAAAGGAATGTCCCGCACAAGCGTATAATGGAAATAAAAAGAGAAATCAAAGCCCGTGTGCTGAGTGGCTTTATTATTAAGCGCGGCCGCCATCTTCAGTTACCCACTCTGCCAAAATACCTTCTCTAACTCATATAAGGACAAGCTTGCACGTCCAACCGAACTCACCAAATGAAACATTTGTAGTTTAGAAGACAGAACATCAAGTTCGAATTGATTAATTATATTGTTTATGCTTCGGAGAGTTTGATCAGCCTTGCACTGTCAAAACTGTAATGTGCGAAACTGAACAGGAAGTAAATTGACTTACTGGGATAACAGGCCTTTGATTGGCCGATTTTTGCATCAATTGGGGGTCTGAGGACCGTATGCGGTGCGGGTCTTTGTGTTAAAGGTGGGTTGTTGAGCAACTCCTTCCTCAAAACGTATTGTTTTATTTAACTACAAGTTTTGCCAACCTGACGCTCATTTTAATAGCAAATGCAGCTTTCACGTTTAAGAACACCTTCATATGTTCTCACTCAACATTTACTGTTTACGTTCATTGTTCCTTCATTAACTATTTTGTCCTTCTTCCAAACGTCTAGTTGGTTTCACAGTAGGATAAAAACGGCCTTGAGGTATTGAACATAAAGCAGAAACACCAGAGGACTGATTTTGAGGCAGCCTGTGGATCGCGTCATCAATTGACTAGTGGTATAGGGGGTTTTACGGGTGGGGCAACACGCAGGACGGACTGCAGGCGGAGTGCAAATAAACAAAAAATAAATTTGATTTCAGCCAAGCATCTTATCGTTAGCTGCCGTAAAGCAGTGAAATTGAGCTCGATAATTTAAAAATGTGCGAAAATCAATTGTCAGAAAATAACGGAACCCAACTAAACAGCTGCTGGTAAGTTTGCATCCAGCAAGGAAGTCAATGAACTTTCAACGATAGGGAACGGTAGAAGTAGGTGATGTTTACAATCACACTGAATTTTAATGTATATATTGTAGTTGCCAACTACGTGCGGTCCTATACACTACTGTTGCCCTTTTGCGTCCTAGATAGTCCCAAGTACGACTAATAATATCCAAGTCTGGTCGTTGCGCGGCAGCAGCAGAAAGGCGTCCAGTTGTAATAGGTCGAAATCTTAAAGGTTTCCGGGTCATAGGACAGGGCAAAAGAGGATTATTGGACAAGTTTTACTGAGGTGAGTGAATGAGTGTACACGCAGCTCAGTGCGCAAGGGCGATTGTCTGCAAATGAGGCTGTGGTCCCGATGCGATGTGCGTGCTTGTGCCTTTGGCCTGTACATCGGCAGCCAATCAGTGGGGGGAGCAGCTGTGATTGGCCTTGAGCGTTCGCTCCGCCGGTGTCGAATTACGCGTAGACCAAGCAATCAATTGACAGGGGAAGTTAGGTGCATCGACGGCGCAAGGGTGAGAGGCCTCTCTGACGCCTGCGGGAGGCGGATTGCCACAAAGAGTTAGGTGCCATCGGTCATTCTAAAACACCTCTTAAACATTCAACTGCCTCTTCTGGACGCACATTTTGGCCGACCTGTTTCATGACATCAGCCATGGTCATCAGTCTGCTCATTACGACTTAAATCCGGTTCCCAAAATCATTTTATCACCTACGACATTTGGTCTGTCTAGTTTTCCTCAGTCCTGCAAAATAAGCTTGGCTAGACACCGACTTCCTGCCGTGGGAGTCCAACTGCGTCAGTCAGTGCTCCGTGAATGCCAATGAGTCAACTCCGGCGTGAATTTGAATCATTCGCAGTGGCTTCCTGGCCAGGCCGGAAAAGGTGCTGACTGCGGCCAGAGAAGATCTAAGTACGTGGGTGAGGTGGCAATGAAATGAATCTACTTTATTTTGGAGGAAGTGGCATTTTTGGCTGGTATGCCTTTGCAGCTTCGAAACACAGAACCCAACCAGCATCGGACTGTCTTACGCAGATTTTGCACTTAACCATTAAGACTTCGGAGGATAACAGATAGATCCGGTCCACGTGTGATTATGACTTATACAGATGCTGGCGTTTGATGAATCTGAACAGTTATTCACAGTGGGAAGGTATTCCCTCAATAAGACCGCAGTACACGCAATAAAAGGACAAAAATCAGGTTCTAGGACATATCCTAACTATCCGCGAATCGTGTTTCTAAAGTTTTGCCACTAAGATAAAAACTGAACAGTGAGTACATCTTTGGGAATTTTCTAAGTGTTCGTACTTGCGCTTTACAGCTTGCCAAACAAGTAACGGGAGGGTTTTAAAACAACAACCTCGGCAGAAATAAGTAGACATAAGCTTTGGAAAAGCAGAAATCAAAATACCAATTGCCCACCGGCCTCAGTCGTTCATACTCTTTACTAGAAACATGACCTTCTATGAAGAGATCTTTGAGAATAACCGTCAACTGACCCTCGACAGCCTCTGTGTGCTCCGCATCTTTCTCAGATTTCGAAAACGTGGGACGATCCAACAGTATTTCCTCTAGTTTTGTCACATAATCCGTTCTACTCATTAATACTACTCCTGAATCCTTATCCGGTCTGGTAAGCACTATGTCTTTGTTTTTGCGGAGTTCCCCAAGGCTATCGATATGAGTTCTTGTCAAGGGACCCTTGTTTATCGGAGACTCCCTTGGATACTGTTGACAGCAGTTAGCCAGAGTCGACTTAAGATAATCAACTTCTCCTGGATCACTAGGTTTTAGATCTGCAGTCTGACTAAATTGACTCTCAAACTGGATTTATAGCTCTAGTCGTTTCGTCATCCACCCTGCAATTCAAAACTTAGGATCGATAGCTAGTACCCCTATGAGAGCTTTATCAATGCGCATTGTGGAGCGGGATACATTGGCCGTACAACGAGACGCCTGATAAAGGGGTTCGTGAACATGTGCCCGTCTGGTTAGACGGAGGTGAAACCCGATCGATTTCGAGTTCTATTCTCTCACATTTAATCGATACGAATCACTGAATTGATGCCAAGGAAGCAGTTCAGGTTGTCTACCGGACACCAGCAAGCTTTTCTAAAGGCCAACGCCAGCGGATACTAGCAACGGCCGAGGCAGTGACTATACGGCTAGCGAATGCAGTGTTATGCTGTCAGAAAACCCTGACACAAGCGCTCTCTCTACCGTGGCCAATGCCAACCTCAAGTGATGACGACATGCCGCCTCAAATCCCTAATTACAATGATGGGTACTCCGTGTACTCAATCAAACAGCATCATTCAAAGACTCTTACCCCGCTCCCCTAGTTCTGAGGACGAAAACCCGCCGACCTCGCCATGCTGACGGCGTGGGGAAGATGAGTGTTAATGACTTAATAGCCCTTGAGCCACCTATGAACACTGTAAATTTTGTGCAATTTCATTCCTTCCTGTAACTGTATTGGTCTGACGAAGAATTACCAAAACACGTGTTTGCCAACTTGACTTTTCTAGTGTAATTTGGGAATATTTGCGGAACTTAGACAGTCCTTGGAATTTACTGTGGCGTATTGTCTTTATGGTCACCATGTTAAATCACGGAAGAAGTCGGCCTCTACAGCCTTCCGACGGAATGCCCTCTCTTATTGGGTCTTTGGAGCTTGAAACGAGATCCACGCTGCGGTGATGCTTTCATGCATTTCTGAGACATTTAAATGTAGACTTGATACTCATTTGCTGAGCCACTGCCTTACATATAATTAAGACTGTGTCACTGGTGGCAATATTCGCCTGGCTAAGACATACTCATGACTTTACGTTTTTTAGAGTTACTGCAGGAAAAATTGATGCTTCCAATTTTTCGAGGGTGAATAGGTAGCTGAACGGGCGAAACTTTAATTTCCCGGAAAAAGGTAACTTAAATACTTTTTGCTGTCAAGAAGCAGACGTTAGTTAGCAGTACTGGCGCATAATCCTATTGAAAATAAAATGTGTTCAGACTTTGTTGTAGAAATATACTGAGTACTTTTGAGCCCACGCTTGCGGACTAAAGTAGTTAAAATCGGATGAATATGGTAAAATATTACGACATCCAATGAAATTTGAGGGACGAATTCGTTCATATAAGCTTCCTTTCTTCTAAAGCAATCGAGTGCATGTCTCTCTGGGGTTAAAGCCAGCTTTTTTCGCGCGAAGCGTCATGCAGCTTCTGTCAAAACAAGCCGGTGCAACTTATTTGCATTTGCAAAAATAGGCTTACTGGTGTTTATTAATTACCATAGTATATACGTTTTCCTTGGTGGGTTTTACTAGTATTTAGAAAAAATTATAATAACAAGTCAATCTACTCCAAGACTCTTCCGTTACTTAAGTGCCAACATCTGAGATGCAATATATCAAAGAATCAGGGTAAGGGACTAAGGTGTTATGCACTTTTTAAATTTCATGGGATGGAATTCGTGCAGACGTCAAACATCAAACGAGATAATCCAAGCCGGTAGTGTAAGTGGCCTCGAAATAAATTCCAGAGATGTCCCTATTCTTGGTCTAACACTCCTAGCCCTAACCCTAACCATAGTCCTCAAAATTCCAGCTCGGGCCCTAGCCATAATCCTCACACCAACTCCCCGCTGGAATTTAGGGCAGAGATATGCATTTTTCTGTATTCGTTTTCATTCGTTCAAATCTAAGAATGCGGGAAAAATACTTTTTGATGTCAAGGAACAGATATTAGGCATCGATTCTAGCGCATAAGTTGACTAGAAGAAAAGAGCCTGCATGTCTGTTTAGCGACTATTGTGGTCTTACGTTAGGTTGGGTTACGGGCGGGTGTAGCGGGTGCAAAGTTCTGAAAGTAAGGCTGAGGTGTTGTCAATCGATTTATCGATTTGGCGCCGGCGTACAGAGTCCTGTGTAGTCACCTCCAGTCTTGCGCCGTCGGTCGATGATTGGCCTACATGCCTTATGACTGTCGCTTGCTCGGTTGCTGCTACTACCTCTGACGATGGACTCCTGTACGAGTCTGAAAGCTCAGGACAATAAACACAGTGTTCCGGTGCTCGACTCTTCTTCCTCCTTACTTATGTGCAAATATGTGCATACTGTCGTGAGCATTTGTAGACCTGTCTTCATTATTTCCAGCTCTGCATAACAAACAAAATTTAAAAAGTGTAAATATGGTGGGAATAAACGAGTGAATACAATGTTCAAGCGAAATTTATTCATGAGAGAACTTCTTTTGTTCCCAAACTGCCGAACATCGGTGTATTATGGGTTAGAAGTCTCGTCTTGAGAACAAACGCCATGTGCCCTTTTAAAGCAAGACCCGTTCACATCTTTGCTAGAAGGCTGTCTGGTGGATCGAGGGCATCGTAGTAGGTATAATATGTTATATGCATCTACAATTTCTTATAATTACATATTATTACACACCAGGACTCCTCCCTTCCCGAATGCTAACCTTTGAGAAGATTCAATACTCAGTAGGGAAATTTAAGGAGATTTATGCTTTAAACCACCCTTAAAATTCACGTGAAGTCTGAAGACGACGATTAACTGTGATACAGGTTGAAAGTCGTTAGTAAATTTTACACTATTGAGAAGCAGACGGGGTCAAGTTCCGTAATGATAACCAGAAGCCATATCCGTTTTCATTTCCTGTGCATAATTTTCTGCTGATTAACTTTCGGAATGGCGGTCATTCCTCTAACATATATCTATTTTGGATGACAAATTTAAATTTTATTTTCTGCACAAAATGGCCGGCTTATTTACGCGTATTTAACAAGTCCACGCGGCGGTCATTCCTAAAGTATATATCTTTTGAAGACAAATTAAAATTATGTTCTGCGAGCAAATGGCCGGCTTATTTACGCGTGTTCAACAAGTCCACTTAACAGCCCAGACGAGACTATTCAGGAATTTGAAACGGCGACTTGTTGCTCCAAATCCCCATTTGTCAAACGAGGGACGACATATCCGCTTCTTAGCTGCAATTCTGTAAATAAAATATTATGTTTCGTGAATTGTGATTATTTATGAGTGTTTTTCAAAGAATACCAGACCGCTTTCGGAACTTTAAAACACGTTTAGACAGAAAACAAAACGGATTCAAGTCAACAGTCGGCGGAACGGAGGAAATACCCGTCTGCTGATGTGTGTGTTGTTTGCGGGAATGCACTGCTACCTTTAGTAGTCCGGGTGTCAACACTGAGGGGAAGTCCTAAACGTTGTCTAATGGGACTGAGTGGGTAATATCAAGGCGATTCGAGTATCTTGCATAGCAAAACATACATATAACTTCTACATACCATTAAAATTTCGCTCTTCTGGAGCTGTTATGCGGTTTCCCGATGAAATTGATTGATATCGGCCCAAATATTTATACTTACTTCCGAAATAAGCCTATTAAGCCAAATTTTGACGGACAGATCTAAAGTTAGCCATGAATTTCGGAGTAGATTTAAAAGTCGAAATTGGAAAATTGAATTATTTACCAGAAACCCTACAGAAAACAGCGGGGTTCCATGATGCGCCGACCACTTCATATCTGTATCATGTGGCGGCAGAATATCGGCAAAACACGTATGGGTGCCGTATGCTAGTACCTATGCTGCTGGTATGGTATATAGATATTTCTTACATTCAGTGATAGCTACATGATGCAGTTTATGTAATTATGCGCGTTACTTTCCATGTCGGTCGTTAGTTGGCTGATTTCAGTTGCATATTAGATGCTACTGCAGATCAAGTCGTATGCGCTTGTGAAACATATATATGACAAGATGGCCAGGCCATTCTCGTTCAAAGTAAGAGACCTAGTAAAATATTTCACCATCTTCCCGCTTATTCGGGCGTGTGGACTCACGTGCGAATGCTGTTCTGGCCAACCTCGGAAGACACTAGTCTGCTCTAAACGTTCGCATAGTGACTAAGTTAAACTCCTCAAAGGCGGGATTGTGATAACGAATTTTGGCTTATTAGACGTCATCAGCTAACCCTGCTCAACCCTTAGTCTGGCCGACATGTGAATCAATCCCAGACTTATCGGTCATCGGTCACTACTAAGTCAAAAGCCTTCTCACTGAGCCATAGACCCTCGTTCTGTTGATACGCCTCTTGTCAATTTAGCACGTCCGATAAACGAAGAACTCAAGTTCGAAGCCTAGATGCGGCAGATCTGTGGAATTCACAAAAAGTCGGAAACCCGGGTCAATTGAGTAAACTTGATATGAATACACACCTGATGAATGCTAATGCAAACGACTGAATACTATAACGGCATGAGCAAATTAACGTTAACAGGCCTCTTTAAGTAAAACCATTCATACCAATAAAATGTAAGTGTTGACGTACCAATAAAAAATTGCAGCTAATCCATCGTTTTGTCAGCCATATGTTCAACTTTTAGAAATTTCATGTAAATTGTTTTGTATCTGCATCGTTCGAGAGAAGGGTAATTACAGTGAATATGAAGTAGATCGGTCAGGAAGGAAATTTTTCTTAGGACCATATGCAAAAGGGTTAGCTGGCGCACAGAAATGGTAATGAAATTATGTTATTTAATCAGAAACATGGCATTTCCCGTTTACCAGAGAAATCACTATTGCATAGGACAGACAGTACCCATGGCCTCATTCTCACTTTAGCACGTACTAGGTTTATTACTGCACTCAGTGATATCATTTAAATATTGAAACATTTACCAAACGGCTGACGTGGAACTTCTTCCGACTACAAATTAATTATCAGCTTAAGATACTTTATGACGCATTCCAGAGGTAGAATATCACATAACTGGGCGCCATCTCTCCTTATGGCTTGGGTGTAGAAAGGCAAAAATGTGGACGTTGTTACTAAGTTCGACTGTAGATAGCTGCAGCTATCTACAGGCCAGAATATTTAAAAACAAGAAATTAGCAATTCGGACATCAGTTAGCCTGATTAGGGAGGATTGAGAAATCTCCTCTCAGGTTGAAGAAGTTCGTTTTGGTAAACCTTTTATATTATGCCTATGGGATGTGGTGTAACAATTGGCATATAAAATTAACTAAATATAAGCATGACTTGATTTCTGCCCGAAGTTTGGCAACTAGCAACAATAAAGTAAATTTTCAATATATTAAGTGTGGAAAAAGAGCTTTATCGCGCAGTACGTTAGGCCAGCTTACACACATTACAACATCCAAGGTAGTTTAGACTGACTGCTAAGAGTTCAATTACGATGCTTTATAAAGTATTTCGGCAATCTTTGGATTCCTAAAGTTTGGCGATGACATCCCTATAGACATCCAAAAAGTCAAGTCCTACAAACGCACGCTTTCGATGATTCATCTTCAGCCCTGTAATAGAAAGACAGAATAGCGAAAGTTAAACTTTTAATAATTGTCAGTATCCGGAGAGAGGGTTTAAGGGAGTTCAGAGCTAGGTGGTCAGATTCTAGTTCTATCTGGGGTTTAGGGAGAGGGGAAAGTGTCTGGCAACTAGCAGTCCCTGTTTCATCGCTGTAACGCGACGTCGCAGGTGTGAACAGATATGCTGGGCTTGTTTTTGCCCAGGGGAGCCTTAACGTCTGTGCGAACACAAGGTTGGGTAGACTGACCGTACGGCCACTGCTTTAGCCTTCTCAAGTATTCGTTGACGCACGCACTTGTAGTGCATCGCTGGCACTTTATACGTTACTCGGAATGCTTGGTTGACTTCTATCTTGTGACCGGTGTCAACCAATTGGGCCACAATTGCGTGATTTGGCCAGGCAGGATGGTTCTCTCGCATCCGCTTGGATAGGCGCCTATCTGTTCGACCAATATAACCTGCCCTACAGGAGCAAGTGAAGGCTTATATGCACATTAAAGAGTTCTGAAAAGGCAGTTAATTCTTATCCTCATGGCGAGGAAGCCGAGTGCTTGGGAAAACCAGTCCTACTTGCGCACGATAGTAGTGTGTAAGCGACAATGGGGAAGTTCGCTCGCCGGATCCCCTCGAAATGACAGTGTGTGAAATAACTCCTTCTTCTCAATCGTTGTCACCCCAGATTTTGGAGGGGGTTCTTCAATATGTTTGTTAATCAACTATTCAGACAAACGATTTTCTCGCAGTGTTTCGTATAATTTTGATTTCATTCTCAAGTCTCTCTGGAGTGCTTCGTCTCCCAGCTCGGTTGGTGAGGCAGTGAACCAAGCTTCGTTTCTGACTTAGCGGGACGTAACTGTAGAAACGTGACATGGCAGGGGGTACAAGCACAAATGCTCATGGCTCATCTTCGGCCAGGGAAGACTAAGCGCCTGTATAGACGCTTTATGCGAGCACAAGGGTGGGTCGGCTAACCACATGGTCACTGACTCTGCCGCCGCAAGTATTCGCTGATCCAGGACTTTGGAGTATCTCGCCGACACTTTATAGATGACTCGAAATGCTTGGTTGACGTTTACCCGGTGGCCGCTCTCAACCAAGTCAGCCGAATTTGAGCTAGAAATAAACCTTTCTCCATTTCGATTTAGCCAGACAGGATGGTGCTCTTGCATCTCTTTGGATAGACGCCTAATTTTTCGACAAATATAACCTGTCCCACAGAAGTAAGTGAAGACGTTGATGCACAGTAACTATAACTTAAAGCAGGGGTATTCTACCGTCAGCAAAGGCAAAGTTATTAAACTGTCATCCTTTTCCACAAGGTCATTTTAGTAAATGAATAGTCGCTGATTATTTAACACCTTGGATTATCCGGTCGGCATGATGCTCTCGCATCCGCCTGGATAGACGCCTAGTTGTTCGACCAGTATAACCTGCTCCACAGGAGCAAGTTAAGGTGCAGGTGCGCATTGAAGAGGTCTGAAAAGGCGGTCTATACTTACCTACCCATCTTGACTATTGTTGAATATCTAACTTTTGTTAGTCTGTTCTCACTTATATTACCGTACAGGCCTATTGAAGAGTAATCGAAGGCGTAAGTTTGCCGACCTGACTTCTAAGATTCCTAAAGCTTGCATCTGGACGTGCTGATGAGATATTTAGCTTAGATCGCAGTTGGTAGCCAGGAATGGCGAGGGAGACAGTCAGGTTGGAAAGGAGGGTTATATGGGTGAGGTAAATGAAAGGGCTGGTAGAGGAATGCTGGAGTTTCTGGGTAAAAGTAAAGTTACCAGGGAAAGTTCTGAAACGTTTGAAGTAGGTGGAATAATGGCAGAACTTTAAACGCTACGCTTAACCCTAAAATTCAACCCTGACCGCAACCATAAAGCCTAACCCAAAGCCTCAAAACCGAAACGAAACCGAAATCCTAAAACCAACGCTAACTCAAAACCCAGCCATAACCCTAAGCCTAACCTTAACTCTAACCCTAACCTCAACCGTAACCCTAACGGGAACCTAAACCCTAACCCTAACACTGAAACCTGACTCTAAATCGCAAACCATAATCCCAAAACTTAACCTAAGCCTAACCCTAACTCTCATTAAACCCAACAGCCTGACCGAAACGGGTGACCTGCCCAACTCAGTAAGAGCACACCTACTGATAACAAGTTCCCTAGACAAGGTAAGCACACCTACTGGTAACAAATACGTACGTCGACGGTATCAGCGTATAATGTTTGACTACCAACTGCGATCTTACCAATATTTATTTGTCAAACCTCTCTTGGCAGAACCTGCGTTGGTATAAATGTATACAAGACTAAATGTGCTAAAGTTTAATATTATACAAGTCGTGCCTGTAAGTGTAATTGTCAACCTGAAATAAAACGGTTCAAGGTGATAAATGACAAGGCTTTTATAGCTAGCACAACACTTTTCAGACGGCGAAGAAAACGTCAAAGTAACAAGGATTCAGGTGAGGTGCAGTTGACAAAACATTGCGAGGTGTTGTCGAGGAATTGTAACTTTTTCGACGGTCACGGTCGTTTCTTGTGCAAACTAGGTGGGCAGTAAGAGGAAATAAAGGTCACTTGCATGAATTTCTTCCAACGTCAGCACGCAGAGAGGATTTACTTTATCCAAACGGGATTTAACTTCGTGACAGACAGTGCAGTTTCTTATGTAGGTTGATAAAGTTCATGGTGTCTTTACATGTGTTTGGATATGAAATATCTGCAAGTTATAGCTGCAAGCAGTACAGTACCTTTCTAAAAGCAAGGATGTAATCTTATTTTATCATCATTTAAAAGCGCCCGTGATTAACTTTTCTGGAGGAATGAGCGAATGTGTAACCTTCTCACCAACCAATAGTATCTGACGGTCTATTTGACCGTTGTAACTGGAGATTAGGCTTAATGTTTTTCAAGATTACAAACCCGCAAGGCAATTCTCCTATTACTGTATCATGAGATGTGTCGCCTGCTGTAGAGTGCAAAAACATGGCAGTTTTATTACCCTTTATACAAGTAGTATCGTGAAAAGAGCCGATTTTGCCGTTTTCAGGATACGACGTTTTTTAAAGATGGGTATTTCATAACATGCCTGGCTCTGGAGCCTAAATCTCCTCTTGAACGTTTTTGGTGAACTCACAAATATTCCTTTGTGTATTGGTATGAACCCGATCCTTCAGCTTATCCCAGAGAAAAGGAGTCACGTGCTGTCAGATGGGGCGAAAGTAGGAGCCAGTTTCATTTTGAATTTCGCAAAAGCATAAACTTCTCGATAATCTGACCATGCAGGGCTATTAGGACGATTTATTCTCCGTGTTGTCGTCATGCCCAGGCCGGCGCTCATTCATTGTACAGCGGGTGAGCTAACTCATGAAATATCAACCGAAGTTCCGAAACGCGTTTTCGTTTCAAAAAGGTTAGTTAAGTAGGGTTGTAAAATTAGTCAACCTGCATCATAATTATTTAATATTTCACTTACCTCAGGATGCCGGCTTTCGAACGAACTTCCTTTATATGCGAATGTCTCTGATGATGGCTTTGAATAAGAATCCAAAACGTCAGACCAATAAATTTCTTGTTCCAGTGATCGCATGACCTTTATCTGCGAACGTCTCTGATGATGGATTCGAGAGAGATTCGAAACTTCAGGCCAATACATTCCTCGAACTTCCGGCTGCATGCAAAACTATACTCTGTAAAAAATGACTACTTATGTAGCATGATTTTTTCTCCTTGATTTTAGATGCTCCTAAAAGTCCAATTATATTTCGTGGAGGCATTTAAAAAATATTTATTCTTTTGCTTATTCGGTAGAAAACTAAGTCTTCTTCCAATCGTATACTCTAAGAAAATGTAGCTAATAACATGCTAAAGGAATGTTATATTTCTGTCCGAAATGGTTTGTAATCATGAACTTTTTAAAACAGTGAAGTTTCAACTGAAATGTCATCATATCTGTCCGTTTATATAATGCTGATAGCGAAATGTGCACAGAGGTCTACATTCGTCGTAAAATGTTTTCAATCTTTTTTGCAAAAAAGCGCTAACATATTGATATAAAGATGTATTCACCATTGCCTGAATTCGTGAATATGCACATAAAATGAGCCACTTAGTTCATATTGACGCAGATGTGAAAACTCGGGAGCTCGGTGGGTTTCTAACCCACGACAGCGAGTGAAGACCTTAGTTCAGCCAATCTTCTGGCCACTTGAGCTACGAGAACCCACCCAGAGACGTGAGTTTAATCACATTTGAGCCATTGAATTACAAATTTTAAAAATATTCCTGATAAATCCGAAACTCTTTAGGCCTACCTATAAAAATTAGAAAATTCGGACACGAAACAGGTATAAGAACTTATTCAACGCTGATTGGAAATAACCATTTTTGAAGATATATGACGGTGCCAGAACGCTGAAAGTTGTTCAAAACGAGAAAACTTGACTACAGAATTACATGAAGAATGTCTAAGCAAATAAGCGAATAATCTAAACAGGATGGCTTTAATAATGCGGAAAGTATCAATTTTGGACATTGTCAGCTAAATTGGCTTCAAAGTTAACTTGATGTACAGGAAATTTAATTAATCATGTAATCCTAAGTGAATATTTTTAAAGTTATTTTTTGGAGATTCCGCATGATTGTTTTCACCTTTTCACTGCTTCAACTGTGAGTGACTACGGTGAGGATTGTCTTATTTAAGATCGAAGGAAAAAAGAATGCAAAGAGGTTTGTGAGGGCTTAGAGATCTCGATAAGATTAGCCGCTGAAATAAGTAAGTCGCGTTTCTTTGCGCGCATAAGAATAATTACTCTATAAGATTAATGTATGCCTTTCCGCGACTGTCGAATCAGTGATTCAGAAGTAGAACAAAGCTTTTTCTAAAATAAAGTAGCAAATCAAATCTTGCTTTAGCCCCTTGATTCGTACTGAACACGAACCATACAGATTCCTGACGGCTAGTTTGCTAAAACATTTTCACTTAGCTAATAGCTCTCTACAAGAAAAACGCGTGCAAATGTGTGGATATTGCTACTGAATTAGTACCTTAATAAATTGCTCGAACATAAATAAAGCCTGATTACCGTCCAGAATTGTGCACTTTTTCAGCAAGAAAATTACTGTGAAATATGTTTAACGTTGGAAAGATGGCCTCCTGCACAATACGTTCAATTGCTGACGAATGTTCTCGGCATCTGACGTACTGCAGGCCGTCCATAGGAATTTTATTCGTCCTGTTTCATTTGTTGGATCGCCCTCCGTACGGTTATCTTCGGATGTCCACTTATTTCATACAAGCAGCGCTGCCGGCATCTTTAATTTATCAAATTAATTGCAGTGAAATCTGCGTGGGCATATAGATGGCTTAACATCCATGGGCGGACTAGAAAACGAAATTGTCGTTCTAAAATAAAATGGTTTACTGAGTCGCGCAGAATCGTCGTGATAATTAAAAAGGATTTTATTCGCGAAAATCTTCAGCAATTGTAAGCCAGACTGACTAGATAAATGACAGAGCTTTCTGGACAATGTAAATTTTTCCACACAGAAAAACAGACGTCAGGGTCACGGAGATTTAGTTTCCAAATGTTGTCAAGGACTTTTATCCTTTGCGATGGTTACTGCCATTTTTGGTGCATACAAGGTGGGTGGTAAGAGTATATTAGGGTCAACCGCATGAACTTCACCCAACTGGGATTAAACTTCTGCCCAGAGTGCGCGGTTTTTTATGTAGGTTCGTGGCAATTAGAGTATTTTTATATCTTCATGAATAGGAGAACTTTCGGCGGTTTATCACTCTCAGCGTTTTGAAATACACGTCTGCGGCCCACTTTGCCCTAGGGATGAGCAAGTATGTAAATCTCTCACCCATAAATCAGTCTTAAAGAATGTTTTTAATAAGTTAACGGCTTCCAAACAGGTGATGGATACGTACAGACTAACGAGTAGGATTAATTTCCGAAACCCGACGTTTTTTTACTAGAAAGTAAGGTAATACGCTGAGGTTGTGAATATAAGCAAAAAGACGAGTCCCAGGAAGCAGTCATGAAGAAGGCGTCACGATCGCTGGGACGAAGGTTTTACTTGCCTGACCTTTCGGATTCCCGCTCGGACCCTTTCTGCTGTTGCCTCTGATGATGTGTTTGGGCGCGGATTCGAAACGTTAGGCGAATAAAGCTCTTGTCGCGGCGATAGTTTCTCCTTCTTCACGACGCTGATGCTGGCTCTACCACAGACAGCGGCACCGGATTAATAGATACAGGATGTTCATGAATCTTGAGGCGGTCAGTACGGATGTTGGGACCCTCGGTGAGACGTCGGATTAAAGGCAGTTACTCTCACCCACTTCCATAATTCTACTGTAGTTCTTACATTTTACGAACTCTACATGCTATCTTCTTAAAGGCATGAAGAAAAATGCGATTTTCTTACGCGGGACATACAGTAGGTAGTCCATCTCATAAAATGTCGTGCCGAACTTTTAGCGAGAAGTATGTCATGCATTTGGTGTTCTTGTTCATGTTTATGAAAACGATTTTAGACATATAAAGCCCCTTACTGACGAACGGTTCACTTCAAGCCAGTTTTATTAAAAAAACAGGTCATATCGGGAAAAAATCTGACCATTCTTGGTATCCAGATTATTTCCTACGCTTTGGAAATTTGCAGATTAAAACTTCCGGTTTATATGCATTGTGCTGTAAACGAAGATTAATATGAACAGAAAAAATGCCCAGAACATACCGCCTAGAAACAGAAAATTCGATTTTACTTCCAGGAAAATCAGATGAGGGTGGGTTGGAAAACTTGCATTGTTGTTAAGAACACATGGCAAAAATCAGCTTACAAAATTCGTTTTTGAAAGTATATGTTGTTTTTTGCCATAAAATATAGGAATAAACTTGTTCGACATTGGTTTGGTTTACGACATCGATAACAATAGGCGTAAACAGATATATATTGAGTAGGCGCGAATTCCTGCCACTGTCATGTCGTGCGGTAACTATGTTCAGACAATGTCTTTCAGGAGTCGACTCTGAAAGGATAAGGAAATTAGCGGCGGAAGGGTTGTCGTATGAGTCTGTAGCAAGCGTATTTATATTATTAAGGTTGGTCTGTTTGCGATAAATTAGCGGCATAACAGTATCCACACGTAAGGAAGACTACGATTTTATTCGTCGTACACTAAAAAGTACCATTCTATGTCCATTAGTGCATTCACAGGAAACGTCTGCCGATATTCTCCCTGAACATAATTAGTTAAAGGATGTGGGAATTTAAACTTCATCAACAAAAGGCCATGATCGAGCCGTTTTCAAGTAGAAAACTTATTAGAGAGCGGTTTTATTTTCCAAGGAATATATTGATTACGGATCCTTATTCTGGAAGAGAATTTGCCTCTGCAATGACGTCTTATTTCTTGACAAGCTAATTAATTCGACCCAGGTGGTAATATGCGAAAAATTACCCAAAAGCATACTGCGCTAATGACGACTATCAAGAACTGTCGACGTTTAATGGTTTAAGTGGGTATTAAATTCAGAGAGCGGCCAGTCTGACAGTCTACTACAGACACCATCAATAGCAAGGTGTTTGTCAAAATTGTGTAGGATGTTCTAGATTACAACGACATCCACCAACGCCGGCTGGATAACATAATTTTACATGACAATACCCCTGTCTACCGCTCTAACGAAGTATGAATCTAACCAGGCTTTCAGCCGTAATCAAACTTTTTAGAGAATAGCTAGCCTATCCGCATGTGACCCGCAGTCGATTTCCTTCGCTATCAACAGCTTGGATCTCACTTCCATTAAAAACTTTTCGCACCTATTAAAAGACACTGGCATTGGCAACAGTCCATGCATGAGAAACTTGATTTTGTGCTAGATAATCACAATGAACAGCCCACTTTAGACAACCTAGCCATCTGCATGTCTGAAAGGCTTTCTGCTGTGTGTGATGCAAACAGACAATCAAAAATAGTGATCTTTATTGTTTGCTGTTAAATTACATTATTTTCATCATTAAATTATGCACCCATATTTTTAACGCTATTTAAACTATGTGTAATATATCCGTTTTCCGAAACTCTAGTTTCCAGTGAATAATTAATTATGTTTACATCAGTAAATATTGATTTACAAACCCAAATATGTCTTATTTTTTTTAGCAACAGTGGTTTTTCCACTACCGTTTGACTTTTAAGAACACACGTTTGCGTTATGGAGATTCTCTTGTGCTAACTTATGACGTTTCATTATTTAACACGCCAACAGTGCGTGTTCGAAAGGGTAACTTACACGTCGCTTTAGCGAAATGAGACTTGAAGCGAAATTAACCTATAAAGCAGGGGCACATTCCTTTAGGGGGGTTTAGAACGCTGTAGATCAATGAGCTCCAGGAGAGGAACCAAATTCAGTACAGTGCCTTTTTGGTTGGAGTGACTTACTGAGGCTTTAAGGAAACTGCCCCAAGAAAGATCTGATTTTTTCCATGCAGACAATGATCTAAACAGACCGATTGTTGCCTACGAATCGGTGCTGCACCAAGCCGACGTCACATAGGGATCACAGGACCTCCTGTGACACCATTTTACCTCGCTGTTCATGTCCTACTGGGAACCCATTAGATGCAAAAAAGAAGGCAGGGCCAGTCAGGCGTTGTCCTTGAGGGAGTAGGTTATTGAGGCAAAATCATAGCCTTCGCGAACGACAAAAAATAAAAAGAATCAGCAATGCCAACTTTATAGAGCGGCGATCAATATAACACTGACCCAGATGCAAATATTTGAGCCATCGCAAACAAGGTTCACAATGGCGACTACAGGGTGTTAGATTACTTTTGCGAAAGTACGCAAACAAGATGCCTTCTAAGACCAATACTTTCACTTTACACAACAAGTCGAATTACGCTGTGGTTGCCGACTCTGAGCTTACAAATACAATGGCTAATGTAAGTCATGAAACATTAACTGAAAATCTGAAACGCGATTCCTTCTAGAAAGAGTTACCTAGATGAGTATAATTAAGGGATATTTTATTCAGACCAGAATGCCGGCTTTTGAGTGTAACCGTCTTCCCGTCTGGAACCATCGCACTTGTTGAATAGGATCACTTCAGCGTGAGTCTTTATACTGGTTTACGATGCCTTTATAAGTCCAAAAACATCTTATAAAGAGCATGTAGAACCATTTGCCGTTGTAGTAATTTTGCAGACAAGTCGGTTTTTTCAAACTTTTTACTTGAAAAAACTGTAACTTTCAGTTTTGTAGAAATCCTTTCAACTCCTAAATAATTTTGAGCCATAAGTGCCGTTCTGCTTGGGTCTGTTGTTTCTAATCAACCGGATGCGTGCGCTCTTTTTTGAGAATATCGTAAATTGCTCCATTCCCTTAGAAGAAGTTATATACAGGGCCATACCTTCGCAAAATGTTTATGGACCCCACTTGATACTTCATAAAATATGCTGATAAACAGACGATACGATACGAATTCGCTTTTGCAAGCATTCTGGAAATATGCTACGTGGTACTCGATTTTACACGTCTACCCGTGTAGTCTTCTGCAACCAAAATCCTATTTCAGAATTTCACTTGATGCTTAATGAGCTATGCGCCATATCGACTACGGCATTCCTTCAGCTGTGCAGTTTCTGAAGGAGCAAAGAGCTGTTACAAATGAACCCTATAGCTATATGTTGTTTAAGAGAAGACGGGTGAGTGCGATGGCCGGTACGAAATTTATATTCGTCTGAGAGTCCGGGCTACATTGGGGCTTTTGTCTGTCGATATTGTTTCCCACTTCACGTCCATAGTCAAGACCCCCTCAGGACAAAATAAGGATGAACATTGACTCACACATCGACCAACGCGCGATCAACTCGTTGTTTATGACTTTCTAAGCCAAAAGCTCTGAAAGCACGTGCTATGCCACGATTCAGAAAACCATGGTCCTCGCAGCATGGTATGCGCTGGCAGTTCCCTGACACCTGGTTCCCTGCCGGGCTTGCACCCCCGCTGGGCATACAGGCGGTGGGCATGGCTGCCCAGTCATCATCCTCGTCCTTCCGACTCATGTTGGGGTATTGTTGTTGTTGTTGGTGGTGAAAAATCCTGGTCAAGTGTATGTTGTGGACCAGGGGTGTGTTGGCACGCCTAGGTGCGTGTCCGGCCGCGCCAGCCACCTGCGCCCTCTCTCGTCTCCAGTCTTCTTGTCTATGTCTTGACACCGGGTCCATGTGTGGAGTGGGGAACATCGAGTGCGGTATATGCTGCGCAAGTCTTCATTCACTATAAACTTATTCACACGCAACTCACCGTGTCTGCTTCACATTTCAGTGGAGCACACTGTGGACGTCGTTGGCTACGGGAGGTCGAAATTTAGCTGGAGGGCGGAACCGGAGATGCCGCCTTTTAGACTGAAGTGCAAGTTGCCTGCTCTGCAGCAATGGAAAATCGATAACTGGGGGGAGGGCGTTACTTTAAACTCAGTTACTGGGCCACAGACCATCATTAGCCAACCATATACTATTCATGTATTCAGAACAATCAGGGATCTAAACCGTGACGCATTTGCTGACTGAAGCTATGCCACACCCTTTAGCCAAGCGTCCACGCAATGCGCATGCGCCTGTGGCCGTCCGCATCCCCCACTGCAATTAAACACGCTTCAAAAAGTCAAGGCAAACGACCAGAATCAAACGACCACCTGCGCCCTCCCCCACGCCCGGTCTTCTTGCCTCTGCCTTGGCACCGGGTCCAGGTGGGGAATGGGGAAGGGTGGAAGCGGTAAATACTGAGCAAATGTAATATTACTTTAAACTAACTCACGCGCAAGTTACCGTGCCTGCTGCACTTTGGTGTGTAGCACACGGTGGACATCGTCGAAATCGACGGTCGAACTGCCGTTTACTTATTTAGGATCTTTTCGTACTTTTTTAGGACAGATGAATAACACCCTGCTGGATTGCTCAACATGAGAACTGAGACAGTTCTCCGATTGCTACAGACATAAAAACTATGTGTTGTTCACACTGCGTTGACAACAAACTGGTCAAACTTCTTTTCCTTAAAAAACAACCAAACTGGAGGTCTACAACTCACGACGAAAAATAGGATGGAAAGTCAAAGTCCATTCCTAGATGTCATTGTCCGCCACAAGTCTGATCAGCATGCTGCAAATGCTAAGTTGCTGCAGTAACCATTAATCCAATAATCGCAGATGACGAATTGCATTTTCGTTCTGCAGAGTAAACGCTAATGAATTCCGCATGATGTTCTCTAATCTGAAGCGGCCTTGAACTGCAATTATCATACTTCACTCCGTCAATGCTCACAGTGTGTCACTACCACGGCCGGAGGCCGGTGTGGAGCCATCGACCGACAAAACCAAAAAGCAGAACCACACGCAACCTGACCCATAACGCCACACCCGCCTATAGGGGGTTTTAGATCCCACGTAAGCAAGGGACCCATAAAACCCCGTTCTGAAGAATCGCTGCAGCTTGTCCCTCAGTTCTAAATGGAATTGAGTTATCCCGTCAGCAGAGAACTTCAGCAATCAACAAAAATAATCACCTGCTGTAGATCAGACGGAATTGTGCACGTACACCATGTCGGACCAGTTAAAGCTCTGTGTAACAGGTCGTTCGTTAAGCAGGAAGGGATTAAACGCCCTCATTACCTCTCCTGTACCACCGGCATCCATCAGAATTAGGAGTCGGATGCGCTTAAGAAACACGAACAGCGGAGGTCATTGAACATCGGTCACCATCTCTTCTAGATCCTCTTTAAACTTTCTACGTCCTTTGCAATGGGCGATGATTAACAAGAAACCGGCAGGACAAGACGAAACAAATGTTATGTTGTATTTCTGCTGGTTGGAAGTCGAGCAGTCGCAGCGTGCGGTTGAATTGCAAGTCCTTTTTCGCACTCTTGACGAGGAGCGAAATCTGCATTCCTTTCCGGAATGAAACAAATTGTTTTGGTAGGGGGCCGCTCACTTATCGTTCTTACGGAACTCACTCGCACCCGTTGTGTCTTACGGGCTCTCCCTCCAGCCCAACCACCAGCCACACAGCGGCGCAAGACATAGGCAGAATGGCATTACTGAAAAAAACAAGTGAGACTGACATAGCCATTTCTGGCTTATTAGCCGTCGTCAGACAGTCATACTCAAACCCGAAATGCGGAACACCTGGTGCTCGATCCCGCGACCTGTTGGTTTAGAAGTCCACGCCTCTGACCACTGAGCCACGGGCTCGTTGTCCTATCAGTTTCGATCGGGAATGTACAATGGCAGGGGGCGCCCACCGCTGTGCGGCCGCTGGTTCGGCTTGCGAGAGAGAGAGGCCGGAAGGCACAACGGAACGAGTAAATTCCGTAGCTCGACCGGTGAGCGTCCAGCTACCATTGTATATTCTCGATCGAAACCGACAGAACAAAGAACCCGTAGTTCAGTGGGTAGACGCATTTGACTTCTAGATAACTAATAGGTCGCGCGATCGCACCCCAGGTATCCCACACTTCGGGATTGGCTGACTGACTGACGATGGTTAAAAAGCCGTAAATTACCATTGCAGTCTCCCTTGTCTTCGTCGGTGGTAACATTCTACAAAATGTTTCCTACAAATCAGAACAGGATATGCTACAGAAACTGCCGGCGTTCCTGATCTCTCCTAAAATGCAATTCAACTAAAACAGACTTGGCGAAACAGAGAAGTAAAACGAGCAGAATATATCGACAACAAGACCAGACCCCTTGAAGTAAAGACGTAGGCTGTGCGTTAGCGCGGTCGTAGCAATCCTGGTCATTTAAAAGAAGAACTCATTAGTTAACTGGCTCGATTAGGTTCCCAAATATCGTTTTCTGTTTTCTAGTGAGTTCTCCAAATTTGCTGACCTGTGATTACACCTTCTTTATCCAAAGTGAATTGTAAGTGCCAACTGCTCTTTATCTGATACCATTTGACGGATGCTAAATACCTCCTGATGAGGCCGGATATATCCGTTTTTTGAACAGCTTCTCTCGGAAGAAAAGGTTGAAAACCCAATTGCGAAGTGCATGTACATATTGACCACGAGAACATAACTTCCAATCAAAGTATAACTCTTATCCTATGGACTTCTCTTAAGACCTAACTTTTTTACGTCTTAGAAAACGAAGAGTATGGAAATGTACGGTAGTACAGTGTAAGTAGAACCATTAAAAGCTCTGGATCCATGTTTTTTGCCAGATACTGTTGACAATACTGAGGTCTCCCACTAAGTTAGTGTCGACTCGTCGAAATCACTACTACTACTTTCCTGGATTAGTTCGTGCATTAACAAGAACAGTCAACATGGCTGAGATAGTAATCCAAGGACTATCCACTCAATTAGATTCTGCAGTGTATGGCTATAGATGCGAAAGATTTAGGATGTCCAAACAACTTCAGCCCGCAGGTGAACGGGCGCAATAGGATAAATTAAGCACCTGTGACCGAGAATGAAATCGCTTGGGCATTAGGTAAGTCTAACCTCGGGCCCATTCTTGAAAGATCTGTCACATTGTTGCTATGCGAGGTCCACATATATGTACATATGTCGGAACTGGTTGGGAAGGATATGCGGGCAGATTTATATGGAACTTTCTCGGGTTTATTCCGCCCTCATTCCAAAAATCACAACCTTGACCACCAGCTGGAAAAGGAGGCACAAACATGCGGGCACGCACACGGCACAGGTGGTTCACAAACGAAATCTAGTAGATGCATCACAAGCGCTTCATCGAAATGAATCTCATCAGTGCCTCGCCAGCTGCCATTCCCTGTCGCTGCAGATCGGGCATTTATTCAAGTAGGAATGGGCGCACAGCGATCCACTGGCCTACTGGAGCAAACACGCTCCGTATGAGTGACAGAGGTCACGAATAGACAACAGCTTTTCTAGCGATACTCGGCCCAGCTATGATTTCAGAAGTGGAGATGACACTGAAAGTGGCCAGTCTAATACGGAATGCAAGCATAGCTCCTTTAACTCACCTATATGCATTTAGTTGCAGAGGAAAAGGCACGCAAATATTTTTGAACCAATTGAAATCCACAAACTCTTAACAGCCACTGACGGCCATTTTCCAACAGTTTCGTGTCCTCTGAACAATCGTTTTTTATTCCGATAAGTTATAATGAGTGACCGACGTCACGAAATGTTGGCTGAAGTTCGTAAATACTTTTTCGATTAGGAAGGATTACATAGACGCGGTTGCTGTATTGATTATCTTGCAACACAATTCCATAAGATTTTGGACTCGGCAGGATATCAGCTATTGGATAAATTAATTTTCAATCTTTTGTAGAAACGTGCTCGGTAGAAAATGACTACGTAAGTAGCATGCATTTTTCCCATTGATTTTCAATGGCGTTGCAAATTCAATTATATTTTATAGAAACCATGGACAAAAGTGTGCTTTCTTTCAGTAGCTTGATAGAGAGCTACGTCATCTTTAAACTCTATACTCGAAGACGGAGGATAATTAAGTTTAAAAACTTTTTCTTATTGTCGAATAATTTGGAACCCGATCAGTGGTTGCATTAGCGCTAAGTGATTCAACTGTACAAGGTACATGCGTTCCGCGCAAAGAAAATCTCAAATTCTTCTATGTCTTTAGAAAGATACCGCGCAGAGTCTTTAAAACTTTTCAATGGATGTGGGCTATGTCGGACATTTTATGAGGAGCAGTGGTAAACGGACGGGTGCGATTCTAGATGAATGGTCATTGCGCGGTCTTGATAAGTCTCATAATAAGGAACCTTTTTAAAACCTAATTATCCTCTCTCTTCGAGTATAAGGTATAAAGATGACATAATTCTTTATCAAAAGACTGAAAGAAAGTACATTTTGTCCGTGGTTTCTATAAAATATAATTAAATTTACAAGACCATCGAAAATCGATGGGAAAATGCGTGGCATATAAGTAGTGCTTTTTGCCGAGCACGGTTTCTACAGAAGATTGAAAAGCAGTGTATTCAAAAGCTGACATCCTGTCAAATCTGAAATATTATAGGACTACGTTGCAAACTAAACAGTATTTCAACCGTGTCTTAGTAATCCTTCCTAATCAAAAACGCATTTTCAAAGTTTAGCCAACATTTAATGAGATCGGTCATTCACTGTAATTTCTTCAGTCATTTTAATTGCTAGAGGAATCCTGTCGAAAGCTAATTCGTGCCATAGCCTTTAAAAATTTGCCTTGTTGAATTTGTGAGCCTTCCGTCATATGGCTTAAAATACCAACGATCAGTGAATGCGTACTCCGTCGACTGTGTGTTGTTCGTCATCTAAGGCAACATACACTTCACTTTGAGGATTTACTCCGACCGACTACTAGAAGTTCAAACTCCCAATTCCAGAAAGCCTATGTCATTCGACCGAGGCAAACAGCTGATTTCGTCACTTTGAGCCATATACAGACAATGCGCTCCCAAGCTCCGCAACTCATTTAAATTCTCTGATCACCGAGGCAGATGAGCTATGCCTCATGTTTGCCTGGCATTACTATCCCTGACATTGTTCTTTGTCGACCAGATGCAGTTACAGGGCACGATATTTACCTCACGTTCTTATACAACTGAAAACCATTTATTTGCCAACTACTTACTAAAACCCCAGAAATATAAGCAAATCAGAATTCACCAGTACATTCTCCTGTATGAATAATTAATTTTCAGATTATAAAAAATCAACCTGTCCCAGACAAGTGAATAGAAGAAGAGTAAGACAGAGAAGGAGAAGAAGAAAGGGAGCGATCTCCCTGATTTAATTTTCCACACTGCCTCTCGTCGGGAGTAATAATCGTTATTCACATGGTTGCCTAAGCTTCTTTTTAATTTGTTGCAGCATAAGCTGACGAGCGAAACATATTAATATTACGCGGTTATTTCGCAGTGGCTGATGGACCTCGGCCCATATATTTATATGAGAACTTAGTCCGATGCCATAAGTCTCAAATAAACTGCTTTACTCCAAGTTATTGAGTAACTTCAGCCGAAATTAAAAAGTGCAGTGTGATGAACACAATGTCTTGAATCTCGATAAGTGTAATGTTGATGTTTAAGTTCAGATCAGTCGACATTAATGTGATATCGTATGCTTGATTAGAACTACTAAGGATTGAATAACATCGAAGGTGAGTAATTTCTGGAGACACAAGTGTAAATAAAAGAAAATAGACAATACGCGAAGGTCTCCCAAAATGTAACTTGAAAAGATTTACATGGGAATCAATAAAGTCTAAACATCTCAAGCACTCGTTGGGGGACAAACCCTGTTGTGGAGAGCGGAAATTGGTCGGGTCACGGCCTATGGCAAACCAGCGCGCAAACATGCGCTGTGTTGCCGGCTGAGCCGACCGCGGCATGCTAACACGGACAGCCAATTAGCGTGCGCAGCAGTATCGAGCACGCGTGATGCCATTGCCTCGCAAGGGATTCTCACCCACGAACTGACAGAACAAAGACCGCCAAGGGACGGGCCGAAAGTTTCTGGGAAGTTGGTTAGCATATTCCAGAACGCTTGGGGAACCAAATAAATAAGGCGAATTTAAATAAGAGAAAAGTCCCTGCGTTTGCAGGCTTTTAATAGAGTGCGTTATTTCCGAACCAGGTCTCTTCCTGCTCACTTACCTCCCTTTTCATAACAAAAACATCATTACAGGGAGTGTACTATACTTATGAATTTCATCTGCTATAGAACATCGCTATGTAATGTTTCCTACCCACGTTTTCATCAAATAATTCCCAAAAGGGTATTAAATAAGTTGCTTAACGTCTTCTGATATAAGTTCCGGAAACGAAATCCCATGGTAGCGATTTTGACATCAGATTGCCGGTACTTGGGTAGGGTGCCTTAATATAGATGCGCGTATTTGTTTTAGAGGGCTGCAGTTCCTGCGTCACTCAACTCGACCATATGTGGGAACTGCTGAAATTGCCTGCGGTTCCCACGAAATCCCAGGTCCCAACACTGTCTACAGCAGTGAAAACAGCAGAATAGGAGGTTAACTTTAAGGAAAATGAACTTTTTTAAACGACAACTACTGTTACATGATGTATCGAGAATGGAAGATGCACACGTTAGGTGGATAATGGGAGGGCATAGGGACCCACGTAGTCGATAACTCCGACATGTACAGTAAATTCAGTGTGACTGTAAACACCTCGTACTCACCGTTCCCATTGGTTAAGATTTCTTCGCCCTTACTCGCGGCGGTTAACTCAAACTCCGTTTTTTTTAAAAAAATCGCTTTTTGTTGTCGTTTTACTTATCTCGCTCCCATTTGCAAACGACAGCAAATATTAAGACCGGCAGACCGGCCCGTCTTTTTGCTCTCCTTCTTGCTTGTTGCCCGACCCCTTAAACTCCGCTAGACCACCATTCGACTTATGACACGGTTCCCAGGCTAGCCGATATTAGTTGGGGCCCTAAACCCTGCTGTTGTCTTTAAATGGATCAAGAAGACGCGCAAATGCATCAAACTACTCGGGTCAGTGTGTCTGAATCCCCAAACGGGAATTTTCTGCACACAGGCGAGCTCAGTAGCCTGTGCCCTATTTTCGGTTGATCGCATGCACGTAATTTGGTTTCAACAAATCCGCCTTACAAGCTTCTTGCATGCATCTGCAATTTGTCGTCGCGGTGTGAGAACCACTGCAAAAATAGAAGTCGCTGAGACCCGGACACTTCCAAACTGACGACAGCTGTCTTTTTATTATTTCAGGGCATCTCATGCGGATTTATTGGTTCCTCCTTTTAATAAACACTAAAACAAATGCGCATCGGTATTTACTGCGAGAACGCTACGGAGAATTACAAGTTGCTTTCTGGACCAACGGACGATTTTGTGCTCAATGAACTGCACAAGCTCACAAGAATGAGTGCAACTGTTTTCTTCTAACACCGCCTTTCAGACAACCAGACGGCGGATTCGTCATTCCACTGAAGATTATTCAGAATGAGTAACATACAAAGATTGTAATAAAAGATCTGGGTAGAATTATTAAGGTGGTATCCTCATCTACTCAGCGCAGTTGGAAGATGATCAGAAGAAAGATTCGTCACTCTGGTGAAAAAATCATCCGAGCGAGTCACACATACATGACGACTGCAATAAAAAAACATGCAGAAGTACGGTGGATGTTTTTTGGGTGATGCCCTTTTTCAACTCGGTGCACTTGCAGGATGATCATAAGAAGGAATTGTCATTCTGCCAAAAACGTCACTTCGATGAGTCATATTCTCTGAGTACAACAAAGGACAGTCGGCAGTGCAAAAAAGTTTTATTGAGTAAAAACCAGACTGAATAAAACTTATCAGACTCTCATCCCCACCTGGCGTATCCACTCATCCTAAAAACCTAAGGATGGGCTGAGTTTGTACAAAGGTACTCAACCGATGACTGTGCTAGAGCACGCTTTCTGCTTAGTGGAAAGTACACATTGGTGCGTCAGCATGCCTTTTTCAAGAAAGGTATCGAGGGGATACCGTGGAGCTGACAAAGCCAGCTCGTCGGCAAAATTCGTGACTTCGACAGACAGGAGAGTTCAGCTGCAGAATGTAAGGCTATAACCCCTCCGAAAATATTCTCGTAAAATCACTCGTAAAATAACAAACCGAAATACACACAATTTAAATAAACCCACGTCAGATAGATGCAGTTACAGCAGGTGGGCTAAATAATGAAATCTCAGCAGAAATTCCAAAATGCGCTTTCGTTTCGATATGATTATTTAAAAAGGGTTGTGAAACTAATCAGCCTGCAGTATAATTCTATGATAATTCAGTTACCCGCAAACGCTGGCTTTCGAACAAACTTCTTTCTGGCTGCGTGCAAAAACTGTGCCTTTTAACAAATGACTACCCACTAAGCATGCTTTTCCCCATTAATTTTTGATGTCTTTAAAAATTCAATTATATTTCCTACAGAATATGCATCAAAATATTTATTCTTCTGCTCATTCAGTAGAACGTTACGTCTTCTTTTAATTTTACACTCGAAAAAAGTTTATAGTTGTGAGATTTTTTAGTGCCGTGAAATGCCCTTTCATAAAACGTCATGTCTCTGAATTTACCAACGTGGCTTGTAAAGTTAAAAATGTAGCTCAACTTCACTGCTAAATTGTATAAACCCCATATGATCTCATCTTGATACGGTAGAGCAATGTATGGTTTTCCGTACGCGGAAGTTATACGGCTTGTAGTTGCGAAACCCTGAATACAAGTGTAACGGCAGGTCGGGTTCAAGATTACTCGGGAATGAAAAATGTTTTATAAAGCCAACGTATGCCCTTCCTTTCAAATTAAAATTGTAAGAAGACGTAATTTTCTACTGAATGAGCAGAATAGTAAATATTTTTATGCATGTTTTCTATGAACTGTAATTGAATCTTTAAGGGCATCAAAAATCAATGAGGAAAAGGAATGCTATATGGGTAGTCACTTGTCACAAAGTGTAGTTTTTGCATGAATCCGGGAAGAAATTTATTCGAAAGCTGGCGTCCGCAAATAACTGAATTATTATTGAATTATGCTGCGGGCTAATTAGTTACTCAACCCGACATAATTAATCTTTTCGAAACGAAAACGCATTTCGGAATTTCTGTCGGGATTTCATGAGTTAGCCCACTTACTGTATATAGAAAATTTCGATCTAGTTAAAAAGGGAGGATTGGCTTGTTTGATATAGTCGTATGGGGGGGTTTCTATGCGAAAGGAATGTGCGGTTTTCGTACGCGGAAAAATACGGTTTGTAGTTTGGAAACCCTGAATCCAAGTGTAACGGTTGAGCGGGTTCAAAATTATTCGAGAATTGGAAATGTTTTTGAGAACCGAATTATACCTTTCCTTCGAGTATGGGTTTTGAAGACGGTGCAATTTTCTACCGAATGAGCAAAGGAATGAATATTTTTATGGCTGCTTTAAATGAAATGTAAGGAAGTTTTTGAAGGCATCAAAACAAATGAGAAAAATGTGTGCTACATAAGTAGTCATTCTTTTACATAGCATAGTTTTCACTTACAGCCGGAAAAACGTTCGTTAGAAAGCCAGCATCCTGAGGTAACTAAATTATTATAGAATTACGCTGTATGATGAAATGCTTTACAACTCTATATAGTTATTTTTCGAAACGGAGACGCAGTTCTGACTTTTGGCCGACATTTCATGAATTAGCTCATCCACTGTTTGTCACAGCGAGCGCCCAAGCAATCGATTTCGGCCACGGAAGCCGCAAGGACTGCACTAGATATGCTTGCGGGTAGAATTCCGTTTTGCATGGCCGTACGGCCGTCGTTGTCGTTTTGGCTGTTAGGCGCTGTGGTAGGCAAGAACTGGCGGTTTGGCGACACTCTGCAATCACTCTGCCTTTGTAAGGCACCGCTGTCAGTTAAGTATGCCATAGCTTAAGTCTCAACCGTCTCCGTTTTATCTTTGCCAGCCATACTGCTAAGTTACTTTGCAGGTCAATCCTTGCATCGCTTGTGCACTTTATGATCAGATCATGTAACTTCTTGAATATTGACTTTATTCACCATCTGCGATTTCTTTACTGTCGTTCATACTTTGGGCTAGACAGATATAGGCTACTATTTCGAAAGAATAGCGTTAGTATAGTAATCGACGACTTCCGACGTTCGCATTATGTATTTCCTATTTAACGTCCTATTGGGTAGCATTGGGCATCATATATTTAACATGTGAATCATATTCCATTGACGTTCACTTTTCTCGCGATCCCTCTTGACTGCTGTGTCTTCTATATCGTTTGCATTATGCCAACCAACTGCCTGGTGTCCCCACCCAGTCTCTATGCACCATCACCTTCTGAAAATTACCCCATCCGTATCCAGCCTACCATTTTTCCGGCTAACTTCAAAAAGGAGCTGAGTAATTGATTTCCCTCCCTTGAAACATATCGGCTTCTTTGCTGATGCTGTCTCCCCTTGTCAAGCACCTAACAAAGTTCCGTTTTCAGGGTAAGTGTTAAAACATCATTAGTGTTTTGTGCGCTTTCTACGTTCGGTCTTGTTTACATACACGGCTTTTTAATTATCCCGTTGAGCCGCCTCATATATAGGGGGGCTTAGATCTGGGATCGATTCTTTTTTCTTTATCTCCAGAACTAATCTGCTTGATGGTTTCGCCTGAGTGATTGAAATATGGTCAGCCCGATTCCAGGCTTATAATCTATTTTGGGAAGCGTGTCCACCATTTGGGTTAGGGGACTTGTTTCCTCCGATGAGCCAGGGTACAACAAACGCGGCGTTAGGTATCAAGTGCAACGCTCTACCAGTGGACTACGGACCCAGTTTCCTATCGGTTCTTATCATAAACAATAACGGTGGTGAAAGATTCGTAGACTGAATCTCTTGATACAATGGAACGACTAGGTCTCCCAATTCCCATTGATGAGCGCACTCCCAGCATACAGTTAGTATCAATAATAGTGAAACTGCGATTCTTAGGTGGAGGCCCGACGTTTCGAGTAGTTGGCTTGTCGACCCATCTTCAGAGACTGGAAAGTCCTGTGCGCAGCTCCCCTTATATGACGCACTTTGTTCAATGCGTGACCTAAATCAACTACTCGAAACGTCGGACCTCTAATAAACCCCCCCCCCCGGCGAACGCCTCTTCTGTTTTTGAAAAGCACAGAATCTGTGAGCCCGGAGGGCACAACGGAGCGAGTGAGTTCCGTAAGAACGATCGGTGAGCGCCACATACCATTGAATATTCCCGATCGAAACCGACAGGACAACGGGCCTGTGACTCTGTGGTTAGAGGCGTTGGAACTTTAACTAACAAGTCGCGAGTTAGAGCCCCCAGGTGTTACACACTTCGGGGCTGGGTATGACTGTCTGACGACGGCTAACAAGCCAGAAATGGTCATTCCAGTCTCCCTTGTCCTTGTCGATAATAACATTCTGCTAATACCAAGATAATCGGGGGTGGAGATTTGGGGGAGGGGGAAAAGAAGCAGTAACTGATGTAACTGATGTATCTCATCCGCATCCAGCTTACCATTTTTCCGGCTAACTGCACCAAGGAGCTGGGTAATTGCTTCCCCTCCCTGAATCATATTGGCTTCTTTGCTGATGCTGTCTCCTCTGGTTAAGCACTAAACAAAGTTCCGTTTTCAGGGTAAGTGTTAAAGCATCAATAATGTTTTATGCGCTTTCTACGTTAGGTCTTGCTAACATACACGGCTTTTTAATTATCCCGTTGAGCCGCCTCATAAATAGGGGGGCTTAGATCTGGGATCGGTTTTTTCCTTTCTATGCAGAGTAACCTTGCTTGGTGGTTTCGCCTAGCTTAATCACTGAGTAATTGAAATACCGTCGACCTGACCAAGCGCGATTTCAGACTTATTACCTACTTTGAGAAGTGCGTCCACTATTTGGGTAACGGGACTTGTTTCTTCTAAAGAGCCAGGGTTCCCCAAACGCTGCGTCGGGTATCAAGTGCAAAGCTCTACCATTGGATCACGGGCCCATTGTCCTATCGGTTGCTATCAGGAAAATTAACGGCGTGCAAGGGCTGTAGACTGAGTCCCTTGATACAACTGGACGACTAGGTCACCGAATCCCCATTGATGAGCGCACTCCCGGAATACAGTTATTATCCCTGGTTGTAATAGACGGGACAAAGAGATCATGGATGATCTGATAGAGTGTTTGGCTTAATAATTCTCGATTATCGACGTCCTGAAACTCTGGGTTTGAGTGAGGCTGGCGGGACATATACATATCAGGCCAGAGACGGAAACTCGAGTCTGTTTTTCCTCCTGCATATTGCATATGTAACGTCCCTGAGATTGCAGCATGGGCTAACCCATGTAATTTCAACCGAAATACCAAAATGCATTCTTGCTCCGAAATGCGTAATGAAGTGTGGTTGCGAAAGTGATCATCATGCAGCATAATTCTATAATAATTCAGTTACCTAAGAATGCCGGCTTTGAAACGAACTTCTCTCCGGTCGCGTGCAAAAACTATATTCTGTAAAAAAAGGACAATTTGAGCAGCATGCAATTTCCTCATTGATTTTCGATGCTCTAAAAAATTTAATTAGATTTCATGAAAGCATGTAAAAACTATTCATTCCTTTGCTTATTCTGTAGGAAATAGCGTCTTCTTTTAATTGTGTACCCGAAGGAAGGACCTTACTCGGTTTTAAAAAATATCTTATTGTGAGATTTTTTAATACCGCGAAATGGCCTTTCATAAAAAGTCATGTTGAGGCATTTACCACTGTGGCTTGTTAATTTAACAGTATCAATCAAATCCTCTGCTAAATTCGCTGAACCCCTATATGACTTCCGCCTAATAACGTGGAAAAGTGCATTTTTATCCGTACGCGAAAAATATGCGGCTTGTAGTTTCGAAACAATGAATGCAAGTGCAACTGCAGGTCTGGTTTAAAATTATTCGAGAAGTGAAACAGTTTTGGAAAACCGAATTATACCCTTCTTTGAAGTGGAAAATTCGAAGAAGAAGAAGACGCTTCTTCTTGCCGAATAAGCAAAGGAATTAATATTGTTATGCATGTTTTTCCATGAAATATAAATGAATTTTTAAGGGTAGTTAAAATCAATGAGAAAAATATATGCTACTCAGGTGGTTATTTTTAACAGAGTGTAGTTTTTGCAAGCGGCCGGAAAGTAGTACTTTTGAAAGCCGTCATACTTAAATAACTGAATTATTAAAGTACTATGCCATATAATAATCAGTTTTACAAGCATTCTTCATCAAACTTTTTTTCGAAACCAAAACTCATTTTGGAATTTCGGCTGACATTTCATGAGTTAGCCTACTTACCGTATGTTGCTTGTCCAGTTTTCCCATAAGTACTCTAGTCAAAACGAAGCTTAAAGACGAGTTCTTCAATAGCTTCACGGTATGATGTGATTTGGTAGCTCCATCTGATGGACACAGTTCTGTCGGGGTTGGGGTTAAGGGTTAGGGTTTGAGGTTGTGGTTAGGGTTAGGTGTTAGAGCCAGGGGCTAGGGTTTAGGATAAGTGGATATAGTTGCGGTTAGGGTTAGGGATTAGCGCAACCATTTCTCAACCATTCAAAGTCCAACCGCGCATTCTTAATAGCTTTTCTTTTGCGTAAAACTACATGACCTCGTCGCCTATGCGTTCCTTGACTCCACCAATTACAACCCCTGATACCACCGGTCCCGTGTTAGAGGTGACTGGGGTTTGTTTACTTCATGTGGGGCTACATAACCACATGCGACCAGCATCACTCCCCGGCGCATTAGTGAACGGTGGTGCCCCATCAGACAAGAGCATGTTTCTTCAGCTTGCAGTGAATTTTCACATGCCATTACTGAAGCTGAAGATGACAAGTTCATAATTCGTAGTCGTACCTGTAAGGAATTGGGGTTAGGTTAAGGGATTGGATTTAGGAGTCAGGGTTAGAAGTTAAGATTAGGGGTTGGGGGCTAGAGGTTAGGATTAGGCGTTATGTGTTGGGATTAGGGTTTGCGGTTAGGGGTTGGGGTTAGGGTATAGGGTTATGCTGAGGCATATCAACTGCAGGTACGGCTATGACCTTGAGGATTCCCTGTGCGGTGCCAGCAGAAAAGGCTTTCGTTTTGCTACCGGTCAATATTTTACCCTTTAATATCACAAAATCCGCAGATTTGAATTTTTCGCGTCCTTAAATACCTCTTTGACGGACATGCCGGCGCTGGTTTCAAACGTTTAAATTATCTGCCAGTCAGGACTCTGACTAGCTACTGTATTCACAGTCAGTCAGTCAGTTAACTGCTGCTACAAGAGACGAAGAGACCTCGAAGGAAGTCATTGAGGGAGCACGTCTTGATCTTCAAAACAGGCATTTCATTCGCCTGACATGTATATACTAACTGTCGGCGATGGACGGTCAGGCACATGACACGACAGTTCGAGAGTCGGTTTCAACGATGTCCAACGTGTGCCCGACGGCAAGGTGGAAGCAGGGACGGTGACTTGTGCAGAAATTTAATTTATATTAATTGTTATCTTGCACAGCATGTACCCCACTCTTTCCTTCTCCCCCCCCCCCTTTGGGCCCCGTGTCAAGACAGAGTCAGGAAGACCGGAGGCGGGGGAGGGCGCAGGTGGATGGCATGGTCAAGCCTGCACCTTGGCGTTCGAGCTCACACCCCTTGTCCACACAGCAAATAACCCGATTTTTGATTAACCACAACAACAATATGGGGCGGCTGGGATCCCAGTTGCGCGACCTACGCCAACAACCGGGTGCGTCACCGTACACCGAAAATGTAGGCATTTGTTTTGGTGCGCATCTCCGATAAAGTCTGCCAAAGTCCAATATGGCTCCCGTGTTGGTGCAGTGTATTTACCACGGGAGGGAGGGGGACACTATCAGGCACATAACGCATCACAGAAGAACACCTGCAGTGACTGCGGAGAATGCTGATTTTAGTAGCTGTGTATGTGCGTCTTAACATGACAGCTAGATTTTTTAAATACTAAATCCCTTGTGCGACACCGTCAAATTTACCTGTCGTTCCATTCTCAGATGATGACTTGGGGGCTGAAACCGAGGCATCAAGCGAACAAGATCCGCTGTCCCAGCGATCAGGTCTGGTTCTTGTCAGTCCGGTAACTGGGCTGCCCACGGCGTTGGTTTGACTAAAGTACCTCACCTTGGAGAGCATTTGATGTAATTTTTAATCACAGTCCCTTCTAACATTCAGAACTGCTACAATTTTCCCATGTAGCCTTCTTACTTAAAGGTCCTTATGTTAGCCGTGCACATCCTTGTAGCAGGATGTCCGTATTTTAGTTACACGCCTGGGTAGTCATAGCAACGACTGATTACAGCTAACTGTTATCGCTGAGGATAGGCCAAAGGTCATATTTCTGATCCCACATGTTCATTAAGTGAACTTCTGGCGTTATTTCTTAGAAATGAGTTCAGGCAGTGGTGACAATAGTTGGCTTTAGACGCAGGAAACTCCAAAGAGGATAAATTCTTTATTACTCAGTTTCTTTGAAATGACCTTTTATTGTCATCCGACCGGGTTGTCAGCGTAAAAAGCAAGACGAAGGACAGATAGATGCCGGTTAGCGGACCAGGCTGGATTAGAGACAACATGAATAATGTCTTCTTTTGATGGGTACTTTGAGGGAGGAAGGCCATCTTTGCGCTTTTAATTTTGCCCAAATGTCTGGTGTAACGAGTGCTTTGTTAAGGTTTTTATGATCCTGAGAGTTTAATACATATGTTGCTGGGGTGAAACAAAGTTATCCAAACAGATGGTGTTGCTTCCACAGTGAGTGCCAATCGGAAGATCTTAAAACAACTTATGACTGCTGCATTCAAGGCCGACCTCCTAATGCACCCTTGAATTCTTTTCACGGACCAATACTTCAGATGCTTGATCTGAAATGACGAAACCGGTTTTAAGGAAGAACCCTGCAGTGTTTTCCCTGAACGCTGGAATATGCCTCGTTAGAAAGACGTTGAAAAGGCTCTTTCTGGGAAGCTGAGAATCTTTTGATCATGGCCTAGCCTGCACTGAAATTATCAGACCAAAATCAACGAGTTTAACTTCCTAAAAGTTATTTGCAATATTAATGAATCTACTAGGGTACTGAAAAGCAGTACTGGCAGAACCGTGATATACAGAACGCCCAGAGGCATATCGCTTTCCGGACATAGAACCTTAATTAGGAATTTTAATGACAGTTTCATAGCCCACTCAGTGATTTACCGCAATCGTCCCTTGAATTCGAAGGGCTGTTCTACAGCTCTGGATGCTTAAAAACGCTTTTTCCTAAAGTCAAAAGAAAATGAGGCGTTCACCGGGAGAGGTGCATTTGAGGTCTGACGTTCCGAGTAGTCGTTTCGTTTACCCATCTTCGGAGACTGGGAAGTCATACGCACAGCTCTTCCCATATGGCGCAGTTTGTTTGATGTGTGGCCCGCCAATGACGCCTATGTGACTGCATCCGACCCGCATGTCAACGTAACCTAAATCGCATCCGCCCTCGTTGGCCGCGGAGATAGTTGACGACCCCGATTGTCTCGCGCCTTGACTGTCCCCCTAGGTGTTTCTGCTCAACTTAACAAGCTAATCTTGAAATGCTTGACGCAGAACATTTTATGCCCGTCATGCATTAAACGCACGTACAATCGCCGACACGCCATCAGACTTCATCTCACCAACCTGGTGTTCGTCGTGATTATAGGCTGGTAGTTCAACCATGATTATCGTTGATGTTCAAATTGTTTCTCACAACAGGGTGGGCGCAGGTATTTTGACCTTGCTTAAATTGGGTTGTAGTGATTTTAATCTTGAGCTGGATCTATCGCACTCTCTCTTCCCCCATCCACCTGAGTTCGGCGTCAAGAAGGAGTCGAGAAAATGGGGGACAAGTTCATTGTGGTGACTGTCTACGCACGCCACAAACAGCTGTTCCGCGCAGCATGGGCCAAGTTCTGGCGAAAACAAAAAAGTGCGGTTCTGATTCCAACTGAGTGGGAGTGTCATAAAGGCTACATTTCGAAGGTGACATTGCAGACTGACTGTACGTCCTGAGGGTAGGAGATCGGAGTTATCTTGGGAGGTGTCAGACTTCCAAATCTAGGCTTTAGGCGTACTGGGATGATTTAAAGGTGTATCAGATGATTTGTGCTGGAGGATGTGTAATGAGTGCTATGGAACAGAGTCTCATTTTCTTTTTCCTCATCCTGCCACCAGTCCATTGTTCGAGCCGTTCAGATTTCTGATGCGGTGATTGGATCGATATCAGAAAACGGTAACAATCGGGAGATGGCACCCAAAAAATCCCCTACCTAGAAATAATACCTTTAACAGTGTACTCAAACGCCTTTAGGTTATGTCAGCGGTTGCAGGCCTACTTTCACGCACTACTTCGACTTTCCGCGACGGCCTAACAGGGGCTGGCCGAACTAACATTGCAGGAGGTTACATGTAAAATGGTCACTGTTACCCAACCTTCCCCATACTTGCACACGTACACCTGAATATACGGCAAACATTCGCATTATGGCAGTTTATTACAAAATAAAATCACTTTTAAATAGGATAAGTCTGCACAACATGGGACAGGAACAGTTCCCAGGCATCTGTCAAATACATGGAATTGAGGCCAAACCAAAGACGATACTGTACTTCGTCTATGTGAGCCCACACAGCTCGGTCACATACAGGGCCTCCCTCGTGTAGTTTCCTTTTCTGTCTACTCCAGTAGGCCTCAATGGAATTGGTGTGCCGTCCGGTGGTAGGGTCCTTTAATTTCTTTGAGTGGTTAACAGAGGAATGTAGATAACCTCCTGAGGGAAGAGGATCATACGCTTTCCACTCGTCCGTTACCGCTATACTGTCTTTGGCGACCCATTTTGTAATAACGGAACGGAGAGCGGGCCAGCTTCGATCATTCGCTTGTTTAAATAGGCCTTTCTGTCGGCTAATATCGTACATCCGAACCAGCCACCACCCATTAAACCCCTATTACCACCTATCCCGTAAAGCGGGCTGCATTGGTTAGGCGGATTTTTGGGTGCCATCTTCCGATTGTTACCCAGAAAACATTTTAATATTGGTTTCAATGCTTCTCTGCGGCACGAGCGTCTGCAAAGTATGTAACAGGGATGAGCAAACATACAATCAACAGACTCGTATTCATCCCCGCTTGGTTTTATACAGCCGGTCTCGAATATTATAATTATTCGACATTCTAAAACATTATCTAAGGCGAATTACGCAAATGGGACGGGTTATAAAGCTTTGTACATGCAGCCGGCGATGCTTACCTGTCACTGGCAAACGGTACCTAGGTTTACTAGCATACACCAGCAAATTTCGGATAAAATGAGGGCCTATATTCATTTTATGCAAAACAAGTATACTAATGCTGTTACAAGTAGTAATGTCAGTTTGAGAGACGTTTCTCCCGTGTACGAGCCTGCGTGAAAAATCTGTATTTAGATTCGTAGTTGAAGGTTAACCTCCCTTATCGACAGTTTCTGTTCCTATTTCGTTGATATTTCTGAAGGTGGACAGTTTGTTAATTTCGCACTAGGTGGACAGGGCTCTTGACCGCTGGTAACGGGCAAGTTTTCACATACGCCTAGTTGTCTGGATTTTCATAAGCAAGCATAAAAAACTGTCAAAACTGCCAAATAATTCATGAAGCACGATAAACTCCTGGCCTTAAAATGTGACGGCCCTAAATAGAAATTACAATTCAGCATATACAAAATGTGCTTTCCTTTTATAACCTACGGTGTTTTGCGAAACTAACGCGTAGCAAAACTGGAAGTGGTTTATTCTGGTTATCAAACTTGCATTAAATGATGAGTCTTCAATGCCAGCAAGCTGCTCCTTACGAAAGTATATTGAAAATTATAAGATCATCAATTTCTTAATTCAACACCCACTTATGTAATCATATTGCCCGAACAAATTTACAAAAAACCAATTTCAACTTGATGGAATTTATCTAATTTTCGGGTCGGTATTCTTGATCTAATTATGTTAACCGATATTTTTGAGGTCCGTCTTCTCATTTGGTAACAAGTTATGCTTTTTTTCAATTTTTTATTTGAGGAAAGGCTGTCTATCTCCTTTAAGAACCTCTTTTAATTCCCAGATAATTTCGAACCCGACCTACCGTTGCACCTGCACTTAGGGTTTCAGAACTGCGTACTGCACTTTTCCCGTGTATGTAAAACCGGAAGATTCTGTATGCTGTGAAGATTCATACATGACTCATAAAGTTAGCAATGGGCAAGGATTAAGTTGCAACTTTATAAATCGTAGTAATAAATGTGCAGACACGTTGCCTTACGCAAAACCTCACATTAAGGAAGCGTTTTAAAAACGAAAAACGTGATTTACTACGAAGAGAGAATATATTTGAATATAAAGGGCATACAGTATTGATAGGATATATACACAATAATAGATCAGTTCGTTTTAGAGGATGTACCTTTTCCGGACGGCCGAAATGACCCTCGTTCAAAAGCACGCATCCTGGCATGGCTGAAATATCAGGGCATTACTCTGTGCGATAATCAAAATTAGAACCCTAATTAAGCCATCTTTTTGAATTGAAAACATATTTGTTATTTTCGGTCACAACTTCATGAAATATCACATTTAAATTACAAGGATATTGGTTTAAGTTATTAACTTTAACCGGGCGGTATAAAAATGGTTTGTAGCTTACAAATTTAAAAACCATGCGCAAGGCGGCCGAAATGTATTGAAGTTGCAACCACTTTTATTCTTTGTCCTGCACTCGGCGATCTGTTTCCCTCAGATTGCTTTGACAATGAAAAATATTTAAAAATGCCACAACCAAGTAGCATCTACCCAATATACAATATAGTCCAATTATTTAGAACCCATTTTACGGACTTTGAAAGGCGAAACCCCGGACAGATGAGCCAAATAAATGTTATCCGAAAATGTTTGCATATAAGGAAAATATTTTTAGAACTGGATCATACAAGGTGTGAATTGTAAAATGCTCACTTGTTCGATGTGCAGTGTTCGGAGCAGAACGTTCAAAGTGTAGACTAGTCGTCTGATGAAAAAATTGAGCCGAGCATGATCAACCCGTACGGAACTTTCGTAATTTGACGGTCATCAAGATTTTAAGGCACCCAGAAACTAATATTTAGACTCGTTTTGGTCATTCTTCCCGATATGCCATGACTGCATGGGCG
>CACRXP010000401.1:39249-54218 GCA_902702965.1 Spirometra erinaceieuropaei | reverse complement strand
AGCGTTCTCTAGCGGTTTCCGGTATATGAACTCCAGAGAATAATCAGGTGAATAATTTCAGAAATTAATCAGTGCAGAACTTGCATGGTAACTTGGAGTTAAATCATGCGTCGCTGTGCGGCTGCTAGTTAGGCTCGAGTGAGATCCCATAAGCCACGACGGAACGAGTGAGTTCCTTAAGAACAATCGGTGAGCGTCCCCTACCATATATATGTACTGAAAACAGACATTCCAGGATGCAATTTTTGGGGGAAGGTTAAATTCTTTCGGAACAAACTAATGCTTTTAGGTAATTTTATTTGGACGCGTATGCGATATACAAAACAGTTAATAATTTAACTTTGTCTCGTAAACGATTCTGTTTAACCAAAGTCTGCTGCGATTTAAACTGAAAAAAAAACAGTTTCAACATGATCACCTGTTGGCGTTGAGGAGACGAGACGACCTGCACCAGGTGATCATACGCATTGTGGACCCTGGGGACGTATTCATTAATTTTAGCCAGTCGTAAACAACCCGACGGCCTGGATTTAATTCAAACTCACGATAGTAGGTACACCCTTAGATACAGTCAAGATGCGTTAAAGTTAAATTGCGCATAATGTTCATTTTCAATAAATATATCTACGGAATACGTGCTAACTCATGAATTGTTAAGCGAAATTCAGAAATGCGTTTTCGGCCCAAAAAGACTGCTTAAGTAGTGTTATAATCACCGTGAAGCATAATCTTAAGATAATTCAGCTACTTCAGGGGTCCAGCATTTGAGCGAATTTCTTTCCGGCCACCTACAAACTTGCAGTCTCCATTGATTTTCGACGCCCTTATGAATCCAAATATATTTCATAGAGTACATGTATAGAAATACTTCTTCTTTTACTCATTCGGTAGGGAATTACGAGATCTTTATTTTTCTATACTTGAATAAAGGGTACATTCCGGTTTAAAACTTTTTAGCTATGAGGGTTGTAAGACCTCTAAATAACAATTCATAAAACATCGAGTCTCTGCATTTTATAATGTTGCTTGTAAAGTTTACAACATGGCTTAAACCCACTATTAAACTGTATGAATCCCACATGGTTCCCTCTTAATACCGCAGATGAATGTATGATATTCCATGCACGGAAAAGATACAGCTTGTAGTTTGAAAACCCTGGATTTAAGTGTAACGGCAGGTCGTGTTCAACATTATTGTGGCCCTGGAGAAGTTATTAAAACCGAAGTGTATCCTTCCTTGCGGTATAAAATTTGAACAAGGCGTATTTTTCTCCCAAATAATTAAAAGTATAAATATTTTACACATGGTTTCTAGGAAATATACTTGAATTTATAAGGGCACCAAAAATCAACTAGAAAAATGCACGCTGCTTAAGTATTCATTTTTTACAGAACGCAGTTTTTGCAGACGGCAGGAAAGAAGTTTGTTAAAAAGCCGAAAATCCCGAAGTAACTGAAATGTCTTAGGATTATACTGCATGGTAACTGACGTTGCAACCATCTCTGTGTAATTTTTTCGGAAGTTTTGAAGACAAGTCCGAACTCATGAATGACAAACTTCTAAAAAAACAGGGTTGGGTGCGCAAATAAGGACTCCTACGAAGTCTACTCTGCTCTCGAAGAGGTACTTTCTCTCTCTGTCAGGTTATTCTCAGAAGGTCAAAGTAAACACATAAAGCGCCAAAGTCGCCTTGAAACTGTATCGGAACGTACCATTGAGTAATCGTTCGTCAGATACAAACTTGGTTTGAGAAGGAGGAGGAGGAGGAGGGGGAGGAAATGCAATCCCTCAATCAGCCCCGTCGCATGAGCATGAGCATTATTTGGGTCTAGTGGATTTTTGTTCTGAAGTTACCATCAATTTCGTAAAATGTTGAAAACTCCAATTGTCGCAAAATCGGTTCAAGTGTATGCAGTCATTAATCGGATAATGTCATGATGTTTCCGCCATTTAGTACACAGTGCGACAGTTTGGCAGTAACCTGACTGGCCTTACGCTTGCACTCATCGAAAGTAACAGAGAAAGCGTTTTTTTTGAAAGTCACACCAACAAACTCAGATCTTTTTAGCCCATAATGAAGCATTCAGAACGATATCTGCGCAATTCCAAAAGCGCTGCCCAGCTGCTGCGTAGAATATCCTGCAGAATGCCGAAGGGATTGTAGTGTGAACAGAGGCGCATACGAGCTGTCCCCTAAGCAGATCAGGCGCGGCCACACTCTGGAAGTGGCATGAAATAATGCCTTCGGCGGAATGGGAAGTAATTTTATGCATGCATGTTTTATGCATGTTTTTTATGAAATATATTTAAATTTTTGCGGAGATCGAAAATCAATGAGAAAAATGCATGCTACTGATGTAGTCATTTTTTCATTTTTATATTCGAAAGAAGGGTATAATTCAGTTTTCAAAAACGTTTCCATTTTCAGATTAATGTTGAACCCCGACCTGCCGTTACACTGTCTTCACGATTCACGAACTACAAACCATATATTTTCCGCGTACGGAAAGCCATATAATTCTCTGCGGTATTTAGAGGAGACCACTAGGGATTCCTAAAATTTAGTAATGAATTTGAGCCATATTGTTAACTTTGTAAACCACATCCGTGACTGTGGAGACGGGGCGTTTTATGAACGACCATTTCACAGTATTACAAATCTCACAAATAGAAACTCTCTTGAAACCGAATCTTGCCCCTCCTTCGAGTATACAATTGGATGAAGACGTGATTTTCTACCGAACGGGAAGAAGGATGAATAGTTTTGTGCATGTTTTCTATCGGGGATAGCTGAATTTATAAAGGTATCGAAAATCGATGAGAAAAATTCTTATTGCTTAAGTAACAATTTTTACAGAGTATGGATTTTGCGGGCAGCCGGAAAGAGGTTTGTTCGAAAGCCGGCATCGTGGAGTAACGGAATTAGAATAGTATGATGCTGCACGATGATCAGTTTTCGAAACGAAAACGCGTTTCAGAATTTTGGTTAACACTTCATGAGTTAGCACCCCTACTGTATATATTTCATATGGTAAAGGTACTATATCGTACTCCCGACATAGATAGTTGCTAAAAGCCCAGACACGTGTTTCGCCGATATTCTGCCGCTGCGTGACACAGCTGCGAGGGGTTCGGCTCTTCAGTGGGACCCCCAGCGTTCTCTAGCGCTTTCTGGTATATGAACTCCAGAGAATAATCAGGTGAATAATTTCAGAAATTAGTCAGTGCAGAACTTGGAGTTAAATCTCCGTGACATGACTTTTTAGGGTCAGAACCGAAATTTCAATGAACATTTGAGTCTAAGACAATCAACTACTGGGGAATAACCACGTAATGCCCATTCTACAAACAAGTAGTACTACGAGTAGTATGAATTTCATATGGTAAAGGTATTATACCGTACTCCCGAAATAGATACTTGCTAAAAGCCCAGACAAGTGTTTCGCCGATATTGTGCCGCGAGGGGTTCGGCTATTCAGTGGGACCCCCAGAGTTCTCTAGCGGTTTCTGGCATATGTATATATATATATTATGACAGTGGGCGCTCGCCGATCAGGTTACGGAACATGCTCGTTCCGTTGTGCCTTGGGGCTCATACTTAAACCCTCGCAGGCAGTCGCACAGCGACTAGTAGTAGACATAGATGAGATGATACCGACAAAGACAAGGGAGACCGGAATGGCCATTTCTGGCTTATTAGCCGTCATCAGCCAGTCATACCCAACCCCAAGTGTGGATCACTTGAGATTCGAACCCGGGATCTTTGGTCATGGAGTTGAACGCTCTACCATTGAGCCACGGGCCCGTTGTCCTGTCGGTTGTGATCGGGAATATTAATTATGACAGTGGGCGCTCGCCGATCAGGTTACGGAACATGCTCTCATATATATATATATATATATATATATATATATGAGATAGTACCGAAAAAGACAAAGGTGACCGGAAGGACAATTTCTTTCCTATTAGCCGTCATCGGCCAGTCATATTTAACCCTAAGTGTGGATCACTTGAGATTCAAACCCGGGATCTTTGGTCATGGAGTTTGACACTCTATTATTGATCTGCGGGCCCGTTGTCTTGTTGGCTGTGATAAGTAAACCAGAAATAGCCGTTCCGGTCTCCCTTGTCTTACTTAGTACTATCTCATGACGCCTACGACTAGTTGGTGTGTGACTTCCTGCGAGGGTTCCAGTATGAACCCCAAGGCACAACGGAATGAGCGTGTTCCGTAACCTGATCGGTGAGTGCCCATCTGTCATTATATATATATATATGATGTGAGAAGAGGCGTTGACTTCTAAACCAACATGTCGCGAGTTCGAGGCTCGGGTGTTCCACACTTCGGACTTGGGTATGGCTGACTGACGACGGCTAATAAGCCAGAAATGGCCATTCCAGTCTCCTTTGTCTTTGTCGGCAATACCACTCTGCATATATATATATATGTATAGGCGAAGTGACATAGCCGACAAAGACAGCGGAGACTATAATGGTCATTTCCGGCTAATTAGCCGTTATCATAACCCAACTCCTCTGCCACTGTATGCAACCTATCGTAACCGACAGGACAACCAGCCCGTGGCTCAGATGCTAGAGCGTTAGACTTTTGACCAGTGGGTTGCGAGATCGCGTCTCATGGTTTACGGAATCTGAGGCCGGGTATAGCTAACTGAATATAACTAATAAACCAGAAATGACCATTTCAGTCACCCTGATCTTTGTCGGTAATGCTGTTCTGCCCTTACGACTGGGCGTTGTGCGACTGCGGGCGGGACTCAAGACTGAATCTAAAGGCGCAAACTGGGATAAGTGTGGTCTTTACCGTGATTGATGCTTGCGCCTCTATTATTGTATATACAGTAAGTGTGTTATCTCACGGGATGTTAAGCAAAGTTTTGAAATGCGCTTTTATTTCAGAAGGACTACTTAAGTAGGGTTGTTGTATAAATTATCATGTCGCACAATGCCATAAAATTCCACTGACTTCAGGATGCGGACTTTTAAATAGGCTCCTTATAACCGCCTGCATAAATTATGTCCCGTGATGCGTAAGTACTGACTTACCATCACTTGTTCCCAAGCACTGTAGGTGCTCTTTAGATTAAAATATATTATATAGAAAGCAGGCTTTAAGATACTCTTTTTAACTCATTCGATAGAAAATAAGGTGTTCTTCGCATTTTATCCTGGGAGAAAGAGAATTATTCTGTTTTAAAAAAATGTTCTCGATTTCTAACTAATTTTAAACCTGGTCTACTGTCACATTTGGATTCATGGCTTCCAAACTAAAAGATATATACAGTAAGTGACCTATCTCATAAAATGTTGACTGAAATTCTGAAACGTGTTTTCGATTAGGAAGGATTACTTAGGCGCGGTTGTAATACTAATTATCTTGCGGCACAATCCTATAATATTTCTGACTCCGCAAGATGTCAGCTTTTAAATACGCTGCTCTTTAATCTCCTGTAAAAAACTTACTCAGTAGAAAAAATGACTACTTGTGTAGCATGCATTTTTCTCATTGATTGTCGACGGCCTTGCAAATTAAAATATATCTTATAGAAACCATAAACAAAATATGCTTTCCTTCAGTCAATTAATAGAGAATCACGTATTCCTTATATTTTTTATTCAAGGAAGGAGTATAATTAGGTTTTAAAAAAGTTTTCCAATTCCCGAATAATTTTGAGCCAGATCTGCCATTGCATCAGCGTTTAGCGATTTCAGTTTACAAGGCGCATGCTGTCTACGTAAGGAAAATCATATATCCCTCTATGCCTTTAGGAAGACACTTTATAGAAGTTATAAAATTTTGCAATGGATCCGGACTATGTTGTATATTTCACGAGGAGCTGTAATAAACGGCCAGGTACGATGCTATGTCAATGGACATTGCGCGGTCTTAAAAAATCTCATAATTAGAAACTTTTTAAAACCTAATTTTACTCTTTCCTTGAATAAAAAATATAAAGAAGACGTAATTCTCTATTAAGTGACTAAAACAAAGCTTATTTTTGTTTATGGTTTCTATAAGATATATTTGAATTTTCAAGATCATGAACAATTAATGAGAAAAATGCATGCTACTTAAGTAGCCATTTTTTTCCAAGTAGCGTTTCTACAGGAGATTGAAACGCAATGCATTCAAAAGCAGACATCCTACCGAGTCCGAAATGTTATAAGATTATGCCGCCAGTTAATCAGTATTAAAACCGCGACCAAGTAATCCTTCCTAATCGAAAACGCATTTCAGAATTTAGCCAACATTTCATGGGATCGGTCACTCACTATAGTTTCGATGTAGGGAAGATCGCAAACTCCCATATGCTATATGCATGTTTCGTAAAATTTTGCAGCGGTTGTGAACTACGTTGTCCACGTTATAAGTGACAGTTCGATTGAACATTTGACGATCTTGAAAGACCGCCAAATTGTCGAAATTTTAAAATTGTAATATACCCTTTCTTTTGCTTAGTAAGGATTAATTTGGCGCAGTTGTAAAATCGGAATGTCGGTGTGTGAATGAGCCTTTTTCTTTCCGCCTGCATAAACCATACTCGGCAAAATCAAGTACTTATGCAGTAAAGATTTCCACAACTTCTCCACACCTCTACACATTCACATAGATTTCCCTTATTTATTTGATAACGAATTAAACCCTCTTTAAATTTTATGTTCGAAGGAATGGTATCTCTTGTTTTTTTTCAAAAAAAGTTACCGATTTTTGAATTAATTTTATTCTCGACCTGTGGTTTTGCTTGTGTTTAGCAAGGAAATTCAAACATTTTTCTACGTCACTAAACTAGTAAAAATATATTTTATGCCCGTTTTCTGTAAGATGTGTTTGAAGCTGCAGCACCATCCAACGTTATTAGAAACACTGCCTGCCAGTTTTGCAAGACTTTTTTCCGAGTGTGGTTTTGCAATCAGCTGAAAATAACTGCATTCGAAACTCGACATCCCGCCAAGTCTGGATTAGTGCAGGACTATGCCACATGATAATTAGTTTCTCAAGCCCACTTCGACAACCCCTCCTAATCGAAAGCGCATTACAAAATTTCGGTTGAAATTTAATAAAATAGATCAGTAACCGTATAAGAAAGTATAATTCACATATCAGTCTTATATTTCCCATCCGCCTCTTATAAGGTTAACATTTGGTAGGTGTTTACCACGTAGGCGGTTATCTATGATTGCTATGTATCTTGGATGATATAGCACTCGCACCTTTTGCGCCACGGATCGAAATTTCCCTTGAACGTCAAGCTGCGGCAGTGCAATTTATTTCGTAAGTTCCGGCAACCAAATTTCGCACCAACATGAATAAATTACGCGCAGGTCTAAACGGTGTAATCTACCTCTGGTGAGATTAAAATGCCTGCAGTCTGCTTCGGCTGCATTTTTCGCCCTGAAAGCTACGCACTTTCAGATCTCGACACAGGTCTTGGTAACTTTGACTTCTACTACAGACTATATTTCAGGTTTCATGCTGCGTAAAGCGGACAAACATGTTTTCCTTGCTTAATTTGCCATGAAATAAACGCGCGAACTTCCAGAAAATTCCTCTGAACAGACCTTTCAGGCACCGTCTGAAAGGTGATATGAATATTTGAGCTGATATCCGTCAGCTACTGCGGAATGGCCGTGCAAATATTTACAAGTCGCCAAGAGGCAGTCAGTAGTACACAATTATGCGGTTGAGATGGTAGGGAAAAATACAGGGGAGACCGAAATGGCCATTTCTGGCTTATAAGCCGTCATCAGCCAGATATACCCAACCATAAGTATGGATCACTTGAAAGTCAAATCCGGGATCTTTGGTCATGGAGTTTGACAGTCCAACACTGAACCACAAGTCCTTTATCCTGTCGCTTGTGATCGGGATGTACCGTAACCCGGTTGGTGAGCGTCCATCTATAGTAAATAATATTCACAGATCCGTGGCCTCGTGCTTGAGTGTAAAGCTCTATGACCAAATATCTCGGGTTCGAATCACAAACGATCCACATTTGGGGTAAGGTATATTTGGTTGATGACGGACAATAAGCCAGAAACGGCCACTCCGGTCTCCCTTGTGTTTATCCGTGTCAACTTATGCATATATTCTTTTAGTGGCTGTGCGGCTGTCTACGAGGATTCTAGTCTGAACCCCAAGACAAGATTGAACTAACAGGTTCTGAAACCCGATCGGTAAGCCTTTATCTATTATAACTGTGGAATTATGTACTCTACTGACAACATAGGTAGTAGGTTTTAACTAGTGCCTGTATTGTCATTATGGTAGATAATTACAAGATGGATATATATGCTTTCCAACAATAATTCCTTTTTTCATCCTTTTCATTGCATTCAAATCCTCGCGAGCCAAGTATTGCGTACTTTTTCCTTTGGAGATCTTCCGTTACCATCGGTCGCCATTATTTTTCTGGAAATTCATATTAACCAAACTGTTAAAAACCCGGCGCCTCGGTGGGATTCCAGCACATGACAGGAAAGAGAAGCCTTTAGTACAGCCAACAATGTAGGCACTTGTGCTACGAGGCCCCAACGAGAAAGGTCGGTTTGATCAAATTTGGGCCGTTACCAGCCCAGCTTACTAAAACGTCTAAAAACCATGGAATCTAATACAGTAAGCTGACTGCCCAAACAGGATTTCCTAAGTAATCCACCTAGAATACCCCCAGAGAACTACCAGGCTCACGTAATTCATAGATGTTTTGGAAAATTCTATATAATCCTTATTGACCCATCTGTGAAAATCTCGGCACCTCCAGGCTCAGATGGCTAGAGCGTCGGTTGAACTAAAGCCTCTCCCTTGCTGTCGTGGGTCCGAATCCCAGCGAGGCGCCAAGAATTTCACAGTTGGGACAATATGAATTTTTCAAAATCTGCTAAAAAATCTATGAATTTTCTGGAAATCACAGAATATTGCTGCCCAAAGGCCAGGGAAGTAGGCTGTTCTTGGAAAGATTTTCCAGTTTTTATGAGTCTCTCAGTCAAAAGATTTAATTGTGACAATGAACAGCCAAAGACAAGGCAGACCGAAATGGCCATTTCTTGCTTCTAAGCCGTCATCAGCCAGTCATACCCAACCCCAATTGTGGATCATTTGAGACTCAAACCCGGGATCTTTGGTCATGGAGTTTGACTGTCCAAAATTCAGCCACGGGTTCTTTATCCTGTCGGTCGTGATCGGGACGTACCGTAACCTGGTCGGTGAGCGTCCATTTATCATAACTAATATTCCTGATCCCGACAGATATGACAACAGATCCGTGGCCTAGTTCTGGAGTGTCAATCTCTGTGACCAAATATCCTGAGTTCGAATCTCAAGCGATCCACATTTGGGGTTATGTATGACTGGCTACAGACGGCTAATAAGCCAGAAATAGCCATTCTGGTCGCCCTGGTCTTTATCCTTATCAACTCATTAACCCATACAGTTAATGACTTTACGGCTGCCTACGGGGGTTCTAGTTTGAGCCCCAAGACAAGATGGAACTAGCGCGTTCCGTAACCCCATCGGTGAGCCTTCATCTATCATAATTGTGCAATTATTTACCCTAATGACAACAAAGGTAGTAGGTTTTAGCTAGTACCTGAATTTTTATTATGGCTGATACTTACAACATGGAGACATATGCTTTCCGGCACTAATTGCCTTTCTCCTTCTTCATTACTTTCAAACCCTCGCGAGCGAAATTTTGTGTACATTTGCCTTTGGAGACTTCGTTACCATCGGTCGCTGTTATTTTTCTGTAGATTCATTCTAACCCGGCTGTTAAAAACTCGGCGCCTCGGTGGAATTCCAACACACGACAGCAAAAGGGGGCTTTAGTACAGCCAACGTTCTAACCACCTGAGCTACGAGGCCCCACCGAGGAACGTCGGGTTGATCAAATTTGGGTCATTACAAGCCAAACCTACTGAAACTTCTGGAATCTACCGAATCGAATGCAGTAAGCTGACTATCCAAACAGGATTTCCTAAGTAATCCATCTAGAATCCCCCAGATGACTACCAGGCTCACGTAATTCGTAGATGTTTTGGCATATTCTGAAAGATCTATATTGATCCGACCGTGAAAATCTCGGCGTCTCTTTGTTCAGATGACTAGAGCGTCGGTTGAACTAAAGCCTTCCCCTTGCTGTCGTGGGTTCGAATCCCAGCGAGCCGCCAAGAAGTTCACAGTTGGGACAATATAAATTTTTCGAAATCTGCCAAAAATAATGAATTTTCTGGCGATCACATAATAGTGCTGCAGAATGGCCGGGGAAGTAGGCTGTTCTTGGAAATATTTTCCAGTTTTTATTAGCCTCCCAGTCAAAATGTTTGATTGGGGCGATGTTCAGCCATCCGTGTCGAAAGAATATCAGTCAAAGCAAAGACGCAACAGTATTGTGCCACTGGGACGCATTCGTGACCACTAGATGAACAGTTTGCTAATTCTACTCCGGAGTTTAGGACCGAAGTGGACATTCGGCCGCTGATTTATATAATATGCTGGAAAACCTACGATATTACTAGCAATTATATGGAAGCCATAAACTCCAGTAGCTGGAGCATATACATACGAAGGACACGTGCGCGAAATTTTGATTTCTGTGGCTTTTGAGTTATCAGCAGAGAAAATTCGTATAACTGAGGGCAGGTACCTACAAGCATATTTTGCAGACGCACCATAAGCGACGTAGACCGATGCTCACAGTGGACGACGCACCAAACATTTTGATTTTGACCTTGTCCAGTACGCAGGCTTCTGCATACTCTTGCGTATCCCGCATTGACTTCCAACCAGTTATTTTTGGCTAATTCATGCCAGAAACGGCTGCGGTATCAGGATTTCGTGGTTTGGCTTTGTCCGCTTATATTCAAAAATCGAGTACTTTTAGTTTAGATATCAATTGCTGTTCTCGAAAACTACTAGCAAAAAGAGGAACGGGTCATGCTCTACAATTCAAATGCGGAACGAGCATGCAAATTTCATAATTTTAAAAAAAACCGACCTTGTCTTGTCGTGGAAAAATCATCGGGCGCTGGGGAAAGAGTGATTGCCATAATGCGTTAACAGCGGATATCAAAAATGGCCCAAAGTAAGCTACTATTAGGACAAAAATGGGGGAACTGCATACACTTTTTGATCGAATATCATTATTGTCAACCACTGATAAAAGACTCACTAGCACTTCTTATGCGTGGGAAGATTAAATCTTAAGATGATTAGACCGGTCAATGATTAGGGGTGTTGGACGTCTAACCAACAGGTCTTGGGATCGAGCCCTATGTGTTCCGTACTTCGGGGTCGAGTATGACTGGCTGACGGCGGCTAATAAGTCAGAAATTGTCACTTCAGTCTCCTACGTTCTCGTCAGTAATGCTGGTGTGCTTTATAACGCGCCGCTGTGCGGTTGCTGGTTGGGCTCGAGAGAGAGATGCAAGGTAGATTAGGACAAGTGTGTTCCGCAACACGATCGGTGAGCGACCCTCTACCATTGTATGTATACCCCGATCGCAAACGAGAAGACAGTGAACCCCTGACTCAGTGGTGTGAGGCGTTGGACTTCTAACTAACAGGTCGTGGAATGGGGCCTCTGGTGTTGCAAAGCCTGGTGATGATGGCTAATAAACAGGGACTGGTGAAGAACGTTTTCCTTCTCTTTCTTTCAACCTACGACATTGACTATTTGCGCAGCGTTTGTTCACATTTTTTAAAATTTTGGTTGCCAACATCTGTTGTCTTCTCACTCGTACCTTCCAATTCAATTATACGTACAACCTTTTTTATACAGTCTTGTAGCGGCTTGGGAATAATCTAATAAGGGGAGAAATGCATACGAGAGTTAAGGTACTTCTCTTCTAAGCCAACATTTTGATTAATCGAAAATACAAACCTGATACCCGATTCATTCGTAAGTCAGCGCGCTAAGAAGGCAGGAGCAGCAGCTTACAAAACCGTTGGAATGTTTGGTTAGAAAATGAGATGCAACCGCTGGTGTGCAGGAAGAATACCGGTTGGTGAATCAGGGACGCCAAAAACGGGGTTGGGGGTATTTCTGGCTGATGACGTCTAAAAAGCCAGGAATGATCATTCCAGTTTTTTTTGGCTTGTTTAATCCCTGTAACGTCACGCTTCAGCTGACCCTTAAGGTCATATTTTGGGCCCTTAATTCCATGTCCAGTAACTTAATTTTCTAGAATTTTGAGTGCAATATTTGTATAAAGCTTGCATATACGAAAGTAGCATAAGGAAGTCTGGGGGCCCACTGAGGAGCCACACTAACCGCAGATGCGATATATGGCAACAGAATAATCGGCGAAGCATTTGTTTGGGATTTTGCTATCACCAATGTTGGAAAAACGGCATAAACCTATTTGATATGAAGTAGAGGAGATCGTTGAAACAAGAGCTTTATTCGCCTGACGTTTCAGATTTTCGCTCGGACCCATCATCAGAACCAGTGAGAGAAACGGGCGATTCGTGCACAGGAAGTTGCAGCACTTATAGGACGCCGTCGCAATGCTGCCGCATACCTATGATAATTAATCGCTCTCAACTTCATTAAAACTTGTTGCTCGCTGGTACGCTAATTGCTAGATGGCCGCCTGCAAGTTGTTAATTTCTGAAATTTAATCATCCGAGTTGGATGCCGGGAAGGGCAGTTAATTATCATAGGTATGCGGTAGCTTGCCGACTGCATCCGATAAAATTTGCAACTTCCTGTGTCCGAATCACCCTTTTCTGGCACTGTCCTCGATGCTGGGTTCAGGTGAGAAGACGAAACATCAGGCCAATAAAGCCCTTGTTCCAGTAGTCAATTCTATCTCTTAACAACCAGTTCCTGGAAGTCACATCTTCGTTTTTATCAGTGTATGGACAGAATAACATTGCCAGCACAGTCGGTAGTGACTGGAGTGGCCAGTCCCTGCTTATTATCCCTCATCACCAGGTTTTGCAACATCAGAGGCCCCATCCCACGACCCGTTAGTTAGAAGTCCTACGCCTCAAACCACAGAGTTACGTGCTCTTTGTCCTGTCGGTTGCGATCGGGAATATACAATGGTAGAGGGGCGCTCACCGATCGTGTTGCCGAACTCACTTGTCCTGTTCTACCTTGCGTCTCTCTCTCGAGCCCAAACAGCAGCCGCACAGCGACGGGTAATACAAGCGCACCAGCATTACCGACAAGGACGAAGGAGACTGAAATGGCCATTTCTGGCTTATCAGCCGCCGTCAGCCAGTCATACCCGACCCTGAGGTACCGAACACCTAGGGCTCGATCCCAAGACCTGTTGGTTAGACATACAATGCGCCTACGCTCTAAGCGATCTAATCATTTTTAGGTGTAGTCTCCCCACACATAAAAAGTACTAGTGGGTCTTCTATCAGTGATTGCCAATAATGATTTCTGATGAAACAGTGTATACAATACCCCCAATTTTTTCCTGCTAGTAATTTATTTTAGGCCATTGATAATATGGGCTTTTAATGCCTTATGACAATAGCTCAGACGCCAAATTTTAAGTTTGCCAAAGTTTTTCGAAACTTTGCCTATTGACTTGCCGAATAACCGTCTGTTTCTCTGACGCCTTTTAAATTGTCTATTTAACTTGTTAGATTTGATAAATAGAAAGAAACGGGTATTTTTCCAAACACAAATTGCAAGGTTCCGTCTAATTCCTAAGTAGAACGACAGATTCCGCAATCTTAATCGTCATACTCGCAGTACGTACGAGAGTCAAATTGGGTATTTAGACTGCCTACAAATTCTCCCAAGGGTTCCACAGATGGTTGTAAAACTGATTAAAATGTTAACCGGGCTTCTGGACTGTTTTCAATGAGAAAGAAGGGGTAAAATACTAAATGTTGTGCAACATAATCACATGCTATTTTGGTCATACCAGGGTGCCGGCTTTCAAATGAACTTTCTCCGTCTCTGTAAAAAATCACTACTCAAGTCATATGAGTTGGCCACTAATTTCAGATGTGACTATAAGTTCAAATATACTTTGTGGAAAACATGTCAAAGAAAGCTTTTTGTGCACTCATTTGGCAGTAGTATGTTATTCAGATTCTATGCACGAATGCTAATTAACGCATGTCAACATTTCTGCCAATACCGCCGAACACTTCACAGTTTCCAAGCACCTCCATTGAATTATTTTGTTAACTTTTATTTCTGAATGCCAACCCCTTACAGGTTTTCTGCAAAAATTACTTAGAACCAAAGCCTCGGCTATATCGCAGTTGGTGGCCAGGAATGGGGAAGCGGACGGCCACCTTAACCGTAATCCTAACTTTAACCCTAAGTCTAACCCTAACTTCAACCTTAAACGTTAACTGTTAACCGTAGGGGCAACCCTAACCGAAATCGTAAACGGAACCGTATCCCTTGAACATGGCCGTAACTGGAAAACCTGACCGTAGTACTGAAACCTAATCGTACGCTCAAACCCTAACCTCAACCCGATAACCTGAGCCTAAAGGCATAACCGTAACCCGGAGATCGGAAACCATTAACCGGTACCTTAATCCTAACCTCACACGTAAAAAGGAAGCCAAATGGGTCAGATTTAATTATGGAACCCCACAAAATAGCCCCTGTAAACAAACCCCCCAGCCACCTGTAATACGGGGCCTGACTACCAACTGCGATCTAGCCAAAGCCTCGTTTATGGATCACTTACTGCCTAGACAAGATTTCATCTGTGTGGACTGGTGGCGAAAATGTAATTAACATGGAATTTTAACTACCTGATTGACTGATGTCACGGCTTCCCGCGCAGAAGACGAATAAGTTTCATTATGGGTTATATTTCCTTTTTAAGTCCAAGTTTCGGGCCATATCCTCCTCTAGCGCAATTGTGACTCATCTAAAGAAGATGCGCTCACCGTAACGGGTTTATTTAAATGCTGACGTTTCGAAGACCATGGTCGGCTCTCCATTTGTCAAAGCGTAAAATG
>CACRXP010000401.1:12378-39019 GCA_902702965.1 Spirometra erinaceieuropaei | reverse complement strand
CCTTCCTCACCGAGTAAACTCGCCGTCGGACTGTCTCCGTATGGCCGACCAAGCCCTTCAAAACGTCAACATCTAAATCAACTCGTTTCGGTGAGGCCTTCTTTTTCTTCAAATAATCAGCCCGGATCTTTCAAGTTTGCGAATCTGTGACTCATCTGGTTTGCAGCGGTCCCCTGGTAGACGTCAACCAAACATCTCCAGTTGTCTATGAAGAGGCAGCGAGGCAGTCCAAGTTCCTACGCCAGCAACTACTTGTGGAAGCAGAGGCGGTGGCAGCACGTTTAGTCAACCCCGTCTGTGCTCGCACACGGCGTTGGTTAAAGCCCTCCAACTTCACTGAATCAAAGTAGGCTCTACATGTTCGTACTCGTATCCCACTACTTTGCTTTAAACCGACGAAACATGGGCACAAGTCAATGTCAGTTTTGCCTCCCTTTCTCTCCTTCTCCGTACCCTTGCCTCTGGTCTTTAACATGTTTGAATGCCTATTATACTGCATTTGGGCCAATCATCGGCCGACGGCGCAAGACTGGAGGTGACTGCGCAGGGCTCTATACGCCGGCGCCAGATCAATAAATCGATTTACTGAGTACTCATCCGAGGCCCAGGCTTCCATTAATTCTCGGCCTGTATAAAGTAGTGCACCTTCAAGCTGTCCACATAAAAGGGAAAATAACTTCTATTCAGGCCAATATTTAGTATAAGTCTGGTTTTTCCATAAGGTCTGATGACATCGCTTCCTCCTAATTTTATACTTAAGGGGAGGGTATATTTTGGTTTTGAAATTCTTTAGTCTGTGAATAAATTTGAACCGGACCTGCCATTACATCAGCATGTATGGATGCCAAAGTACAAATTGTGTACTTTCAGTGTGGGGAAAATCATACAGTTGTGTATGTCATTAAGAAAATGCCACATCATGATCGTAGCCTTTCTTAATCAGCGGGGAACATGTTGTATGCTTCATAAACAGCACTAGTTAATGTGTCGAGATGGCATGGCCGACAACACGAAAATCCACAAATCGGAAGTCAGGGACGACGAACCTGGTCGGACAACTTTTACTGACGTGTAAGAGCATACAGGAGGCCAGGTAAGCAGTTGCCTCAAGCTGCCTCTCCAGGCAGTTGTGTCTGTGCCCGCTGTTGAGGTTATTAAACCCATGCGCGTGTGTGCACCTTCGCTCTCGGTTGGTGCCCGTCAACCAATCAGAGAACGGGGGCCGCGTTGATGGCCTTGAGATCTCACATGGCGGCTGACAAGCCCCGCGCGGTCGCAGCAGCGAATCGACAGGGAGTGTGAGGCGGACAGGTGGGCAATATGACAAAGCGGCGGAGAGCAAGGAGGAGCGGACCGCCACAAATATACCCCTAGGATGTCGTATGAATGGCCACCTCACAGTCTTAAAATGTGACATAACCGCAAACGTTTTTAAACCGAAAGATGACATTTATTCAAGTAAAAACGCTTGAAATGACGTAAATGAATACGAAATGTTTTCTGCAAAATATATTTAAATTTATACGGCTATCGAAAATCCCTAAGGAGAATATGTACACCCTGAGTGGTGATTTTGTGTCTGATGTGTTTTTTTCAGACTGTCATAATGCAACATCGTGACGTGTCTAAGTACCTTGGCGTAATGCTGCACGATTATCAGTCGTAGAACCTCAATTAAGTAATTCTTTTTAATCGACGGCGCATTTAAGAATTTCGATAGGCCGGCTTCTATAAGTAGTCATAATTAAACATTTCGGAATTGCAGTTGACATTCCATGAGGCAAGCCAACTGTTGTATCGCTGTTCGTTTAAACAGCATGGACTTCGCGAATAGCCGCTGGACTAAGCCATGCGGAACGTGAAATTAAGGACTCCTAATCTATGGAATCTATTCACCTCCTCTAAAATGCATTTGACTGGGGAGAATGAGCGTTTCGAAGTGAGAGCAAGAAGAGGCAGAAGAGAAAAAAATAGTCCTAATTCGAAGCCGCCAGAATTCTTTATTTCTGATAAATGACTCTCGCAAGTCTAAAAGAACCTCCCTAGTCTCTCAGAATGACGCACGACAGAAATTCAAATTGCGCGCGGTTTGCACAGAAACGCAAAATGCGCAGTTGAAAAGCAGGGAAATGCATACCGGGGTGAGCAACATAATGCCTCGAAAGCATAATGGCGGATCTGAACGGGTTGAATTAATTTGCAGTGTAAGAAATGTTTACGTGGATCTGAATAAATTTCCGAATAAAACAAAATATGGAAAAAAGAAAATTAACTTTTTTTTAATGGTTTGTTAAGTGGCCTGTCGCCTGATGCCAAAATATAAGTCCAACCATTCAGGAAAGGGGGAAACGGCCCCATCCCCATCTCATCCAATCGAGCGAGTCGACGTAAGTCAGGAACCAGTCTCCCAGCTGAAACCCCAGGACGGTCCGCCTACTACAGTGGCGATTTTAAGGTGTCAGCATTGCGCGGCATCCTTAGAAATAAACATAAAAACTGACAATCTGCCTGGAAGTGGAAGTGGACAGGAAAAACAAGCACTCGAATCTGCACTCATCTTGCATAGTAAATTAACGGTCGGCCAGCGAAAAAGCGCGTCTTATCTCCAGAACATTTAGTGCATAGAAAATCGATTTTAGACACAAGTTATTCGAAGATACCTAGCAATTTGCTTTATCGTTTGCAAAATAAGCTAGGGAAGCATGCTGGATGAGCAAAAATCGTTTCACATGTTTCGCATGCGCTGTTTGGACCATAGTCCAGCTGAGTTACTCCACGTTAGCGATTAATTTCCGCCGGGATTATAAATCTGAAAATAAGGAACGGGTTCCTTTTCTTTTGGCTAATGTAGACCTAGTTTTTTTTTTATTTCACTTGCACAACAGAAGGAAACAGTTTATATTAAGAGTCTTCCCGGGCGGCCCATTTAGTGCTCATCCTGTTTTTAAGTGGCTTATTGGCGTATGGTAATCAAAGATTAAAATTCAAAGAAACGTTAGGATCACCCTTATAGAGGTAAGGTGACTTAATGTTCAGATACTACCAGATTACACACTTAAAAACTAATGATATACTGACCTGGGGACTTTTTTCTTAAAAGTATTATCACGTTTAAGACATAAAATGCATAAATCCCGAAGGAATTATTGGGATCAAGATTCAAATGCTATGGACAATTTAGCCGTTTTCGTCAACAACACAATCAAGAGCATAATGTACATGCGAAAAATTTTTCATGAATAATATTCAAACCTGTTCAATCTCTCTAGATATTTGTTCGCCAACTTGAAGCAGATCATTCCAAATGAAGCTTTGCAGATTCAGCCGAAAAGTTGATATGGATCTTTAGGCCAAATTCCACCAGCTTCGGCTGAATAACGGTTGTATACACGTGTCGCATGAGTTGCTATACTACTTTTAATGGATTACAGCCCAAATATCCTTGTTAACATTTAGACTGAGCTTATAGTACGTTATTCAGAATGATATGTTCCGGGGTCACTCATCAGTTTGTGAGGACGTCAATACTCTAAGAGGCCGACAAATGAGCTGAAACCCCTTTAAACTGTGTAACATAGCGGCAGAATATCGCTGAAACAGGTGCTTCGGCTTTTAGTTAGTACCTCTACTGTTACTTTGGAAATTCATGCGACAGTTTCTTTTTCCAACGACTTCTATATCACGTACCTCAATACAGTAGGTGGGCAAACTCATGAAATGTCAATCGAAATTTCGAAATGCGTTCTCGTTTCGAAAATATTAATTAAATAGGGTTGTAAAACTAATCATCATGCAGCATAATTCTGTAACGATCCATTTGCCTCACGGTGTCGGATTTCGAATGTGCTTATTTCCGACTGCATGCAGGAACTATGCTCTGTAAAAATCACTACTTAAGCAACATGCAATTTTCTCAATGATTTTCGAGGCTCTTGAATATTCAATTATATTTCATAAAAAACATGCATAAAAATAGCCGTTCGGTAGAAATTCCCGTCCTCTTCCAATTTTATACTCGAAAGAAGAGTATAATTTGGTTTCAAAAAAGTTTCTAGTTGTTAGATTTTTTAATACCTTGAAATGGCCGTTCATCAAACGTCATGTATCCGTGTTTACTAATGTTGCTTGTGAAGCTTACGACAGGGTTCAAATCAACTACTTAATTTTATGAACCCTACATGGTCTCCTCTTAATACCGTAGAGAAATATATGGTTTCCCTTACACGGAAAATATACGACTTGTTGTTTTGAAAACCTGAATGCAAGTGTAACAACAGGTCGGTTTCAAAATTATTCGGGAATTAGAAAAGTTTATCAAAGCCAAATTATAATCTTTGATAAAGTGTAAAATCGAAAGAAGACATGATTTTCTACCGAATAATTAAAGGAATTAAATTTCGGGCGTAATGCGCTTCCCACGGCTCGCAGCTGGGAGACATTCACCACCCGAGAGGCAGCAACATATGAGCAGCTACGTTTTCTGCACAGATGTGTTCGCGAAGGACTGACACCGAAGAGCCTACGCTACAAGACTCCAGTGAATACTGAACTTGGTAGAAACGTTGCGCAACGTTTTCGCAAGCAAATGACAAGAGTGTTGATTAACGACTGCCACTTGCGCCTACACAAGTACCGCGCCGTCATTGAACAGAAAAGGACAGAGTGCGCGACATTGTTTGGCGAATTGATTACTGATTCCCTTGGCCGAACAATATCCATCTTGGCAAAAAGGAGACAGGAGTTAAAACGCATGAACCTAGAGCAGAAGTTCGGAAAATTGAAACCCGAATACAAGACGAACAAAAATGTGGTGCACAATCTATCTTCCAGACAGTTAACTGAACAAGAACTGAGAGTGCTGAGTCGTGAAGCCAACTTTAATACGGCAGATGCCAAACCGGCCGAATTTATCGCCGCACTGGAAGCCATGTTGGTAAGAACCAACGCGACCGACGAGGCTAAACACACCGTACGCCAGAAAGTCACCTCCCTACTGCTGACGAACAGGCCCATCAATAATATGTCGCCCGCAGAAATAGAAGCAATGAAGGAATTAAAATTGGACAAAGATATAATAGTGCTGCCAGCCGACAAAGCAAGAGCAACCGTCGTGATGAACCGCGTTGACTACAACGAAAAGGCACAAGCCCTCCTAGACGACCAACAGTCCTACAAGTCCGCGCCTCCCTCGCGAGCCAAATCGATGATTGGTCAACTAACTGGACTCCTGAACCGACTCAAGCGAAACAGTGCCATATCACTAGACGAATGGCGACAGATGAAACCAACGGACACGGCACTGGCCCGGTTTTATGGATTACCCAAAATCCACAAGCCCAATGTTCCCCTTCGACCGATCGTTGCCTTGAAAGGCAGCCCCACTTACAATCTATCCAAGTGGATGGCCCGAAAACTTAACTTTCTCCGAGAAGGCTCAAGAACCTCCATCAATTCGGCCTCGCAATTCCTGGCCGACATCCGAGGAAAAGTTGTCCGACCGGAGCAGATTATGGTGTCCTTTGACGTGGTTTCATTATTCACGTCCATCCCACCGGACCTGGCACGCGACGTTCTTCGCTAACGACTCGAAGAGAATTACGACGAGACGAACAAACCCCTAAAAATCGACCACTTACTGCAACTGTTTGCTTTCTGCCAACAAACCTTCTTCACCTTCAATGGCAGAACATACGAGCAGATCAAAGGAACGCCGATGGGTTCGCCAATATCCAGCCTGGTTGCAGAACTAGTCCTGCAGGAACTGGAAAAAGTCGCCTTCGACCACTATGAACCTGCATTTTGGCGCCGGTACGTGGACGGCACGTTCGTCATAATTGAAAGGAGCAGACTGGCCGACTTCCAAGACCTGCTCAACGGCATCTTCCCAGACATTCAGTTCACAAGGGAAGAAGAGCATGCCGAACAGCTGCCTTTCCTTGACGTTCTCGTCACACGCACACCCAACGGCGAACTCAACACCACGGTGTACAGAAAGGCGACTAACAGGACTCAGATTCTCAACTACCACAGTAATCACCAAATGGCGCATAAACGCAGAGGGTAAAAACGCACTGCAGTGAACCAGAGGGACGAGTACGAAAACTTCGGCATCTTCGGGACCAACTGGTAAGGAATGGATACCCGAACAGCTTCGTCAGCCGCTGCCTCCGCACGCGCCCACGGCGAACAAACGGAGGAGAGCCGCCAACCCTCTGGCACCCTCTGCCATATATAAAGAACGTATCCGAAGCGATGGAACGTATTGCTGGAGAGCTCGGCGTGGGTATCGCTCACCGTCCGACAGCGACCATGCGCAGCAAAATCATGCAAGTGAAGGATCGCCTAGACGTGGGTGAACAATCGGGCGTCGTCTATCAGATCCCATGTCGGGACTGCCCTCGCCACTACACAGGACAAACCGGACGACGACTTAGCTCACGAATAACGGAGCACAAACGGGCGGTCCGGAGAGGCGACCCGTTGTCTCAGATCGCCACTCACACCCTGGAGGAAGGCCACGAATTCAACTTTGCGAGCATGCGGATAGTGGCGCGGGCCAGCAATAAGACAGGACGTGAACTGTTAGAGGCCTGGGTGTCTGGCACCAACTCTATCAACAGGCACGTTGACATACCCCCCTGCTATCACGCGCTCCATTCCCGCGGCCAAGGGGCGAGACCCAATTTCCAGCCAAGGGTGCACGCAGTCACGCCACCGTGAGACGGCGTGGGACGCAACTTATCGCGAATACCACCCGCTGCACTCAAATCTCTCCCCCCCTTCATGGCGCGACTACAAAAACCGCTCATTTGATGTTGCCTTCTCACAGTCTCTGACGATGGCCTCCTGTACGAGACCGAAAGCTCAGACTAATAAACCCACTGTCCCAGAGATCGTGTCTTCATCTTCTTAACAAAGGAATGAATATTTTTATGCATGTTTCCGATGAGATATAGTTGAATTTTCAAGGGCATCAAAATCGATAAGAAAATTGCATGCTACATAAGTAGTCATTTTTTCGGAGTATACTTCTTGCATGCAGTCAGAAGTAAGTTCATTTGAAAGCCGGCACCCTGAGGTAACTGGATCAGTATGATTACTTTTACAACCTCACTTGATTACTCTTTTTGAAACGACAATGCATCTCTAAATTTTGGCTGACATTTCATGAGTTAGCCCACCTAATGTATTTACAGCCTCAACCTACCCCCGCCACCGATTACTCGTTTTTCGATTTTTTGCTTAAACGCTTTCGCCACATTCGACTCTCCGAAGAACTAAGCGGCCTCTTCTGAAGCGTGCTCATAAATTTCGTCCTTCTCAGTTTACAGTGGATAGTAAGAAGGAGAAGAAGGAGAAACGAAAGAGAACGAACGAGGCATGAAATTCTATCAGATTCTGCACAGGCCTTGCGCAATTTTTCCATCCTCATAGCTTAACCGCAATGTTTTACCAAATAAGAGTTTCACATTGCGGACTCTAGGTTTGTCAGAAGTGGGGAAGCTAAGAACTGATGTCGAAACGGTATGTATTAAAAAAAACCTATTTTAGGCCAATTGTCCAGATCTCATAGAATCAAACTTATAAGGGCAATGTTTGGCATAAAGAAGACAGTTCGAGGAGCATAATTCAACCCAGCTATATTCTGGTCAGGAATTTCTCGTTGACTGTAATGAAGCGTTGATTAAACGAATTTCCCATAATCTGTGTCTTGAATGTCTTTCCGACTTAATTGGTCCCAGTAAAAAAATTCCATACAATATAAAATTGTTGCTTTCTTATTGGCTTTAGGAAGGCCAGCATGGCATACCGTGCACATAAAAGATACTAAATATGTCCCCCTCCCAGCGTATTTGGCCAAATCCGTCCACATTCTGCCTGACCCTGGCTGTTTGGCTACATGACGCATCGCCTACCTGCCCAGTTTGTTGACAAATAAAAGTGCACGCCTAATTCTTCCTCCCCTCGAGATGCTTTTGCGGCTGAAAGTGCCAGCTATGTTTACATTGTTATCCTCTGATGGCGGTTATGGGGACGCGGTAGGAACCGCCTTCATCTGCCCGGCAGTAAACGACATTTAGTCAGCAGAAAATGCTGAACTGCATAGCACCTGTCCTGTGCCAAGTAGCAAGTCAACCTGGAATGCAATTCTGTCCCCCTCATCCCCCCCCGTCCCCGGTCCATTTTTTGGGTACTTGCCTAAAGTACATGCTTCTGCTCCTCTCTACGAGGAAATCTCAAAAAGGCACTATCTAGCAAAAGGCAGAAAAATGCAAATTGCGTCGCTGCTGCAGTGAGCAGTCATCACGAGAACTCGCTTTCCGATGAGAGAGTGCGCGCGGATGTTAGCAGTGCATAACATCAACGGCTAGAAAGAAAAAGAGAAGGACGTTCAAGGTCACTTGGTCGGGCAGCCAGTCCCCCGAAAAATGTCCATTGACGAACGGGCAGGCTAATAAGGAAACTCTGATCACAAAGTCGCCCGCGATGGGGGAAAAGAAAAAGGGATAAAACAGTAATTTTGCGCTCCAACTGTTAGTTCTCTTAATCTAATAAATCTTCGGAGAGAACTTCAATTCAAATATGCTTGCACACGTTAGGCTGTGGGGTGTGCAGTAGGACATCTATATTACAGTAGGTAAGCTAACTCATGAAATGTCAACCGAAATTTCAAAATGCGTTTTTGTTTCGAAAAGATTCATAAAATAGCGTTGTAAAACATGCAGCGTAATTTCATATTAATTCGGTTACCTCAGGATGCCAGCCATCGAATGAACTTCTTTCCGGCTGTATGCAAAAACTGGACTCTGTAAAAAATAACTACATAGGCAGCATGCATTTTTCTCATTGATGTTCGACATCCTTTAAAATTCAGTTATATCTCCTGGAGAACATGCATACAAATATTCATTCTTTTGCTCATTCGGTAAAAAAGACCTCTTCTTCCAAGCTTATCCTCGAAGAAGGGGTATAAGTCGGTTTTTAAGAACTTTTCCAATTCCCAAATAATTTTGAGCCCGACTCGCCGATACAATTGAATCCGGGATTTCAGGACTGCAAGTCGTATATTTTCCGCGTACGGAAAACCATATATTTCTCTACGGTATTAAGAGAAGACCATATAGGTTCACAAAACCTGGCAGGGGATTTGAGCCACATTGTTAATTTTACAACCCACTTTGGAAAATGCAAATACATAACGTGTTATGAACGGCCATTTCACGGTAAAAAATCTTGCAATAAGGATCTTTTTACAACCGAATTATGCTCCTTCTTTGAGCATAAAATTGGAAAAAGACATCATATTCTACCAAATGAGCAAAAAAGAAAACATTTATGCATGTTTTTATGAAATATAACTACACTTTTAAGGGTATCAAAAATACATGAGAAAAGTGCATGCTGCATAAGTAGTCATTTATTACAGAATATAGTTTTTACCTGATCACCATCATCATCCTCGTCGTCATCATCATCCCTTTTCTCATAAGCCGCCTAAAAATGGATTTTTAGCAAAAGATCACTACACAGTCTAAAGCTGAATTTAACTACTTCATATAATATCGAGCTTCTAAAATTGCTGCGAGACTTCCAGATAAGTTCGGTGGTAGAAAGAGTATCCATTGAAATGTTGGATTTTCTGCACTGGTTCTATCCAAGAAACAGGATAATATTGTAAGGCATCGCGGTATACAGCTTCTCCTGACGCCTTGCATTAAAAAACTAAGCTCTGACAGCCGGAACATACCGGAGCCGGAACATACAGAAGCTAATCCAATTTCAAAAAATCGTCTTCGTTTTCGACCTGGTACCTGGGGTCCTTCTTAAGCATCAGAAGTTGACAAGTTAAGATCTGCCCCGTTTTCCTTTTCCGTCCAAACCTGCTGAAATGTCTGCTAGAACTGCTGAGTAGCTAGCATCTATCAATGGTCAAAAAGATGACTGGGTGAACAGAAAAAACTCAGTTGTTTGCAGCACCGTATTTCCGGTTGGAGCAAATAACGACTTTTAGACGTGTCCGGGGCTAAGACAAAGAGCTGCTGGGTGCAATAAAAAAACATCCTTCCCCCACGAACAAACCTCGATGACGTCAAAGCGTCGATCCTCACGCCGGTTGCATGCGCCCGTTTAGGGGCAAGCTTCCGACATACTGCTGGCGAACACAGCTATCTGCCTCGTATTCCCTTCTTGACATGCAGTTAGTGGTCTAATAGAAGCGAAGAGACGAGTCCCAGGAAGTAGTCTTTAAGAAGGAGACACGATCGCCGGGACAAGAGCTTTATTAGTCTGAAGTTTCGGATTCCTGCGATCGAACCCATCATCACAGATAAAAGCAGATACGGGTGGTTCATGCACAAGGGGCTCCAGCATTTATAGGATACAGTCGCCATGCTACCGCATACCTACTAACATTCCCGGCTCCCCCTTTATCCGAGATCATCGCGCTTGGGTGCTAATTGTTTGATGGCCGACATTCGCGTCGTTAATTGCTGCAATGTCATCACGTGCGTTGGATGTTGGTGTGATGATTGCTCGACCATCTGACCCACCAACCCTGGAATTGGGAAAGGTGTTCCTCTGTGCGCTACCCGCGTGGCTAAGTACTCCGCCTAGGCGAAGTCTCAGCACCGAGTCATTGCACTTGTTAATGGACTGGGGGCCAGGGAACCCCGACTCAAGCAGCGGTTGTCACATCTTGCGAGAATTTCGACCTCGTCGAAATTTAATGTGTGGCCGGATCTCGTCGAATGAGCCGCAACTTGAGAACTGGCGTCATTTCCCCACACCGCTGCGGCGTGTTCGTCCATTCGCGTTTGGAGTTGTCTTTCGGTTTCTCCGACGTAGTTGCTTTGTCCGCAACTGCACCAGATCCGATAAACGACTCCAGACGTTTCTAGCCGTGGCAGTGGGTCTTTCGGTTTCATTACCTGACGCCTGATGGTTGTCTCCGGTCTGCGTGTGATGGTTGCCTCCTTCTTCAAGTTAATGGTCTTTTGGTTAGGACCTGTGGGTGTATGAACTGTGCCTCAGATCAAGTGCAGTCAAACTGAAAAGGCAGTTTGGGATCAGTGATCATATCCAAAGGTTTCCTTTGCATATGGGTAGGAGAATGTCACCACTAAAACGTTTTTAAGCACTCCGCAGGTCTCTTTATTTCCCAAAATTCGCATGTACTGTTCCACTTGATGTGCAATGAAAGCCATGTATTGTGCGAGTTAACCCACTTGGTCCTTGTGCTTTAAAAACTATTCTCATTCCTTTTTGACTAAGGAAAAACAACTAGACCGCTGGCACGACGCATCAACATCCTGTCCACGAGGCGGTCAGTTTGCGGTGGATTAGGTTGTGCGACTTTGATTGCGACCTAAATGCTGCTGGGTGCTCCAAAGACCTGTTGATGTATCGGTCAGCTGTGTATCGGTGGTTTTTGAAAATTGAAACCTCCTCTAGCAGGATAAACATAGTCCGCTCTGAGACAGTAACGATGCACGGACCGAGAATCATCTGTCATCAGCCCAGTAATGACTGGGTTTTAACGCCTCGACCCCCTAAAGGGTTTTGCACGAACAGGACTACATTAGTCCTAAAAAGAAAAATCCACTAAAGGCATTTACATGCGACTTGTGTGATCATGAAAGAAAATGCTTCATCAATTTACCCCTATAGTTCCTCTTCGAAATCGACAACGGTAACCGCAGCAGGGACACCGACTTTCAATGACAGTCAGACATGGGTGTTCTCGTCTGATCCCCGGTCAAGCTTTACGGCACTACAAAAACAAGAATTTAGAGGGTTTTCCCGACGAACTTTAAGCGGCAGTACGACTATAAATGAGACCGTCGTATTTTTTCCTTACCGGAAATGTTGGCAGGCATTCTGAAATGCGTTTACCATTGGGAAGGATTACTCAGGTACAGCAGCGCATGATATAGGTAGTTCAAGTCCCAGTTGTTCCACACTTCGGGGCTGGGTATGACAGTTTGAGGCAGGGGTGCTTGAAAACCTCCGGATTTCTAGTCTTTCATACAGGCAGTATATTATTACCGACAGAGACAAGGGAGACAGGAATGGCCATTTCTGGCTTATTAACTGGAACGGAACGAGTGAGCTCCGTAAGAACGATCGGTCAGTGCCCCCTACCATTGTATATTCCCGATCGAAACCGACAGGGCAACGGGCTCGTGGCCCAGTGCTTAGAGGCGTGGACTTCTAACTAACAGGTAGCGAGTTCGAGCCTCGGGTGTTCCACACTTCGGGGTTGGATATGGCTAGCTGACGACGGTTAATAAGCCAGAAATGGCCATCCTAGTCTCCAGTGTCTTTGCCAGCAATAATATACTGCCTATATCATGCCCCGCTGTGCGGCTGCTGGTTGGGCTCGAGAGAGCCCTAAGGAGTAACGGAACGAGCGAGTCCCGTAAAAAGGTTGGTGAGCACCCCTCGACCTCAAGAAACTGTCTTTTCTGGTCGGTGATAGGCCGAGACAGAAAGACCGTCTAATCGTACTATTGATCTACCATATGATTGGGGGGAAGGTCAGGGACCAAATTTTATTTACAGTCACTTCGGAAAATGCAAGATGCCTCTGAATCTTCCTGTCTCATAGCAACTCTAATACAGCATGAAGATGATAGAGCAAACAATTCAGGAAGATCCGGAAGCGTCAATCATTCGAAATAAAAAAATCAACCTTGAGAAATAATAAGAATATCAAGCAAACAATCCAGCGTATAATCATGAAATTCGACTTACACACGCTCTTGTATGCGCATTACAAAAGGATTTTCCAAAATCTGCCGTCGTCTTCTGCGCGGCATCCGAGCCGACTAGTTAAGATAGGAGGCCAACATAAACAACAATCACCCGATCAAGGCATGTAGCCGTTTCAAAAACCCCCATAAGGCAATTTAATCGAACGGGCTTCTGTAATGCAGGCTTAGTGTCGGATTTGGCATTCACCGAGCAGATTACGAGACGCCCTATTCCCTTTCTGCCTAGCAGTTTAGTCTAGAACCCTCGCAATCGCAATTGGCAGGACAATGAGTCCATGGTTAACGGATAGGACGTTGGATCTACAGTGCATGACCTATCTCATGAAATGTTGGCTGAAATTCTGAAATGCGTTTTCGATTAGGAAGGATTACTATGTCGCGGTTGTGATACTGATTATTTTAAGGCATACTCTTATAACATTTTAGACTGGGCAGGATGTCGGCTTTAAAATTCATATCTTTTCAATCTCCTGTGGAATGCGTGTTTGGTAAAAAAATGACCACTTAAGTAGCATGCATTTTTCCCATTGATTTTCGATGGTCTTAGAAATTCAAATATATTTTATAGAAACCACAAAGAAAAATGTGCTTTCTTTTAATCAATCAATAGAGAATCACGTCTTCTTTATATTTTATACTTAAGCAAGGAGTATAAATAGGTTACAAAAAAGTTTTCTAATTGCCGAAAAATTTGGAGCCTGATCATTCGTTGCATTAGCGCTTAGTGATTTCACTCTACAAAGTGAATGCGTTCCGAGTAAAGAAAATCCATTTTTTTCTATGTCATTAAAGCAATATTATACAGGGTACATAAAATTTTGCAATGGATGCGGACCATGTTGTGCATTTCATGATTGATTAAAAGAAAGCACATTTTTCTTTGTGGTTTCAATAAAACATATTTCAATTTCCAAGACCATCGAAAACCAATGAGAAAAATGAATGCTACTTCAGTAGTCATTTTTTTACAAAACACGCTTTCCACAGGAGATTGAAAAGATGTGCATTTTAAAGCCGACATCCTGCCCAGTCTAAAATGTTATAAGAGTATGCCTTAAGATAATCAGTATCACAACCGCGACCAAGTAATCCTTCCTACAGTGCCTACCTAGCCATGTCCGCTGCCATCTTTCTGTGCAGCATACGGCATACATCGTCGGCGATAACAACGACTGAATCAGCGAACTCTACACTGAGTTGCATGGCATCACGGGGGGCGATCGGTGAGAGCCCTTCCCACGATAAGATATAAACTTTTCTGCTTGCTAGTTCGGTTTTCCTCAATGTAAAAGCTTGTTTCCATATGGCAAACGCACTCCGTATTTGCTCGTAAAGGGCGATGGTATTTCAGGCATCCCTAAGTGGTGGTTACGATGCATTGATGAAGTGACATACAGTGCAGACGAGATCGCATCCGACAGTGCTACAAAGCCATTACAGCTCAAGGACTGGTTGCCTATTCATGCTTATTTGAATTGCGCTGTGGAAATAAATATTTACCTGTGGATGAAAGACTATCAGGCACACACAAAACCAAGTGCGAGTTAATCCGTTTTAGTACTTGGTTAAATTATTTTAAAAGCCACAGGACAGTATCGACCGCTTTTCCAATGTGGAAACCCCTGATTATTTATGTCGGACATTGTGCTGGTTGATGGCGGCAAACATACGAAGGGGAAACCGGGTTTGCAAAAATCACTAGACCGTGCGGTTAACCTTGCCCCGTTCCGATAACTCTTAATATTTTAATTTGCATGGTAGTCTATGTGTTGTCGTTCGATTATGGTTTTCAGTTTGATTTTTTCAAACGAACGTCGGTCAGATGTGGTTATGTAGTCGCACCTGAGGTAAGTAAACCCCAGCCACCTGTAATACGGGACCGGTGGTAATAGGTGTTTATAATGGTGAGGTCTTGGAACGCACAGGCGACGAGGTCAAGTAATTCTTTGCAAAAAGCTACTGGGATTGCGCGGTTATAAATTGAGTGGTTGAGAAATTGTTGCCTTAACTCCTAACAGTTGTGCCAATAAAACTACTTAAAAAGGTGAGAAATTTGGGTAAATTCTTGACAGGGAAGATACCTGAGAATGTAAATGGGTTTGGAAAACGGGGGATAGACTGTACGCTGTTTCACCAACGCTAGTTAGTTTTTCCTAATGAGCGGATATGAATAATTTTGATGTCAGACATGATGGCATAATTATGTGGGTGATGTAAAATATAAGTAGTAAAAAGGCGATTGCGAGAATGCAAGAAATTTGGATAATAATGGCACGGAACACGACCAGTTTCCGATCAGATGTGGTTATGTAACCACACCTGAGGTAAACAGATCCCAGCCGCCTATAATACGCGACCGGTAGTAATAGGGGCCTTTACAAGTGGGATCGAAGAACACACAGGCGACGAGGTCAAGTAGTTGTATGCAAAAGAAAAGCTATTAGGAATGCGTGGTCATACTTTGAGTGGTTAAGAAATAGTTGCCCTAACCCTAACCTTAGTCTTTTAGCACTAATTCTAACCTTTAACCGCAGCCCTAAACCCTAACCTCTAAGCATCAAACAAGAAAGTTAAAAGTAGACGACAGGCCAGAAGTCAAGAAGGACCAGCGACATTGGGCCGAAAAACGTAGAAACGGCAACAATGAAACAAGGACGCTAACAGAACACACAACAGCACCATGACAACGTAATCACACCAATTCAAAATAATTATGTAGGTCAACGGTATTGTGTCCATCAGGTGCGGCTACATTACTACATATTACCCTAACGTCAAACTACGTCACCGTTTTAGCTGGCTTTTCTGAATAAATTGCTATGTGGTTAAGCTGTGCAGCGAAAGCAAGCGTTTAAAAAGCGGTCGCGAATTTTAGTATTGCGGATTCTACTACACATGCTTATGTTAGGTTAAGCTCGCCTTAAAATTGGTAAAGGCGAAAAGGTTTGCAAGTCCAACTAAGGTTAGAAAATTCCTGAGACGATTTTTGGATTCAGATGTTCGGAAATGCTCAGAGATTACCTACACCAGATTGTCCGTTGATGTAAAAATTAAATTGACTCATCTTTCCTTTTATTAACTGAGGTAACTGCTGTAAATCGTTCTAAAATACGCTACATCATGAATTTCAAAGACGACCTTACGTTCACCACCACTCAGTGAAGCAATGTACGCATGTGAGAAAAAGGACAGGATGCTATCTGAAGAAATATGAAAGGTTTAGGGTTGAGACCTTCAGGTGCATCTCGATTGATAAAGTTGCCTGTTAAAGGCGTGAAACCCATCGTCTAAAATTGCATTTTTCTGCGCATGCTTCTGTAGAATTAAGGCAGCCCTTCTCGCCAATCAACAGGTATGAATTCCTGCAGAAATGAAAATATGCGAAGAGAAGAGACTTCAAGGAAATTGTCGTGGATAGTTGTCAACTCCCATAGGTCAACTTAAAAAACTGCACGCCTCGCCGACGCGAGCGTTTATCATTCCTTAGACGCTATTGGCTGAACTGTCAGCCAATCACCTCATTCGGCAAAGCATGCATTAAAGAGATCAAGGTCCCGTTCATCTTCATAGTCGTACGGGCGCAGCCGACTGCACGTGGTTACCTGTGCCAACAGTGTCTTAGTTGGCAGGCCGTGGTCTTACCGCTGTCGGTAAAAAAAAGCCGATAACATGTACTCGGGCGGACGCACTCCAAGTCTCCACGGCCAGCGTCCGCCTTATTCCCTCTTCTTTCCTTTTCTACTTGCTCTCACAATCTCCGCCCGTACGGCTAAGGGGGACACGCAATCCGAAAAGTCGCCGAAAACGCTAGATCCCACGTCCGGGGAATCCTCCAATCGTACCAAGACGGAGGTGGATACCTACAAACAACCCTGCACTTTCTACTGTTACCTAACTGCTGGTAATCGGGATGAGGTCAACTGTACTGGCATTCCTGCAGCGCCAACGGTGAATGAATCCGCCAGCATTCCCTGCTATCTTGACACAGTAGAGAGGCAAATTGTAATTGGGAATAAGTCGAGCGTTCGCCGAATCACCCCCGGTGGTCTGAGAGTGCTGGCAAGTCCACACGCTGTCTACCTGCATTCCAGTAAAAATCGGCTGAACTTGTACTTGCGACTAAATATTTTGGAAATGAACGCCACCGCTCTGGAGGGACTGGAGGAGGTACTCCGGCAAATACAAATCTATAATCTACACGACCTGCATCCGGACACTTTCACACATCACACGCGCCTTAGTGCAATCTCCTTTGATACTGCAACGCCTCCTGAATTTCCACGCACGCTCGCAGCGAAATTACCAGAGAATGACTCCAGCCTTCCCATACGACCTTTCTTCCGTCTCTTCCCTGAGGACGCAAGTACACCGTTTGCCTTCAACATGGATGTCAGATGTCACCGCTGCGGGAATGACTCAGAGGTCGGCAGTGGCGAAGATACGGAGGAGGAGGACTTAATTATCATCACCTTCTCCCGGGAGAAGAGACCGAGTACTCCTACCCCTCCCTTGAATGTATTGGACTCTCTGTCACTGATTTACCTCGACAGCTGCCCACGCTTCGAGGGCGGACTGGGTTGTCCCCTGAGGCTAGGCGCAGACAGCCTCAACACAACGCCCCCCGGGGTTGCCCTGTTGCCGTATGTCGTCAGTGAGTTGGCGCCCACGGGTTGGTCTGATGACAAGGTTCCGGCTAACGGCGCGGAGACGGGGGACGCAGAGAATTTGGCCGCGGCCGCCGTCGCCGCTCACAGCAGCGCTCTGACTACATTCCTTGTCGTCTGGTGTTCCCTAATCACCATCGTCCTGCTCTGTGTCTGTGTGGTCCTATTCATTCGCCGGCGCCGCCTCTTCTCTCCAAAGTCCCGGAAGAGCTACACCCTGCGAACACCCGCTGTAAGCACCAAGAGGATCATCAACTACTCGGGCTCCTGTGAGGAGCTGACCTGTCGACAAGCTGCCGCTGCACGAGCCCCTGGTTTTAGCAGCAACTCGGCCTACCAGACGCCATCTCTGCGCTCCTCCAATGTCCTGCTTAACCACCAGTCCGCCGCACTTCGAAGGCCATCGCGCAGCAGTTATGCCGCCGGAGATGGGGATGTTGTCGCCAGCCAGCATTCCAACGGCCACAGTGCTGGTCCGGAAGACGCTGCTGCTGCCATCCTTTCGCCACCGCTGCGCGGACCCAGTTCACTGCGGGGCAGCCGCAACCTGGGCCAGCGCTTCTCTGCCGCTGAATATGATGATGAGGGGACGTTGACGGGAACAAGGGACGCCGCGAAAGGGTACTGGGGCATCTCACAGGGACCGCTGCAGGCCAACGGTGACACCAGGGTCCTGTACTTTGCGGGCGCCGAGTCCACAGTCTCGGACAGTTTGCCACCGCGCTCATCATCCGTGCTGAGATCCGCGGCCACCACCAATGTTGTCCCCACTTACAAGCGCTCGGAAGATGGCATTTTTCAGATGACCTAGGCGATAGTTTGCGTGTAAGACAGATCTTCGAACCCCTACCTACCCAGACCTCTCCTGCCCCCTAGCACATGTACATATTCGCAACCGTAAGTTAGAGCTGTTGCACTTTAAACGCTATTGACTTTTTTATTCTTTAATTTCACAGTGTGCTGACTAGGCAAATGCAAGCACTGACAAGTTTTTTTGGCCTTCGCCTTCATCTAGCCACCTGGACGCCAGCTTGCTAAGCGGGCAGTCTGAATCCACGATCCCCAAATTGTGCTTGATGACCTTACTTTGCCTACACATTGATCCAAGAGACATACAGAAGTCGAACGTCTTTTGTTCAACAGAAACAGTAGGAAGGCGCATGTATCAGCGTCGTCAAAGTGTGCACGGAATCGTGAGCCGACTGTTTTTTTTGAAAAGTTGAGAGGGATGCAGGGAACAGAAACCTGGCCATCGTGTAACATGGTTTTTATAGATGCGACTAAGCGGCAGAAGGGAGAGCGCAATAGTAGATAAAGATTCGGATAAATGTTGAGGGTGTCATATTGGGTCCTCGCGCTAAATCTCTCTACAGCTGCTTGCAAAACCAGCACACGAAACGGGAACCCGATCTCCCAGCAATTACTAGGGTATCAAGATATCCGACAGTGCAAAAAAAAGTTGAGCACTGTTCGCCGTCCTCCCGGTTTCTTTTCATAAGAGAAGTAGATCACATTTCATCTAGTTACGGGAGCGCGGAAACGTCATTTATAGGACGCAGTACAGTGAGTGACAGATCTCATGAAATGGTGCCTGCAATTCTGAAATGCGTTTTCGATTAGGAAGGATTACTTGGTCGCGGTTGTGATACTGATTATCTTAAGGCATACTCTTATAACATTTTGGACTCGGCAGGATGTCGGTTTTTAAATGCACTTCTTTTCAATCTCCTGTAGAAAGCGTGCTCGGTAAAAAATGACTACTTATGTAGCATGTATTTTTCCCATTGATTTTCGATGGTCTTGGAAATTCAAATATATTTTATAGAAAACACAAACAAAAATATGCTTTCTTTTAGTCAATCACTATAAAATTACGTCTTCTTTATATTTTATACTTAAGGAAGGACGATAATTAGGTTTTAAAAAATTTTCTAATTATGAGACTTTTTAAGACCGCGATATATCTATTCACATAGCGTCGTACCTGGCCGTTTACCACTGTTCCTCATGAAATATACAACATGGTCCGCATCCATTGCCCAATTTTATGCACCCAGTATGATATCTCTTTAATGACATAGAAAAATATGGGATTTTCTTTACGCTGAACGCATGCACCTTGTAGAGTATAATCACTAAGCGCTAATGTAAGGAATGATCAGGCTCCACATTTTTCGGCGATAAGAAAACTTTTTTAAAACCTAATTATCCTCCTTCCTTATGTATAAAATATAAAGAAGACGTGATTCTCTATCGATTGACTAAAAGAAAGCACATTTTTCTTTGTGGTTTCTATAAAATATATTTGAATTTCCAAGACCATCGAAAACCAATGGGAAAAATGCATGCTCCTTAAGTAGTCATTTTTTACCGAGCACGCTTTCTACAGGAGATTGAAAAGAAGTGCATTTAAAAGCCGACATCCTGCCGAGTCCAAAATGTTATAAGAGTATGCCTTAAGATAATCAGTATCACAACCGCGACCAAGTACTACTTCCTAATCGAAAACGCATTTCAGAATTTCAGCCAACATTTCATGAGATAGGTCACGCACTGTATGTCACGACAACCTGGTTTTTGTCCTCTGAGTGGGGTTGCATACTGCGGGCCTGCCGAATAACTTTTGTCGGCCGGTCCTTCATGCTTGATCTCTATGCTTTCCATAGAACGACTTTAGTACTTGAACTGATACGTCTTCAGCATTAACTGCCTACGCGCAAAGGCCAATCAAACGTAGCAACTGACCAGACTATCCACTCCGAATGAGAGACTGCACACTAACCTTTCAGCACTTGTTTTCCGCCCATTCTACTGCGTAGTTATTTGCCTCACAGAGAAATGCAACATCCTACATGTTCATGGCCTCGTAGTTCCCCTCGCTCTTTGCGCCTCCTTCGTGGTCGGTGATAGTACCGGCTCATTGTGGTGTCAGTGTTGGTGAACGCGGCAGACACCTAGACGTTATCTTAAGTGTTTTTATTCAATAATGGGGCGAGGATAACCGGACATCCTACCGTTGGCAGTTGGAGTTCTAGTAAAGCCACCCTTGTCCGGTTTTTAAAGGTCTTCGTTCCTTCGTCCACTTTTGTTCGCCTAGGTCGACAAGCAACTTTTTTCTTATGTGCATGTGTGGGGACAAACAAGACACTGAAGAAAGACTCGAACAAGTTAGTTCCAGGAAGCAGTTCAGAAGAAAAATATGCGATCATTGGAACTAAGATTTTATTGGCCTGACGTTTCGGTTTCTCACTCTAACCCCTTCATCAGAGACGGTCGCAGATAAGGGCAGTGGAAGCACAAAGACTGCAGTGCTTATAATAACCATCTGCCGTGGGGCCAAATGCGTACTATAATTAACAGCTCTCGTGATCACCAGTGGGGGTTGTAATTAAGGCAATAATGTCTCGTCAGTCCGGGTCCGAGTCGTTAATTGCCGCAATTTAATAATTCGTGTTGGATGTTGACGTGATGATGACTCAGTGACTTGGCCCACTGTCGCCGTGTTAGTTGACCGCCTGCGCCCTCCTCACGGGACGGATTTCCCTGCTCAGGGGATGTCGCCGAACTGAATATAGTAGCGGGTGATCATTGCGCCCGTTGATGGATTGCGGGCCTGAGAACCATGATTCGAGCAGCTTGCAACTCATGTCGATCGTCAGCTCCTGCGAGGGTTCGGCCTCTTGAAACTTGAAAATATTGTCGGGTTGTGTGAATTTAGCTGCTACCTGAGAGCTGGCGTCTTCCTCTCTCACTGCTGCTGCGTGCTCAGCCATCCACGTCCAGAATAATTTCCCAGTTTTCCGCATGCACTTTCACTGTACGCAACTGAACTAGGTCCGACAAACGACTCCAGGAGTCTCCTGCCGTGGCAGCGGGTCTTTCGTCCTCTTAACACTGAAGTCCCTACGCTGAGCAGTACTCACATCTGTCAAGAAATGACCGGCAAAGATTTTTTATAATGCCTATTCGAAGAAGACGTGAGCTGAAAAGAGAGAGATAACGAGGGGGTGTGAGAGGGAGAAAGCACGAGATTGAGAGCGATGGAGAGTGGGCGGGAGAGAGCGAATGGAGAGCGATATAGAGGGGAACGAAGGGGAGTGGGAGGTTACGAGCGGGCAGGGAGCTGGGCGAGAACAAGAGGTCGAGGTGATGGAGGCAGAAAAGGGGACGACAGAGAGAGGGGGAGGGAGGGCGGGGGAGAAAGTGGGGGAAGGGTGCTAGGGGGCGGAGAGAGAGGAGAGGTAAGAGTGCGAGATGGTGTCTTTGTCATCTTGTGCACGTACTTAGCGGGACATCTTGTTTGCCATTTGCCTAACCATGGAAAACAACTGTCAGCCCATCTACACGCGTGTTATCTATTGTTGTTTCATAATAATGTAACCTCCAAAATCCCTTGACTTTACATCATTGGATAATTTTCCGAATAGCCTTTTTATTCTTTTCTGCCCCCATGCTATGGGAAAGGAGAGTTTTGATTCTGGTTTAGTTGAAAACGATCACTTTCGAGATCTGGTTCACGCGAGTTCTTATAAATCAAATCACCGAGTTTTATTTTTCCTAAAAAATTCAGGCGTAGTTTTAGAGCTTCTCTGTTAACTGGGCAGATTTCAGTTGTCCATTTTAGGCTAAATCGTGGGCCAACAATGTACTTGGGTGAAGGGCCCTGCCTCGTTCTGCTTTGGCCCACATATTTCGCAATCGAAGCACTGCCCACGTCTTTCGGGCTGTAAACTGTTGACACTTTTTAAGCGTCACCATGGTTGCCGGTCTTGTTGTAGAAGTATTCGCATGTGTGCGCGCGCGATTTCACTGCTTTTGGCATGATGGTTAATGCAGGCAAAAGACGACGCTCGGGCAGTTGTGCGTCTGTTTCATGTGCCTGTGTGTGCGTGTGTGTGTACGTATCCTCTTGGACACCCACTTTCTTGCTGTGCGAGTGCACTCACACGTGCGGGCGTCACGCGTATGGCGTACACACCCTTCTTTGGTAAGCTCTAAAAGAGCACAAGGCCGGCCGGGCGGTTGTCCTAGGTAAACGCTCCACTGGATCTAAATAAAGGCAAGCCATGCTGTCACTGGTGCGGTGCGGTTATTCGGTATGTGTCCCCCCCCGGCGGGTGTTTGTGTCCGCACAGCAGTTTGAATGCGCTCGACTTGTTAGCGGTAAAATCGATCAGGGCCCAAGGTCAAGTACGCGTCTCCCGGCGCGAATTTCACCTCCACGCAAGTCCGGCAGCCATTGGAAGTTGGCGCCATTAATCGATTTTATTGATTTCAACTCATTTCGCTGCAGCCTGTCACCTCACCACGTGAACGAGGGCCAGTTAAAAACGCGAATAGTTAATAAGTCGATAGTTGACAATAGGGGGGCTGAACAGTAGGGTTAATATCTGCTGGGGTTGGATTTCGTACCAATTGCTTTACCTGTCTGAGCACGCGTATCCGTGCCAGATTCTCTCAATGTACACGGTGAGTGGGAAGTCGCGCAGTCAGACGCTAGAAAAGCTCATTTTCAACACGCAGTTTCCTGTCTCGCATCCGCGTCGCAGTTCGTGCAGACGCATGGCAAAAATTCACGCATGTATGCGTTAGTTTTGTCACTTAAAATACGGATCTCCGGAAAGAGAAAGAAAACCCCCGGGCGCCTATCGTATATAACGAAAAAAAGACCAGACATCACCGATCATCGTGGCATTGACATAGCCCGTTGATTGCATAAGGGTGGCATCTGTTGTGAAGAAGAAGAAGAAGAAGAAGAAGAAGAAGAAGAAGAAGAAGGCACGATCGCCTGACGTTTCGGATTCCTGCGCTCAAATACATCATCACCTCAAAGTCACCAGCGAAAAAGCTGGCGTCGGGCTTTATGGCGGCTGACAAGAATCGGTCAGTTTCACGTGTTTCCATCGATTACTTTGCCATATGCCCTAGTGGACTGGTATTCTGCACAGTTTGCACGCGTAAACTCAGGTACACGGTGTATGATCGCCCGAACAAGCACGGCACTCGTGATTTTTATGTGAATTTAAGATGACTCTTCTTGTAGGGTTTGAAAAGGCACCTTTTCAAAATATGTCGGACTTGACATGCTTTTGGAGTGTTTAGCAAATAGCCTCGCGCGGGGCAAACCAACTCCAAATACTGCAAAAGAGTTTTTTGGGAGACTACATTTCCATAAATGTTTTGGCTGTTTTTTGAATAATTAATTTTGACCAAACTGAGAAAAACTGGGCGCCGCTGTGGGATTCAAACCCGCGACAGCAAGGGAAAGACTTTATTACAGCCAACGCTCTAGGCACCTAAGCCACGACGCCCCACCGAGAGATGTGAGTTTAGTCAAATTTAGGTCCCGTTACCCGGCCTACCTACTGCATCGTTTGGAATCCACAAAATCTGATACAGTAAACTGACTGCCCAGGCAGGATTTCCTAAGTAATCCACCTAGAATTCATCAGATGACTATCAGGCTCACGTAATTAGTCGGTTTTTTGGCATATTTTGAATAATTCATATTGACCCAACTTTGAAACTACACTTTGCTCCATTATTCAACACACAGACAGAAGCGGAGAGGCGAGTTCTAGGAGGCAGTTCAGAAAAAGAAGATGCGATCGTTGGAACGAGGTCAATGTACCTCGCGTTCCAGCGACCGCATCTTCTTTCGGCACATGAGAGCATTGTAAGTAGTGCATTTTCCGTTCCAATCCGATGCGTTTAATGCGGTTCTTTAAGCTCTACACACCACATAACAGATCATTCGGCCGTCGTTGCCGACGACATCCACCCAGAGCAGAGACGTTTGCTTGCGCGTGAGTTACTTTAAAGTGCGTAACACTGTGCTTCACCTACCTCGCACTCTCCTCCGCCTGGATCCCTTGTCAAGACAGGGTCGAAAACACCAGCACAGTAGGTGGATTTGCTCATGAAATGCCAACCAAAATTTCGAAATGCGTTTTAGTTTCGAAAAGATTAATTAAGTAGGGTTGTAAAAATGATAATCATGCAGCATAATTATATAATGCTCCAGTTACCGGAGGGTGCAGGCTTTCGAAAGAATGTATTTCCGACCGCATGCAAGAACTATACTCAGCAAAAAATAACTCCTTGAGTAGCATGCAATTTTCTCATTGATTTTAGATGTCCTTAAAAATTCAATTATATTTCATGGAAAACATACGCAACAAATATTCATTCTTTTATTTTTTCGGTAAAAATCACGTCGTCTTTCAGTTTTATACTCGAAGGAAGGGTATTATTCTGTTTTCGAAAACTTTTCTAATTCTTGAATAATTTTGGACCCGACCTGCTTTTATATTTGCTTTCAGAGTTTCAAAACTACAGGCCGTCTATTTTCCGTGCACGGAAACCCATACATTTCTCTACAGTATTAAGAGGAGACCATATGGGGTTCATAAATTTAAGCAGTGGATTCGAGCAATATTGTTGACTTTACAAGCCACACTGGTAAAGGCAGCTACATGATTTTTAGCAATTATTTCGCTGTATTAAAAAATCTCACAATTGGAAAATTTTTAAAACCGACTTATACTCCTCATTCGAGTATAAATTTGAAAGTTGACGTAATTTTCTACCGAATAAATAAAATAATGAATAGTTTCATGCACGTTTTCCATGAAATATAATTGAATTTTTAAGGGCATCGAAAATCGATGAGAAAATTGCATGCTACTCAAGTAGTCATTTTTGCAGAGTATAGTTTTTGCATGCGGTCGGAAATAAATTCATTCGAAAGAAGGTACCTGAGGTAACTGAATCATTATAGAATTATGCTGTATGACGATTAGTTTTACAGCACTACTTAATTAATGTTTTCGAAACGAGAACGTATTTCGAAATTTCTGTTGACATTTCATGATTTAGCCCACCTGCTGTACATGCACTTTAAATACGTGTTTATTTACCGACCAGTTTAGTACATCTCCATCGGTGCTTACGGGCTAAGAGACCGTGCACATGTTTCGCCGATTCTCTGCCGGTGTATGACGCACATGCTGCGGGTTCAGTTCATTAATTGTTCCCCCACTCCTTGCCATGTGTTTCGATGTATATCAGCGCTCCAAGTTCGATTCGAAAGTGCCTTTGGACACAGAACTAGGCAGAAATAGGTCTTGTGCTAAATTTCGAGGCGGATGGGGTTAGGCTTGGGGCAAGGGTTAGTGTTGGCGTCAGGACACGGAGGTCAGTAAGCCCTGGAATTATGTGCAAAAACCCCCTGTCCCCCATGAGAGTACCTGTTCCCATGTCATGACAAAAGTTAAAATTGTTTTTTTAAAACTGAAATCCACTATCTACGGTCGAATATCAACATACCGCTCACATACTGCCAACAACCCATCAGTAACATGCAAACATTAATCGATTTAATACGCCCCCATCACGGGTGTCGATCGAAGACCTTTACATGCTTAACATTTTCACTTACCATTCCCCATTGATTTAGATTCCCTGCTTCACTGGCCACGATCCGATTTTGAGCAAGTCAAAAAGGAAAACTCGCGCTCGAGGAGTCAGCCCTACTTATTAAACATCAGCCTCAAGTACTTATTGTAAAAACTGAAATACATCTTCCTCCTGAGACCTTTCCTCGATGCCTGTTTTAAGCCCCACCCCGGTTGAGATGGAATTCGTGTCACTGTCCCTATCCTCTTTTTGTTGTGTTAAACTGTTTGTTATGAACGACGGAACGCTCTGGTACCCTTAGTTGCAGATTTTCGCTGTGCCAGCCACCTATATCTCCTCCTTCCTCCGGTCTCTTTGACTCTATAACGGCAGCTGACCTAGGGGAGAGAGGATGATTGAGTGAGATGGATGCATCGCAAGTCTGCTACCACTATAAACTAATCCATGCGCATGTCGCCGCGCTTGATTCCAGCCGGCTATGAAGCACGTGGTGGACATCTTCGAAGTCAACGTTTTAACTGCCACTTATTTTAAGTTGGGGAAGGCGTGCTGGTTAGTTCTCTCGTTCATTCGCTTACCTACGGTTCGGTGATCAATCCGTCGGTCTCGAGTTCGTTAACTACTTATTTCGACTTTTGGCCTCTCGTTCATAAATCACTTTCATTCATTAAACTTTGGTGGGCGCTAATAGTGTCTCGAAAAAACCCCACCACGCCTCTGAGAGAGGCCGGTAGTGACTGGCGGGAGCTGGGACTTATTCGGTAAAATTGGGGAAGAGGCTAGGAG
>CACRXP010000401.1:0-12007 GCA_902702965.1 Spirometra erinaceieuropaei | reverse complement strand
GTGTGACGATATGCTCTGCGGACTTGTCGGCTGCAGCCAGGTTAGAGGGGGGGCGGGGTAGGGGCTGTTTAAATCTCATGCACACCGAAACAGGGTTGACTTTCATCGAGTACAAAGTGCAACTTTTGACAACACGTGTATGTACGCGTACTTTGTGATGAATTTATCGCGTAGTGTATGCGGCCTCATGGAAGCGTTATTTGCTCCGGAGCTCGAACATGGGTACGCCCTCGTTTGAAAAACAAAAGACATTTCTGGTCCATGTAAACCTCTTTGAGATGTGCAACAAAGATCACTTTAACACAAACAGTCTCCACTTAACTCTCATGCAAATATGTAGTGAGTGAACAGTCTCGCAAATTTTTAACCGAATTCCTGAAATGTGCCTTCAATCAGGGAAGATTACTTAAGTGGGGCTGTTATATCGACTATTGTGAAGCATAATCTCAAGATATTTCAGTCACGTCGGTGTGCCAGCTTTGGCGTGCAGTTCCGTAAAAAATGACTACTTAAGCATTATAGGTCCGGCTGTTGATTTTAATGTGCAAATACTTCTTATACAAGACTTAGTCAAACACGCTTATGTATTCGTTTTGCAGCAAATTAGGTCTTCTTAAAATTCTATACCTAAAGGAAGGGCATATTCCGGTTTTAGTTAATTTGTGACTACGAGATTTTTAAGACCATGACATGCCTATTCACATAGCATCTTATCTGCCCAATATGTTATCTTCCTAATTGCGTGAACGAAATGTGCGATCATCCTTACATAAAAGCATACAGTTTGTAGACTGTAAACACTAAACGAAAATAAAACCGCGGATCCGGCTCAACCTTATTCGAAAATCGAAAACCTTCTTATAACAGATAGACAACATTTCTATGAGAATAGAGAATTTTTTTAAAAAAGGAACGTGATTTAATACTAAATGAGTACAAAAAGATATTATTCGGCGTTTTACCGAATATATCTGAATCTATAATGTCATCGAAAATATGTCAGAAATACCATACTAAACAAGCAGTTCTTTTCTGACCGAGTGCGGTTTTCAAACGGCGTGACTGAGATATCTTGGGATTGTCTTTCCGACAATCTCGCTCCGAACTAAAAGCGTATGTCAGAACTTTGGTTAGTATTTCCTGATAGTGGTCAGCGGCTGTAAAAACACACGATATAAAATAGTTCATCTATTTTAGACAGGACTAGACAGGACTGGCTTGGTCTTGCCAGAGACTCCTGCTGTACGCGACAATTTTGTACAGAATAAATCCCTTCTCCTGTTGGCTTCCCTCTTTTCCTGCTGACTAGGACTCGGCCACCACCACTGTATCAGCTAGGCCGTGAAAACGTACTTAGCGCTCTACCATCATCAGACCAAACTCCCGCGTTGTACGAAAATACAGAAATCACCAGACTGACGAGTTTATTGTATACAGAACCCCGGTTCGCCCTCTTAGGCTGCAGTGGCCGTTGGAGAAGCCAGGGCTAGTTTTGACTGTGTTCAGTTATGCCTACGAATTCTTGAGACAAAAATGGCAACTGCTTTTGTGGGTTTGTGGGACAATCTGAAGTGGTGTCCAATTGGTGTGTCCTGTATTTGACGGGGGGTGTTATTCAAGGGGCTTTCGTTGCTGGATGCAGACGGACGGTATGTTCAAGGGACGAATGAGTAGGTGCGACTCTGAGGACTCACTTCTGTCCGAGTTGACGTCGGTCGAGAGACTTTAGATCAGCGAGTCTGGAACCGCTCGCTGAGAAGGCGAATGACCTTGAGGCAACAGGGCATTGAACAAGGACGCCATAAGTGGCCATTACGGCTGTCCACAACACACCCGCTACGCATGCCGCTACAGTTTCGCACTGTTATCTTGGCTCAGTTCCCACCACCCACGTATCTGCTCGATTCATATGACTCTGTTGAATAATCACTGAATTCACTGAAATGGAATCCGGCTAAGACAAAGGAAACCGAAATGACAATTTCTGGCTGATTAACCGTCATCAGCCCCAAGTGTGGATCACTTGAGATTCAAACAGGGGATCTTTGATCATGGCGTTTGACACTCTATCATTGAGCCACGGGCCCGTTGTCCTGTCGGTTGTGATCCGGAATATCAGTTATGGCAGACGGGCGCTCGCCGACCAGGTTACGTAAGTTGCTTGTTCCATTGTGCCTTGTGGCTCGTACTGGAACCCTCGCAGGCATTCGCACAGCGATTACTAGTAGAAGTAAATAGGATGGTACTGACAAGGACAAGAGAGTCCGGAATGGCTCTAAACTCCAGGACGAAAAATCCCGGGTTCGATTCTCAAGTGGGTTTGGGTATGACTGGTTGATGGCGGCTAATAAGCAAGAAACGGCCATTCTGGTCTCCCTTGTCCTTATCGGTACCATGCCATTTACTTCTACTACTGGTCGCTGTACGACTGCCTGCGGGGGTTCTTGTATGCGCGCCAAGGCACAACGGAAGAAGCGAGTTCCGTAGCCTGATCAGCGAGCGCCCATCTGTCATAACCGCTGAATTCGACATAGCAGTATAATAAATAAGCCGACGCAGAAGCCGGTTTACACACTATCTGTCTTCTTACAACCCGTAACGAAATAACTGTACGATTAGCCTCCAGAAGTCGTTTTTCTCGCCCGTAAACCCTGCTAAAACCATATTATGTCAATCGCTTTTTTAAGTCCATGCAGACTTCCACGGTATCCAACGTACCCGGGGGAAGAAAACTTGCGCAAAGCTTGCACGTCCACTCCATTATAAAGCCTCGCGAACGTCACGCCGCGGGGTAGCCGTCTGCGGCGGTGACTCATGTATATGCGTAGGCGTTGACAAACTGACGCACATCTTGCCAGTCAGCTATGTGAATGATAGTTCGACTGTCGTGGCTGACGATGTCCACGGTGTACTCCACACAGCAGGGTGAAGCAGGCAGGGTGACTTGTGCGTGGATTAGTTAATAGTTCGAGTTGACTTGTGTGGTACCTACCGCCACCCCCCCGCCGCCTTCCAACATGGGCCCGGTGTCAAGTCAAAGTCAGGAAAACGGAGGTGGCAGAAGGCGCAGGTGGCCGGTACGGCGAAAACTCATAGCTAGGCGTACTATCACACCCCCGGTCCCCAACAAAGACTTGACCAGGATTTTAAGCAACAACAACAGCACCACAAAAGGGTCAGAAAGAGCGCTAGCGCATCTATCGGCAGGGAACCAGGTACCAGTGGACTGCCAACGCACACCAGGGGTCATGGTTTGCTGATCCTGGCATTGCAGACATGAAAAAGGGGCTTCGCTCACTAGTTAGAACATTGGATTTAACAACGCCCAACGATCAAGAAATCCGAGTTGGAATCCTAGGGCCTTTATACTTGGGGTTGTGTATGTCTGACAGACGGTGGAGAATACTCCAGATACGGCTATCTCAGTCTTCATTGCCTTTCTTTGCATTCCCTCTCAGCGCATAGATATATATCAGCAAGGAGGGACGACAGAGAATGCGGGTAGTTTGATACAATAAGGTTTCGGGCTTATTCTGCCTTCATTCAGCCAATCATAACCCTGACCACCAGCAGCTGGGACCAGAAACACAAACATGCGCACAGACAAACCTCGCTTACCTGGTCCACACCACTGGGGTCTATCAGATGGGTCATAGGTACGTCATCGAACCTAAGTTCATCAGTGCCTTACCACATGTCATTCTCTGTCTCTGCAGATTGAGTATTTATAATTTGCTGAATGAAGGCAAAATAAACCCGAAACAGAACTGCATCAATCTGTTCACATTTTCTTTCGTCCCTCCTCTCTGCTATTATGACTTGACCGACTTCGGCCTGGTAGTTGGTTGCCTGTTCGTTACCTCTGCCACCCAAACGAAGCTTGGTTGCTTCGGGAAGCCAATAAATCGGTGTGCGTCAACTCCTGATATATATATGCAGTATGTTAGTACCGGCAAAGACAAGGGAGATTGGTTAGAGGCGTTAGACGTCTAACAGGTCGCCAGTTCGAGCCGCAGGTGTCCCACACCTCGGGGTTGAATATGACTGGGCGACGACGACTAATAAGCCAGAAATGGTTATTCTACACTTCCTCATCTTGTCGCCCATACCATGGGCCGCTGTGCGGCTGCTGGTTGCGCTCGAAAGAGAGCCCTTAAAGTGTAATGGAACGAGTGAGTCCCGTAAGAAGGATCGGTGAGCGTCCCTGCCATTATATATATGTATGGCAGATATGCTATCTCATGAAATGTTAACCGAACCTCGTAAATATGTTTCCCATTCGAAAAGACCGCCTAATTAAGGTTGTAAGGTTGCGTATGGCTGACAGATGGCAGAGTATACTCCAGTCTTCATTGCCTTTCTTTGCATTCCCTCTCAGCGCATAGATATATATGAACGAGGATAGACGACAAAGAATGTAGGTAGATTGATACAGATACGTGGAATAACCACAGTAGTTGATTGTTTTCGACTCGAATGTTCACTGAAATTTCGGTTCTGACCCTAAAAAATCATGTCCCGGTGATTTAACTCCAAGTCCTGCATAGAGTAATTTCTGAAATTATTCACTTGATATGTATATACAGTATGTTATTACCGACAAAGAAATGGGAGACTCGAACGGCCATTTCTTGCTCATTAGCCGCCGTCAGCCAGTCATACTCAACCCCGAGGTGTGGAACGCTTGGGGTTCGAACTCGCGACCTGTTAATTAGAAGTCCAGCGTAGCTAGCCACGGGCCCGTTGCTATTTCGGCTTCGATGGGGAATATACAATGGTAGAGGGGCGCTCACCGATCATTTTTGCGGAACGCACTTGTTCCGTTGTGCCCATATCATGCGCCGCTGTGCGGATGCTGCTTGGGCTCGAAAGAAAGCCCGTAAGGCCCAAAGGAACGGGTGAGTTCCGTAAGAACGATCGGGGAGCGCCCGCTTTTCACCGTATGCATATATGTATGGTAGATATGTTATCTCATGAAATTTTAACCGAAACTCGTAAATATGTTTCCCATTCGAAAAGACCGCCTAATTAGTATTGTAATAATAATAATTATCGTGTAGCATAATTCGAATTTATCCCAGTCACCTCAAAATGCCCACATTGTAATGAATTTCTCACTGACCGTCTGCTAAAGTAATGCTCTGTCAGAAATGACTACTTAAGTACTACGAATTTTTTCCATTGATTTTCGATGTCCTAATAAATCCACAAATATCATACAGAAAGCATGCACGAAATATTCTTTTTATGTTCATTTCGTTGCGCATTACGCCTTCATCAAACGTCATTTTTGAAAAGAAAGTATCTTTCGGGTTTTTTATAAACGTTCCTGATTTCTGAATAATTTTTGCCCCATCTTTCATCGCACTCGCTTCTCGAGTTCCCAAACTACTTGCCAAAGTTCAGCAAATATTCCCATGTTACAATTAAAAAGTCAGGTTGGCAAACACGCGTTTTCGGTAATTCCTCGTCAGGCCAATACAATTACATGAATGAATGAAAATGTACAATATCAACAGTGTTTATACATGTCTCAAGGGCCATTAAGTCATTGGCCTGACAAAAATTACCAACAAACGCGTGTTTGCCAAACTGACTTTTCGAATATCATATCATTTCTCCCTGTTGTTATGAAAACGTCATATGACGTTCACTGGACCGTGCGGGGGATGTGGATCAGGTTGTATTAATAAACGTGCCGGAAACGGTAGGGTGTAGGACCCACAAATAACTTGATCTGGTCTTTGGACCGTGTCATGCGGACAAGGGTGGTAGAGTGGTTTTTTCGGGGAGCGGAGCAACACGCGGGATGAACGGCAAAAAGACACAGAAAATAGATAAATTTCTGCTGAAAGTCTTATCTCACGCTGCCACTTGACAAAAACTAATCACCATAATTTGAAAAAAAAACAGACAAAAAGTAATTTAAAAAATTTCGGACTTTGAATAAAGCGCCGCTGGCAAGTTTGCATTTAGAAAGGAAGGGATGGAAAATATCAGACAACAGGAACGGCAAATAATAAGTGATATGCGCAGTCACATTGAATTTTAGGGTGTATTTTTGCGGTTACCATCTACTTGTAAGTCCTACACCATATCGTTGTATGAATGGACATTGCAGAGTTTTACAAATCTCATAGAAATCTTTTTCAAACCAATAAAAACATATTTTAGAATTTCTGTTAATATTTCGTTGAATTAAGCGCCCTCATCATAATGTTTTTGAATCATTCCTGAAATTCCAGCGAAAATGTGAGCTACAGCGCCCCTCGCTTTTACCGAACAACGGCCTAATGCCCGTTATTCGGGCGGGCAAGACTACTAGTGACACCTTTACATGACGGCGATCTGCCCAACTGCCAAGTAAAACGTAGGCACGTGTTTCGCCAGTGTTTACCCTGTCGCATTGTGCAACTGCAAGTGATTCGGCCCATCAGTGTTTCACTTTAAAGTGAGACAGCTATTTCCTGAGAAGCGGATTGGGCGCTTCTCGATTTGGACTGTGATGTCAGGCTCTCACAATTGTCATTCAAATCCAGGGAGGCACCTTTGCCTAGCCAGTGAAACCGCCATATCAGTAAAGACTGAAGCGCCTTGCTGATGTGCGAAGAACATGCAACAATCGCCCTCGTCGTTCGTGCTATTTTCATTTTGTTATTTCTAAACTTGGAGTTGCGATGAGCGATCGACCGGTCTCATGAAATGCTGGCCGAAATTCTGTAAGACGTTTTCGATTAAGAAGAGTCACTTAGGTGAGGGGGAGGGTAACATAGATGATCACGCAGCATGGTGTTGGCTTTTGAATGCACTCCTTTTCGACCTCGTGAAATAATCTTATGTGGTAAAAAATGACTGCTTATACAAACTGTTCACATTGATTTTCGATGGCCTCATAAATCCAAATATATTTTACAGAAAACGAGCCTTAAAATCTGCTTTCCTTTGTTCCGTTGGTAGCAAATCCCGTCGTCATGACATTTTATAGTCGAGGAAATTGTTCATTTATGTAATGAAAGTTCATTTGTTCTCGCATAAATTCGAGCTACAACAGCCGTTGCATGTACCCATTTCAGTCTACAAGGTGCATATTTTCCGCGTAGGGAAAAACGTATGTTCTTCCACACCCTGAAGACGATGCCATTTAGAGTTCGAAAATCGTGCAATGGGTGCGGACTATTTCGCATACTTAATGAGGAGCAATAATAAACGTACAGATACGATGATGTATGACTGGGCATTGGACGGTATTAAAAAACCTCATCATTAGAAACTTTTTAAAACCAAGTATAGCGCGTGAAGACGATACGATTAGCTACCAAATGAGCAAGGAGAAGCATATTTTGGCATGTTTTCTGCAGAATATTTTTAAATTTATATGACCGTCAAAAATAAAAATGAAGAATAGATACTTTTTAAGTAGTCACTTTTCTATCGCGTGCGGTTATTATAGGAGGTCGAAAAGAAGCGCATTTTAAAGCCAACATCATGGTGAGCCCAAAATACTATGGGACGATTTTGTGTAGTATTGAATATAAGATCCTACTTAAGGAATTCTACTTTATCGAAAACGCATTCCAGATTTTCGGCCAACATTTCGTGAGATCGGCCACGCACTGTGGCTCAATCCAATTTTCCTAATTTCCGAAAAGCCTACCCGCTTTCGAATGCTGCTTAGTCCTTTTGGTAAAATATTTCCCGAAAATCGTTTTCTTTTATGCCAGAAAAACTGCATCTTGGAACCGAGGACATTAAAAAGTTCTAATTTGAGACCTTGAGTAAATAACAGCAAGCACATGGGGAACACCGGAGGACCCACTGTTGAGCTTAAACCTCAGCCGTGTGTCCTGCAATCCAAAATATCTGGGAAACTCGCTGACGGATGTGGTTATTTAGTCCCACATGAAGTAAACAAACACCACCCCCCTGTTTTATGGGACAGGTGGTAATAGGGGTTTTTTACAGGCGGGGCCGGGGAAGAACAGGCGACGAGGTCAAGTAGTTGTATGCAAAAGAAAAGCTTTTGGGAATGTGCGGTTGTACTTCAATGGTTGAGAAATAGTTGCACTAACTCCTAACCCTTGCCCAAACCCCTTACTATAACCCCTTATCCTTAACCCTAGCCCTAACCATATGCCTAACCTTAAACCCCTAGCCCTGACCCTTAACCGCAACCCTTCACAGTATTGTGTCCATCAGGTGGGGCTACCACACCACATCTTACCAAACTCGTGTCGGGGCCTTAAGTCATTACCTGTGCTGCAAATCATACTGCATTATTTTTTTTTTGTTTTCACTGCGCTGTCGTTCCATTCCGATGCATCATGTTGAATTATGCAGCATTCTTGGCGGTTGGAGAGCTTGCTGGTTCAGACAATGTTCGGGGGTTGCCTTTAGTACATCAGGCTGGAGCCCACTAGTCACCGTAGGGGTAACTCCCTGACTGCCTCTTGTGAACACTGTCGTTGTTTTTTTTTTCTACTTTGCGACAACGCCCCCTGGCTGGTCCGACAAATGCGACGCCGCTCCAGTGTTAATGACGCCGCAGCTGTGTTTTTGTGCACTTTTCACGAATGCGGTGATGAAGTGTCCTTCACCAGGCTAGACGTCGTCTCCTGCAGTGCGAGCGTAGTTTTCTTTGTCTCAATTAGCACCTTGTCTCTTCTGTTGTTTTGGTGTGCAGCGTTGTCTGGTGGGGGGCGTAAACATATCACAGCCACGCAGACTCCACGCGGGCTTCTAATCAGTCATTCTCCGGCGGTCTATCAGCGCAGTGATGAGATCCCTCTGATTGGGGGACTTCATCCCCACCAGTGCTGGGCTGTGAAAATGCATAAATATTTTCAAACAACACTCCCGCCCTGTAGGGCGTGAGAAGAGAAGATGGACCATGAAAGGCTTGAGAGTGGGCTATTTACCTGGGGTATTTGTCTATCCGAAAAAGCATCGGGGTCACCACTTTAACGACCAGCAGCAGCGACCGATAGCCCGATCCCAAGGAAACGTACGAGTCGAATTAAGTCAAGCCTAACTGGTCGTCATTAGGTCCCTGAATGTCAGCGATACCGTGACAGATCGACCGTCGCATCCGACGAGGTCCTCCGTGAGCTCCACAGCAAGGTGAATCGGACACGGTGGCTTGCGCATGAATTAGTTTGTAGTCAGCGTGGACTTTCGCAGCATTTACCGCACTCTCTCCTCCTCCCCCGCCTGAGCTCGGTGTTAGAACAGTCAAGAAGACTGGAGGCGAGGAAGGGGCACAGGTGGATGGCACGGCCGAGCCCGCACCTTGGCGTCCCACTCAGCACCCCCTGGTCCACAGAAAAATCGACCAAGACAATAACCAACAGCAACAACACCACGACGGGTCAGAAAGAAGAGGATGACTGGGTAGCCGTGCTAACGACCTGTATAGCCAGTGCGAGAAAATCTGCTGACAGGGAATCAGATTACAGAGAGCTGTCAGTGCATACCAGGTTGCGAGGGCCATGGTTTTCTGATCCTGGCGTAGCAGACACTTGCAAACCTTTAGACCCAGAAGGATGGCGCGTAGACCTGTAATTGCCTGGCCGTCACGCTTCAAGGCTGGGTAGGCAGACGCCGTAGACAAAAAATTACAGTGACAGGGAGTATCCGGTTTTTTTGCGGTTAAGGTTGCCAAGCCCGTCCTAAACAACATTGTATAAGGACAAAGCTGAAAAATGCATAGTAAAGGAAATAACTATGAATAAGCTGTCCCATTTCTACCGTCGTTATCGGCGATATTCACCGCACGATCCACAGCAGCGTGAGAGCAGGTACAGCAACGTGCGCGTGAGTGGCGATAGTGGACTTGCGCGGCTTCTTCCGCACACTCTTCTCCCCCAGTTGGACCAGGCTTCATGGAAGAGTCAAGAAGACCGTGGTGAGGGCACAGGTGGCTGGCGTGGTGTAGACCGATACCTAGGAGTACCACCACACCTCCTGACCAGGATTCTTAACACCAGGAAAAGGCAGGGGAAACTCGGATCTCAATTTGCACTGCGTTAGCTTGCGACTGGGCGTGCCGCCACGTACCCAAATGTTGGCATTTGTTATTGGCGCACATTCCCGATAAAAAAACTGCCGGACTCCGATCGAGACTCTGTGTTGGTCTAATGCATCTACCACGTGGACCGTTTTAAGAATAAAGTGGACAGTGAACGAAAATGGGCTAAAACAAATGGCCACCAGAAACTTAAGCGTAACTACAGGTAAAACTAGTGGCTACCAAACTAGGAGGGCGTTTAAGACGAGGAAACTGCAGATCACGTATTGGAAATTCAGACGTTCTCGACCTCGTCCACTACAACGCCCGGTAACATTGCCCTCAATTACTGGCTTTATGTCCTTCCTTGACGGTTTTGACCACAGTCCAAGAGGCCGAGCCGGCGAACGTTCACACAATGCTCTCCTGTCATTTTTCGTTATTCCAGCATTAACAAACTGACGCCTTTAACCGTGTGCCTTTTACTTCCCTGTGATTCCGCGCGCATGTCTCAGCGTCCGTAGCGGCTTTACGCAGAGGGGACATTCGCGGCACAGGTGCTCTTTTGAACCATTTGTCGCTTCCCAGCCTAGCAGAAAGAGAGTTCTAAGTTGGGCGATTTTTCTTCCGCATGGCAAAGATTGTCGTGTCTTTTCTTGCACGACGCGACTTGCCCTCCCCCGGTCCCAAGGATGAAACACCGTCTTTTTTGGAGGTTAAACTAGTCCTTAACACATGACTTGGTGTGCCTTAGTCTCTTTTTCGCATTCTTCCTTGTACAGCCGCACTGAGTGCGACTGAAATGCAGTGTTCTTTGAATTTGCGTGAACAAATTCTACCCAATGAACCTTCAGGCACTTGCAGAAATTCGACGGTTTAGAAGTTCCAAGACGTCAGTGCGGGGCCGAGTTTATCTCACCGCTAATAAATGATACCATTTGGACTTTCACATCATATCCCTGCCATGTCCCAGGGAAAAAAGAGTATACACAGAAGAGGAGTATTGCCATATATACATACATATCGCAATCATCATATCCAGAAGAAGACGAAGAAAAAGAGAGGGCGAATTCATGGACCATATTGTATTCGAACTGACGTTTCGGAAACTTCCTCGTTTTCGTCATCAGAGTAGCCTTTCCCGGCTTAGTGACTATCTCTAGCCAGACCTCGTCTGGAGCATCTTTCGTAATCTGATTGGTAGACAGCCTTTCTATGACTGTTACTATCCTCGATCACAGTCGACATTGAATACCGGGCTCAATGAGCGTTGGATTACCTAATGCTCTATGAATAAAGAACTCTGGTTCGAATCACAGGTTCTCCAGCGCTGGGATCTTGTTGCGGTTGGGTGTCGACAGCTAATACGCCAGAAATAGCCATTACAGTCTCCCTTGTCCTTTTCAGTGTTCCCATCTCTGAAGATATTACCAATCTCTGTACGATTGACTGGGATGACTGTAGGTGGAACCCCAAGGCGCAAAGGGACGACCTTATCCTGTCGAACGCCGTTCCGCCACGGTTAAATGTCCCGATCACAACAGACGGGACAGTGGGTTCTGTGATAGAACGTTAGACTGCATATCGAGTCTGCAGTCAAGTCATTCCGCATGATTAGCGGTCGCTGTTCGAGTGCCCTTAAGTCCTCCAGATTAGGCCCTAAGGCACAACCAACACGAGCATGTTCTGCAGAAGAAACTGTAAATTTTCAGCCGTCAGATATTGATCGGCCAGTGTCTGATAAACGTACGAGAAGGATTGGTATGTCTGGGCTTCTGTTCTTTCTGCCTCCCTAATCGCCTAACAAATGGGACATTTACCGCACCCGATGTAAATTGTTTCCTGCAGTGCATACTCGGAGTTCTTGGCATATAAGTGCTGCATTCGTTATCTCTTTCCTCGGATTCCCGATTATTTGAATAATATGCTAATGCAACAGCTCCTGGCGTCAAAAATGACCTTCAGGGGGGGGGGGTGTACTGACGTAATCCGCCTGGCCGTTTT
>CACRXP010000400.1:564228-586151 GCA_902702965.1 Spirometra erinaceieuropaei | reverse complement strand
TGCCGAACACGATAGTCTTCTCTTAACGAAACTGAACAAGGCCCGCTCGGACATGTATGTCCTTATTGCTGGGCCTTTTAACGCCCCTAATATCGATTGGCAAGCCTGGAGTGTTTTGGGTCCACCCGACACATTCGGACAAAATTTGCTTGAATTGGCGACGGAAAAGATTACGTTTCCAGAATGTAACTCTCGTAACACGTGTGAGGGAAGAGCAGCGTCCAAATTGCCTTGACCTGGTGCTCATTCGTGATGAGGATATTGTGCTGGATGTACCAGACCTCCCACCAATTGGCACTGGTGATCATATCGTGATTTTCTTCGAATACTCTATGTTATCCCAACCTTATTCACCTGAACAATTGGAAAGAAGTATCTGGAAGGGAGATTTTTCCAACATGCGAACGCAAGTCACAGAAAAACCGTGGGCAACCACATTGTAGGGAACAGTTAACGACTACTGGAGCACGTTCATCTCACTCATTAAAAGAGCCAATGCTCTAAACTGTCTACTCAGACGAAAGTAAACAAGCAATCGTCCGCCGTTGATAAGTCAGAACTACAATCGTGTTGACGAGGAGGAATAAGTTTTGGAAATGTTGTCGACTAACAGAGAGTTCTGAACACCTGCAGGAATATAAGCGACAGGATGACGCGTGTAAACGTGAGACTATTAAATTTCGAAGGAACTACGCGCAGTGCATGTTGCAAATTCCTTTGGAACATCCTAAAACCCTCTACGGTTACACACGTGGTGGCAAATAAATCGGGTAACTCTTACCTGTGGTTCCCCGACGTTAGGTTCTGCCTAGCAGCCACACTCCGGCAGTCCCCGCGACAGGCGGTATAAACCATGTGAGGGTATTCGTGTGCATAGGCGCACACGAGAACTCAGCTTTGCTCCCACCATCGATGACCGGGAGGATCACCGCCTCGACTTATCTGAGATGAGGCTCCGTCTGCAACCCCGCAGGAGGTTAAAAACACTTAACAAGCCTCAGCACTACGGATAATTTCTTCAGCCGATAGTGAGCAACTATTCTCCCATGTACCCTGTTTGTTGCCCAAGTCCAAATTCCATGAAAGGGAGAGAAACTGAAAACATCTGACGCAGTGTTAACGATTCCCTTCCGAACTACCGTCATTTCACGGACTGTAATTTTGTCTCCTCAACCATCTAAACTGTCCAAAAACACCAAAGCCTACATTTGCTTCCTCGGGGTTTTTTTCCCGACCAGCCTGGTCCGTACTGTATCATCCTCTACCAACGCCCTAGACTGGCATTATATACTGTTATTATTATTGTTACTGTAAATGAGGGGACTCCGGCCAACTACACCAACATGCAGTTGAACTTGTCCCATCTTTGATCGTGCCCAAAGTGATTTCAGCTCTGTCTGTTCTGTGGTGCATTGCAAGCTGATCAGAAGAGACCAGATATCAAAGCTCACATCGTTTCATTATGCATAATGCTTTCCTTGAAATAGGTGTCATTATGTTGTACCACCACTGATGCAGCTTCCGTTGTTTACATAAACAGAGTAACGTGGGTATTTGTGCTTAAATCTAACGTTGTAGTAATTGACAGCTTGGTCCATTTTACCCCAGTACGTAGAACATGCAACCTGAAATCAAAATGCCCATTACAGAGGGTGAGAGGACTCTGTTTAGACTGCATACTAAGACTTTTCTGAGGTTGAATTTGACTGATGCTGATAAGAACAGGCTAAGCATATGCACATGGAACACACAGGGATTTCTGGGGAAAAAACAACCGTGGACATCCCATCCAGTAGCGTACTGGAGAGAGCGTCAGAATATTTTCACTACTAAGTTGGGGTCAGCAGCCACCACGGAAAAAACCAAAATCCGCATAAAAGACACACAAGCATAAAAATAGATTTCGGATGGCGGAAGCAGAGCAGACGGTAGCAGACATAAAACTCCACAAAAGAGCTCATGAAGATTTGGGCGATTTGCAAGTCGAATACGAATATCAAAAATGGGCTTCTTGGCACACAACGGCAAGGTCATTTTAAATTACTCAAATGATTAGCTCGAAATAGTCATCCCTGCTAGTTAGGGGTACGGTCAAGAGTTGCGCAGATGGCATAGATTTAAGGTTTGATGATAACCTCAAGCACACCAATCCCATTTGGCTTGCATTGGGATATTACTGCACTAAAATGAAAATGAACGCCGGATGATGGAGGTTACATGTTAGTCTAGGATCTAGCTCACCAGGGCGTCCATAGGCGGGTGATAGAGGGATGACCTTCCACGAAAATTGCATAGGAAATAAGAAGCGTTAGGGTTTCAAGAGTAAAGCAATCTGGGCTAACAGTGGCCACACTAACAGGATGAATATGGTTAATGCCAGAGAAACGGGTAATCAACAGGCGTCCCAGCAGATTTTGAATAATTCGTTTCGAACCAATTATGAAAAACTCGGCGACCTCGTTGGGCTTCGAATTTACGACAGCAAGGGGAAGGCTTTAGTTCTAATAATAATAATTTTTATTCAAGACCCGGGGTCCAACCACAGCGATTAGGGATAAATTTATACATGAATTATAGAATAGGTAGACAGGATCTATTCATAGTTATCTAATAAATAGCCTGTTACTAAAAGTGATGTGCGAACACTAAAAAATTCCTGACAGATAAACAAAATCAATATGAGTTGATTACCATAATAGGAGAAAAACCATCGCTCATGAAAGGATAAAAAGGGGTAGGACCAGCATGCAAGTGCCAGCGTATGACGGATTTCATGAAAGGGTAAGTATGCGGGTCGAACAGGACTGGCCTGCATGCGGTATTGAGTAAAAGGTTCGAAACGGACATCATCAAGGCAGAGTTCATATGCCGAATGAGGCCATCCACGTCAGAGTGGCGAGACAAGGGGAAACCAGACGCGATCCGTCACATTCCTCTTTGAGTGCAGCCGAGGAGGGACAGGCGAGATGCGACAAAACTACTGGTTGATGGCGAAGACAAAGGGTTCCGCTAAGGGCGTCGATAGAGCGCTTGGGGTCGAAATGAGTAGATGACCACAAAAACTGCAAAATTCAACGCTGGGGGGTGAGAGTTCGAAATCGTTGGGGCCGGAGCGGAATTCTGATGAGTGTCAGTGATCGGCGACATTGAGGCGGCCTAGAGCGTGCACGTCAGCCTAACCAAGCTATTTTCATAAGAGAATTTGTCAAGAAGTGTATCGCATCCTGTTAGGGGCATGATTCATGAACCGAAGAATCAAAAAATTAGCATTTCTGATGAGGGCTTCTAGGGAGCGCTACTACACATAAAAGAAGGGAATGTGAGCGGAGACGGTAATTTAATGGCGGCGACTTAATTTTCCGGTGGCCCTTTCATAGTGTCATAGAGAAAGTTCTCCGGGAAAGATGGGGAAAATAAAAGATTAATTGAGTCATTATTCAGATAAAGGCTCGACCTTCTCTTAAAAGTATGTAGATTATCTGAAGATCTTATATTTATTGGCAAGTTATTCCAGAGGATAGTATACCTTCTACCAATGCCCTAACAACCTTAGTTATGAGACCCCATTAAGAACTGTGAGTTAAATCACATTCGGGCCATGTAAGCCGCCCAGCCTACTGCAAAGTAGGAAATCCACCAAGTATGATACAGTACACTGACCGCACAAACAGGATTTCCTCAGTAATCCATGTAGGATTTACCAGATGACTGCCAGGCTGACGTAGGTAATTGGTGTCTTGGCAGATTTTTATGTATTACTTAGGAAATCCTGCCTGGGCAGTCAGCTTACTATGACAGAATTTGTGGATTCCATACGTTGCATGAGGATAGACGGGTGACGAGCTCTAAATACGATTGCACCCATAGCTCTCATCAGGGCATCGTATCTCAGGGGACTAGGGCATTGACTGTACTCCAGCTTTCTCCATTTCTGGTCGCCGAGTTCTGCACAGTTAGGTCAAAATGAAACTGGTAACCCACAGAGTCTGGTGCTGGCACACTTACATAAGAAACTTGAACTCTCGGCAAACAGGTTCCTTCGGTTACCAACGCTCAATGGACTGGAATCCATAAAAAGATCGAGTTGAGGACTGTGGAACCAGGCTTTAGCGAGAAACTGGGAGTTCCAATTTATGCAGAGCTCCCCAATCCTGTCACGAAAATTGCGGCTTTTGTTGCATTTGAATCTTTCGTAGTGGGCTAAGTGGTGAGTATGAAAGCTGGTCTTTTCGGTTAAAAGAATGACTAATGTAAATGACGCCTATCAGTATCTCTTTTAAGCTACATGGTTGTTGCATAGTTGGCTGATAATTTCATGCACCAATATGTCTTCTGCGACATTATGTTCGGCTACGTCGCTTTTACGGCAAAGCAAGTAGTTCAAAATTATTCTATTTGTTGTCCCGTCCTAACCCTTTCACATCGGGTTTTTCTAGGGTGCTTCAATGTCTAACTTGCATCCACTATTCTCATGAAGTATTCAATCAGTATCCACCATCATTTGAACTTATTTTGCTTAATTTGCTTAATTATAAACATAAAGCTCTTAAGTCTTTCGCCTGAAGCATCGATGAGAAAAACATAAGCATTAACTACTTAGAAAGTCGTGTAGCGCATGATCCGTTTGAATAGATCACACAACAGTGTTCATTAGCCCATTTCTTCATGCTTGGTCTGGCTGTTTGTGTAACGTTCCCGTCGAACGCGAGTGCCCCAAAGTCGGCACTAAGACCTGATTTCCAAAGCGAGACCGATCTACCCCGTCTGCCTTCAACCTTTCAGGCCGACCACGACTTACGATGCCTTCCTTGCACTAATTTTTTCGCCCAAAATTGACCTGTTAAGGTGAGTAATTGGAATAATCGGAAGGTGTAACAGTTCCGTCTAACGCGAGTAGTAAACGAGGCCCAACAGGATAAGACGGACTAGTCACTATTTTACTGACAAACCTATGTACAAAAAGAAACTAAGGGAAGAGTCCTAATTACAAAAATAAACTGAATCTGGGGGGATTGTCCACAGGGGCGACTTGGAGCACTGGGATCCAGCGGAGAAGGCGACAGGGGTTCCTCGTCCGGAGAGCGGCGACCGGCCACGGGGTTGTCGGAGGTTAATCCTCGCCCCGAACGTGGTCGGCATTCTAGAACTTCCCGCATTGCTCCCCTTTGCGAACTGGGTCTGTTGTCCTCAGCAGAATCGTCTAGTGTGAACGGGTCCACCATCTGGGGGCACTTCGACAGTCTTCTCTACCGGGTGTCCATCGATGAATAACTCAGCCGAAGTGTAAACGCCCTCTGGGGGCACCTCTAAATACTGTTCAACTAGTTGGTCGTTGTATGCGTGGGACGGGCTCGCCCCTGAGTCGGCACGGTCTGTGTCCTCCTCTGCCAATGGACTTGGCTTTAAGCGATTGCAGTGTGCCGTAAACTCTTCCGAGTACGGTCTGTCCTGACTGCGAACGACGCAAGTCGTGTCGGAGAGGACCTTTCTAACCACGTATGGGCCTATCCATGCTGGGCTAAATTTTTGAGGTACAGCCGGCGACGGTGCGAAATTCCGCATCCACACTATGTCTCCCTATTGATATGGGGTCCCGTGTGCTAGGCGATCATAGAATGCTTTCTGACGGCGTTGACCTTCCTGGGCAGGGTTTACCGCATCCTCGAGGCGTACGTGTCGACGTTCTCAACCGAATGTGAAGGGGTAGGTGTAGATCCTCAGGGAATTGCATCTCTCTCCCGCACGTTAGGAAGAACGGCGTGTGTTGCATAGTGGCATTTACCATGGATCGGTAAGCCAACATACACGCTGGCAAGGCTTCGTCCCATGTTGGTGCTGCGTTCCGGTCGATAAAATCCCGCAACAGATTAATCAACGTCCGATTCGTCCTTTCCACCTGGCAGTTGTCTTGTGGGTGGTACGCGGTAGTGCGGGTTTTCTTAATTTTCAGAACCTTACACAACTCGTGTACGACGATGCTCTCGAACGACGAGCCTCGGTCTGAGTGGAGTTGGTCCGGGACTTCGCAGCGGCAGATCGACCCGTTGAAAATGGCCCGGGATACTGTGGGCGCAGACGCATCTGGTATCTGGTACTGCCTCAGTCATCTTGTTGAAACAGTCCACCATGACGAGAAGTAACCTATTTTCCCTCGCGGATGGCGCGATTAGGTCAACTAGGTCTACAGCTACCCTCTCGTTGGGGTAACCTGTCATGATTGGCTGTAGCGGGGCTCTGAAGGAGTCCCGGGGGACTTAAAGTCGAAACAGTGTCCACAAGACCGGACAACGTTCTGTATGTCGGTCTTCTGATTCGGCCAGTAGTACCGTCGACGAAGGGCCCACTCGGTCTTATGAATGCCGGAATGCCCTAGTTCCGCATGCATCCTTTCAACCATGTCATCCACCATCGAAAGCGGTAGGACGATGCGCTTTGGATATTGTTCATTGTCACGATAGAAGAGAACGCCATTGTCAATGAACAATTTGTTTCAGAGACTATGCAGGCATCGTGTCTCATAACTATGACCCGCTAGTTCAGCCTTATTGAGAGGCCTGGCGTTACTAACTTTCCTATCATATAAGGGACAAATATGCGGGTCATCTCGTTGGGCTGAGGCCCAGAGTAGACATTGATCGCTTTGCAAATCGATAGCGGAGATGGCGATGTCCGTGCATGACGGGCACTCCTCGTGGGGGTGATGCGGTTTCCTCGAAAGGGCATCGGCGTTACCATGCTGGCGACCGGGTCGAAACACGCACGCAAAGTCATATTCCGCCAAGTTCTCTTGCCAGCGAGCTACTTGCCCTTCAGGATTCTAAAAGTTTCTTAGCCAAGTCAAAGAGCCGTGGTCGGTACGTACTATGAATTGTCGGTACTGGAGATAGGGTCGACACTCCTCAACAAAATGCATAAGTGCGAGCGTCTCTTTGCGAAAGACACAATAGCGCAGCTCGGCTTTGGTAAGTGTGCGACTAAGGTACTGAATCACATGATATTTTAAAGATTGGGAAGAATAGGACTCCGTTGCCGGAGAGGGAGAGGTTGGGGGATAGATTGATCATCAGGGATTATATGACGCCCTCAGTGCTAACGGCATCGCTCGACCTTGGAGAAGTTATCAGTATTATATCTACCAGTCCACACTTTGGACGGAGTCGCTCGGTGTAGAGGGCCTACATCAAAAGAAGCGAATGGGATTACAGAGTTTTCGAGCATCGCTGACCCCATAGCATCTTGAGATATCCTCATGCCGACTTTGCTGTCATTCTCTAAACTTACCGGAGAGAAAAATCATTGCGGGAACTGACTAAAACTATTGGGGCAGAAAACTGCAAGGGCAATATCAGTCACTGCGGCGCCGTCGAGTAAGTCTAAGAAGGCTCTCAGCTGTCTTGCGAACTCAGGACTTCAATTATGGCAATTTCCTTGTCTTCTACTGCGACTAGTTACAAAGCCAGATTACATAACTGATTCTAGCCATGGCTGTACTGGCCTGTGATCTATGGCATCAAATCATCTTGTAGGGGAAATTTTGGACACGGAAGTGATGCTAATTTTCAAGTCGTGTGAATGACAGCATGATCTGACCCATGGTTGTCGCCAGTTTCGGCAGCACTCCTCGACTCGATATTTTGGCCCAGTTTAAAAATTCCGAACTGACTGGGATGTAGTCAGTTCGACTGGTCGTTCGACTGCAGTATTTTACCGTACACACTGATGTCACGCTTGGTTCCATTTCATACAACCAAATAAGACTTTAGAGACGGAAGATCGCTTAACGCTGTAATTTGAATATTTATTCTTGAAAAAACTTTCGTCACTTTTGTGAATTATCTTATCCCGTTATCCGTATGTTGAACGAAAGGAATTATTTGAAAAAAATTCTTTAAAAAAAACAAAGACCCAAATGCAAATTTATTTGCAAACTGGAAAAGGCGCGAAAATGACTTCTCAAAGTCCCCAAACCGGCACAGTTAAAAGAAATCACAAATAATACTTATATTGTTGTATCCTTCTGCCTCTTAAAGGTCCTAGAATTCTCGGAGTTCCATTTCAATCGGAAAATGATCACTGACTTCCAAGCACTGTAAAAAATATATTTATTCTGTCACAAATATTATATCCTGTATTTTAGACAATGGAAACTTTACTTGATAATTTGTGTACTTTTCAAATAAACTGTTAATTTAAAAACTATATCCTAAATAAAGTTCTTTGTTAACAACGACGCACGGTTACATACCTTGTCCATTCTAATACCATACGCTCGGCAGAAGTTGAATGGCTGAGGCGATCCGGCAACTAACTGCGAAAGTATGTCGCTTCCACGAACAATGAACCTTGAAGATGAAAGTAATATTTAGTAGAATACGTATAATAAATTTTGACGCATTTGTTCCGACTTTATCATGGGAAATATTGCTTTTATACAGCTACTGAAATGATAAGCGAATTTAATTTATTAAACCGACAAAGCCTGCACAACCTGATGCTTAAGGGAATTTCTAACAAACACATTTCATGGCACCCCGAGCCTACGCCTGACTGCTTACACTTTTGATTTTAGTTTACTGATATTATTTCGTCTTTCACCTGGCTCTATGACAGAACCTCCTCTGTGAGTGTCTTATGGTCATCTTAAGTGTCCGATAAATTTTCATAATTAAAATTGCTTACCTGTCGTATGCACATTGTTTTGAAGCTAAAGTGGTGTCCATGTCATCTGTTATAAGCCACTTGTAATTTGCATCTTTCACAAAGTTCAAACGATCTTTATTTGCCTTTGATAGGTATCCACAATCGGCATTCATATCTCCTGTTACAATCATGTTCTTGAATAAAAGAAAGGTGTGTTGTATTCAAGCAACCATTAGTCTTTTTCTAAATACTAAAATTCGTTACTTTTAATATACGAAATTTCTATTGCAAACAACCTTTGTTCTATATTTTAATGGTTTGGATGGTAGGTGAGTTAGTTGCCATTTGTTTTGGTAAGACATATTTGAAGGTTTCAGCTGTACTATTGGCGTAGCCGAAACTGTTTTCTGCTCAGTTCGCAACTGACAGGACAATAAGCAGTAAGAGACATTAGTCTAACCAACAGGTTTTGAGATCGTGTCTCAGGCATTCACACCTCGGGGTAGGGTGTGACTGGCAGACGACGGCAAAAAAGCCGGAAATAACCATTCCAGCCTCTCTTGTCTTTGTCGGTATTGCTATTCTGCCATCTCAAGAGTGGCTGTGGGAGTGCCGACGGGACCCGAGAAAGTCCCACGGCACAACGGGACGAGTGAATTCTGTAGCGCGATCGATGAACGACCTTCTTCCACCTGATGTCATTGACAAGTGTCAAAAGCTATATCCATTATCAGGTGTCAGGTTCTAACAAAACGAACAACTCACCGCTTGGCCTCCGGGTATCATACACCGCGAACTGATGTTATGTAAATATTGCATCTCATTGAAAACATTTCTGGGAGATATATGAGTGACAAGCACTGAAAACGTGTTGATAGCTAAAAAGAAAAAAACCACTATTGCATTAGTAGTTCTATGTTAGACCTTGTTTCAAAAAAAATGATTTCTGACTGCAGGATTGTTTCGTTTGAGATTCCATTGAGGTGCAAGTAAAAAAGATAGAGGTCAATTGGCACGGCAATTTAAAGAAAACTTGCCCAAATATATTTAGTTTCTTAACGGTAACGGATTTTGTGTAACTCACGATTCCTTTGTAAGCTTTCGTTCAGCTGACTGACCGCCGAAATATTAATGATAGCAAAGCCTAAGATTTTATAGAACATAATATTGTCTGCGTTTCTCCAGGTGTGGAATTTGTATGGTTATATATACATGAAAATAAGAAGAGATTCTTCGAAAACAGCGAGCTGTACTCGTGAATTTCCGAGCTGGTGACACTAACCCGTCGTCAGACGAAATGAAAACAAGGGAAAAAGTTTGTCACACTACCCTCGTTAAGTCGACAGGACAGACAGGCTGTTGGTATTCACGCCGCCCACAAACCAGCATCTCACTACGCACAACACGATCTCGAATCAAGGATCCTATCCCCAAAGAGCAAAAAACAAAGTAACTTATCGCATTCCGTGCGCGAATTGCTCCTGCGTGTATGTTGGTCACACGGGTCGAAGCCTGGGCATCCGGAGTAATGAACGCAAAGTAGCTTTCCGTTGGCGAGACCCTCTTTTCCTCGTCTTTGCTCACGCACTCGAGCGCGACCGCCGATTCAATTGGGATGGCACTGAGGTCATCGCCATCGCTAACACAAAACGAGCAAGAGAATTTCTCAAGGCTTGGTACTCCAATGCTGGTAATATTAACCGCCATGTTGACCTGAACCCCCATTTCGGGGGCCTACGTTCACGACTTGCTGACTCCTTCCCTAATGCCACATCAACGGCCGCAAATCCAGCCACCCGGAGTCCAATTCATCCACCATCCACCTTCCCCCTCCAGCACAGGGAGCCGTAATTGGTCCGCCTTAACTCCCCTCGCTCAGAAACCTACCATGACTCTGTGGCCCGTCCTCTCATAGGCCAATAGCCTGTCTATCTTGTCGCGTTAAGTATTCTAGTGTAACAAACTAACTTTATCCCTGGTTTTCATTTCGTCTGACGACGGCTTGGTGTCACCAGCTCAAGAATTCACGAACACAACTCGACTTTTCCGAATAACCAATCCCTTTCTAATTAGATCGACTCGGAACGCATATGACCTCTGATCTACATATATACGTACATCCAGCCAGGAATGGGCGCACACCATACCATTGGCTTCCCGACACAAACTGGCTTCGTGTGGGCGACAAAGGTCATGAACAGGCAACCAACTACCAGGCCGAAGCCGGCCAAGTCATATTAGCAGAGAGGACGGACGGCGCTTGCTTGCCTCGGAAAGCCAATAAATCGATGTACGCCCATTCCTGATTGAATAAATACACGATCAGCAGCGAAAGAAGATGGAAAGTGGAGAGGCACTGATGAACTTCGGTTCGATGAAATGCTTATGACCCATCTGGTAGACCCCGGTGATGGACCACCTGCGCGATGTGTGTCTGTGCGCATGTTTGTGTTTCTGGTCTAAGCTGCTAGTCAGAGTTTTTATAGGCCGAATTAAGGCAAAATAATCCCGAAACAGTTCTGTTTTAATCCACATGCATTCTCAGTCTTCCCTCCTGGCTGCTATATACATACACATTTATGGCAAAGGTGTTACACCGTACTCCCGACACAGGTTTCAGTTAGAAGCCCAGAAACGTGTTTCACCGATATTCTGCTAGGGCGTAACACAGCTTCCAGGGTTTCGGCTCCTCACTGTGTCCTCCAGCGTCCTCTGTGCGGTTTTCGGTAAACGAACTCCAGAGAATAATTAAGCGAATGCTTTCAGAAATTATGCGGTGCAGAACATGAGTCAGGTTTCCAGGACATGACTTTTTAGGGTCAGACCCGAAACTTCAATGAGCATTCGGGTCAATGACAATCAACTACTGTGGAATAACCACAAAGTGGCCATTCGACAAACAAGCAGTACTGCCAGTAGTGTGAAATCCATATGGAAATCGTATTACCCCATACTCCCGACAGACGGGATAGCCAAAACCCACATGTATAATGTGTAAAGTGAAATTACTGACAAAACCGAGCGGAGACTGGGATGGCTATTTCTAGCGTATTGGCCAACTTCAGCTAGCCAAACCCAACCCCTAAGGTGTACAACATCTAGTTCTAGATTCCACGACCCGTTGGCCAAAGGTCCAAGGCCCTAACCACTGAACAACGGGCTCGTTGTCCTATCGGTTGCGATCAGTTATTTAAAGTGATAGAGGAGCGCTCATCGATCGCATTATGGAACTCACTGTTGTTGTTGTGCGTTGGGACTCTCTCCCAAGCGTATCCAGTCCCGCAACGTGACGATTGAGTTCCGGAAGACAATCGGAGAGCACCTGTCTGCCATTATATAGTTATGTGTGTATCGGCGGGCAGAAGAAAAGTGAATTCGTGTGAATTGCAGTTTCAGACTTACTATGCGTTACCCCGACCAATCTCAGCCCAATGATGCTGGCGCTGATACCACAAAAACTGTGGCCTTTTTCATCTTTTTCCAGTTAGTCCGATGTAACTGCGTCCGTATACATCTACTGTGAAAATTCCCAAAGAAGATATAATCGCAGCTTACATGAACCTCGTTCTATTTGCCCTTGATGATATACGCAATCTTGATCATGGTGGTTGAACTGCATTTAACATGTTACAAACCTCTGATAGTATTCCAAAAAGTTATCTTAATACATAAAATGAAAGTGTTTGAATATGCAATATTTACTATGCACTGCTCAACTGTGTGATGACAGGTTGGACTGAGGATTACATTTAATGAATGGTGATTGCAACAGCTTGCTTGCTCATCACAGTCAATTGTAAGATCATTGCGTGTTTGATTCCTTTAGGTAACTCATCCCTTCACCGCTTATAAAGAGGGTTCAAAAAATTTAAAGCGACGTCAATGTCAGACTCGTATAAGATATTGGCATCAAGGGCTTAAAAATATGGATATATAAACGTACCCCCCTTTCCATTGAACACAAAACAGTAGGGCGTGCGTTCGAACGCGTGAGTGGATGTTAGCGCAAATTCTGTTGTAAGGCCTCCAACGTTTACGCTGAAAACAAATTGATTAAAGTTAGCATTGATGTAAGCAGTATTCTCTAAACATAACTCCTTCAAACGAATTATGAATTAACGCGCGTCGCGCATTGACTTTTGATTACTCGACAAGATATCACATTCTGCTATCAATGTCACTAAACAGAAGCTGGGAATATTGTGCAACCAGAATCTTAATCCATCACAAAACAAGCCTAGTTGTCATAAATTTATAAATTAAACGTCTTGCATGATTGAAATGTAAAAAGCGTCATCCCAGCTCTAACATGAATAATCTGAGACAGCAGCATTTTTGGGATTCTTGATGTGCTGCTAGATTGTATAGGGAAGTAGGCCACTCCTGCCATAAGAATGAGAAACACTTGAGCACATACGTTACATATGAAATGAATGTGCGCGCAATAACATGTGTCACTAAAATTTTTTATGTTACTGGACGTTGTAATTTTACATCCGCATGCACTCTAATCAATCAGCCAGGATTTAAAAGAAGTGATAGTACGAATATTACTACTATTTTGCTGTGTCCAATTATGCCGCCGCTGTTGGCCGTCAAAAAATTCTGTCATCCGGCAATTCTGTACCTATTAATATATACGTGCATATGCAATAGATATTCCGGTTACTATTTACCTGTATATAAGACCATACTGTTCTTTGGAAACTGACCGCCCGTAACGATCTGTAGTGATTCCTAAATAGTGGTGCGTCTTTGGACCACATCGGGGTGATACGCAGTTGTTGACATAATCCAGGAGAACATCGAAAGCAACGTCACTCTTATCGCGGATTTCCTGTATCACAGTGATATCATATCTCCGTATAATCTAAAAGTACGTTAGATATGAAATGAGGTTTCAAAGTAAATCTGCTAGAAATAAATCTAGGCATGTTTTCCTTTTTTTACTCACCCTTGCTAGGATTTCCATAACGTCCAATTTTTTCGACTTACATTTTCCATATATTTGGATATTGAAAGACGCAATTTTAAGTGCCAACTGTATTTGGACCAAACTGGAAATTATACAAAATGCAATGAGCACAAATTTTGCCATTATTATTACATCATTCTTGCAAGTTTTGTCTAACCTTTAAATAGGCTTCATTGACCACTGGCAATGTGCGCTCCTCAAATTCCCCAGACTCCCATAACGAATCATATCCAGTTAAAGCATTCTGTGAGGCGTATTCCAATGTGTGTTATTTCAAAACCTATTCCTCAATTCCACGAGGAGCCTCGCCCACATATCTCCTTGTGCGGCTTCTCTGGGTGCACTCTGACTCCTACGTAAGCATTGTAAACAATAATTTAAAAGCAGTCAATGGTTATCAATCACAAACAATAATGTAACTCAAGTGCAGTCACGTCACGTGCATCACTTCTTCACAACCAGATGCTGATGCATGCGTGCTCGCAGACATAACGTGACTAAGAAACTGCGACCATTGAATTCTCGGATTACGTAGACGTGGCAAAAGGTGATGCTTCGTTGATTGTTATCTCGAAAATTTACCATTTCAGCAAGTCGACTGTATATCAAGTGTTAACAGAACTACTGATTTCAGCGTGGTCATTTTTGAATGATTCACCACTTTTTCAAAGGTTCCGCCAAGAACATTGATTTCTTTAGGGACAAGCCACACCTATTGACAAAGTTTTTTAAAGTTAGTTTAGTGCGAGGACATACTACATACAGTCATTGACCGATCTCATAAAACTTTAGTCAGTGTTCTGGATTGTTTTGGATTAGTAAGGAGTACTTCGATGAGATTTTTATACTTATTATCATACGACTTAATTCTGTAATACTTCAGACTCGCAAAAATTTTCGACTCTGAATGCGCCTTTTTAGAACCTTCAGGAAAAGCTCCACACACCAAAATAACTTCCTAACTAGAATGCTTTTTCTCAATTGATTTTCGGCAACCTTATAAATTTAAATATTCACAAGAATATGCTTTCTTTTATTCAACTGGCAGTAGATCACGTCCTCCCTACATTTCATAACAGAAGAAAGGGTATTTTAGGTTTATAAATGTGTCTTAATTCCTGAATATTTTTTAGCCAGACTGGCCGTCGACATAAAGTTAAGCGATTTTAGCCCCACAAGGTGTTTGCTTTCCGCATAAGCATGTAAAGAAGAATTTACAAAATTTTGAATTGGGTGCGAATTATTTTGTAAACCCTTTCGGAACATTAATAAACGGACAGGCAGGATACTGTATGAATGGACACTGCATGACCTCAAAAAATCTTATAATTTACTGTGGTAGATCTCTTCTGTTACTTGTCGTAGAAAATATACTGCCGCAAATCATCGTCATTTTAATTTTGCAGAGTGAGAGAAAATTTCGTCAAGCAGGTTAAATGCCTAAAAGAGACTAGGTAATAAACGAAAAATTGTGGTTTTTACTTTATCTGTGAGGGCCAGAATCATGGCTGGGCATATGACACGCGCCTATGTGTCCTCAGACTGTTCTTAAAATATGGCAAATTCGTAAACTCGCTAGGTTGTTTAAGAAAATGTCCCTGCATGCGGTGACAGAAAGCCTTTAGACAAAACTCTAGATCAACTACTATAAGAAGACGTGACCAGGACCTCACAGTGTTATTGAAAATTTTCAGACTGATTTCAGTAATTAGATCCTAAAATGCGAGCTAATGTAACACAGGCATAATTCCATATTACGTAAAACTATAACTCAGAAATCCGCTATCAAGTGTTCATACCCGTTTCAATTCATAGTCGTGCATAGCAAGCAATAATAAAAATAACTGCAGCAAGTGTCATTTTACATGCCTTGTCAAAAATGTAGAACACCGAACATGTTAGCAGGGAAAAAACCTGAACTTTAAGTACAATTGGAAGTGTCTTAATCAGTATACTTAAATTAGGAGAAAAATTTACAGACCGCAAAATGAATCAAATCCAGAAAGGGACCATTTTGCACTTTACCGGGTGTTTTCAGCCTCCATACACCTTCAGGAATTAAGACTGTACCAAAGAGGGTGTGTGGATGGAGCTTTTATTCTTTGATTGAAAACGTACCCATTTGGTTGTAGGCTGCAAAGGCAGAGCCATTTCCAGCAAGATGGGACCGAGCAAAGGGATCAGAGACAGTGAACTCGACCATTACGTGACCCGGAAACTTCGGCAGTCTTTCAGAATGCAGAAAACGTGTAACAGTCACTTTAAGCAAAGAATACTTTGCCAATTTTTCGTAATCCCAGATTGTGATTTTACTCATGTAAAAGAACTGACGATATATATTCGTACGTGCCATTGGAAGAAATAAAAAAACCATGTGGTGACTGTGATGTCAACGGAGTCAAGATGTCTCAAAGTGGTAAGCTGACTACAAGAACAGCATTGTAAAAGATTAAGCGGTCACTGACTCACTCTCGGCATCGGCGAAAACACTAGGGGTTAAGGCTTGTATGCCTACAACGTTCTTGCTACGCCAAAGTTCGGGACTCCGGCCTTGTAAATTTTGGCATACAAAAATTGGATGGATTATATTTTATTCCGCTCAACAATACACAGGAGGCTAAGTAGAAACGAATAAAATTCAAGAGTAGGTTTGATGGACATCTTATAAAGGTTGGTTTTAATATCGCTAGTTTTCGAATTTCACGGCATATACCCACCTATTCTGCGTTCTTGAAAGACATTTAGGACTCAGTGTTCTGAAAGATATAGATTCTTGGAATATGACACACGTAGGTCCTGAATAACTTTTTGTGCATTTATTTCGTGGTCGTCAATGCTTTGTTGAGGCTACTGATCATCGCCAGCAACAATAACTGAACATTTGTGCCAAGGGAGGGAAAGGCATCATGTACAGCACCACTGAGCGAAGACCGAATGATCGTACGATGTTGCGGTTTGCCAGTTTATATCTCCAGGTAACTTCCAAATCACCAAAAAACATAAAGGGCAGTCCATTATTAAATTAGTGTGGTACATCATAAACAAAAAGGCAAATTAGCTGCACCTCAATGATACTATCATGAATAAATCCACTCATCACTCGTGCGAGGTTGGAGATCACATTGGAAATCTTTTGCGTCAGCCCAGATAAGTTGGTTAATTCATAACTTCGCCAATTTTTTCAAAAGAAGGACGTTTCGGGAGAGGAAGAGTGTGGTCGACACGGTGAGAAGTCTAGGAGAAACCGAAATGGACTATGGAAATGGCAAAACCATTTTCCCTAAGTTGTAGGACACGATCAAAATGAGAGCTGACAGAGAGCGTCAGAATACCGAGCTTTTAGTATTTCGTGTTGAGTCGTACTCGGTAGGCTATTTACTGCCAAGGGACGCTGACTTCACACAGTTGCATAGTTCCAATTATAGTTACGCCCTCTTCTTTCCGAGAAGTCGATTCCGTCTTGTTGAGGGAGGACATGACAATGGGATTGTGCTGTAAGTGCATTGTCTAAGTCCTCCCAGACTCGCACCAATGCATAGAAAGCTAAAAAAGTTAAAATCACCTTAAACCACACCATTATCCCTAAGAAATCCGTACGAAATACTCAGTTGTGTGTTGGGAGCATTTAACAAACCCCACATCCATATTGCCCTGCAATTGAGATGGTAGTCAAAATCGCCATTTGTGCACACTATCAGCTGAAATTGAAAACACCTCCTGTTTTCATAATTTTGTTTGGTAAGGTGTGGCAATGTAGCTCCACCTGATGGACAAAATACTGCTGACCTACTTCATAAGTTTGAGTTTGTGTGATAACGTTGGTATGGTGTTGCTGTGCGTTGGGGTGTGTGTTCTGTTGGCGGCCTTGTTTCTCTGTTGTCGTGTCTGCATTTATCGGCCCAATGCCGGTGGTCCTTCTTAACTTCCGGTCTGTCTCCTCCATATAACTTTCGTGTTAGATGTTTCAGGGTTAGGGTTTAGGGCTGCAGTAAAGGGCTGGGGTTTGGGTTAAAGGGTTGGGGTTAGCGGTTAAGGGTTGTAAAACAGGGTTGAGGGTTAGGGCGAAAGGTTATGGTTTGGGATTAGAGATTGGAGCTATGATTTAGGGTTAGAGGGAAGGGGTTGATGTTAGGGGTTAGAGTTGGGGATTGGGGTCAGGGTTAGGGACTACGTCTACTTTTTCCCAACCACTCAATGTAAAACCGCACATTCCCAATGGCTTTTCTTTTGCATACAATTACTTGACCTCGTCGCCTGTGCTATACCTGTGCGGCCCACCTGTGAAAACCCCTATCGCCATCCGTTCCGTATTATAGGTGGGTGGGGTTTGTTTACCTCAGGTGCGGCTACATAACCGCACCTCACTGTCTATTTTGAGGGTTGTTTTCCTCAAGATTGCAGCGGGTTCTTAAATTATACTTTCTTTCAGACAAAATAAAAATTGAGACTTATCGTGGGATAAATATTTTGTCTGCCTTCTTTTGAAAAATAACAAGTGATAATTAAAGCCTTAACACAACAACTCATAATTTCAAGTACGAATGCTCGCTATGTTAAGAAGGACATCTTACGATGTATGAAAAATACTTTGTGGGTGTTCAGTTCAAATGACATGCAGAAAGTCCTCGAATAAACGCTTAGCAAGAAGTAAGACCTTCTATGAGGTAGTCTGGGGACTGGAATATTTAGTCGCATGTGAGTATCGTGTCGCTGAAATCAATCGATAAAACCTCGCCATTGCTGATGGTTATTCACCATGTGGCTGTCTGTGTTAGTCGCTAACTTGCCGCTCCAAGGCAGAAATGAGAGGATCGCTTCCGACACACAATTAGGATATATAGTGGTGCAGGCCACTCAAACGTAAAAAGCCAGGTTGATCAAACAAGACTAGCGGTCCTGGATAGATTATAACAAAAACTCTCTGAGCGTTTCACGCTTAGTTTCAATAATCCACGAATTATAAACGGAAAGGAAACCAATATCTCTTTATTTGTCGGTTGGTTTCTGATGAGTTTAGCAACGGATCGAGTTCACGTGGTATAGCTGCCTCATACTTAAATTTAGTCGTTTGCTCTTAATCATCTTATCCATTTTTGTTTTTAACAAATTAGACTCCTACTTCGCTTACATATATGCTCAATGATCCACACATGTATAATTTAGTATAACGGTGAGGAATTTCACCCTAAGTAGCTAGGCTCGGTTTAAAATATCCGCCACTTTTAGTGCTGCTGTCCCAAGAACTGGGAGGATACTTGAACCAACCAGGTAAATTGACAAACAAATACAAGTGTATCTGGAAACGAAATGGGTGGTGTCATTTCTTACAAAGAAGCTGCAACTTGAGGGACGGTTTTATTCAAAAAGCATCGTCTTTGTAAATGCCATGTGCGATGAATGGCACAAACGATCACGCTTGCACTGTTAGAGATGTGTATCAGTGATAGCTGACACGAACTTGAGAAGTACGCTAACAGCTACAAAATACTGTCACTGCACAGGGAAGTAGCAAGTTAAACGGAACAAATGTTTCGAAGGCGAAAATTGACAGGTAGTGAGGTACTAACTAATAATGTAAATTCCTTGCTACTTATTTGGCGTAGGTAGGCGGTTAATGTTTCATAAGCAGAACAAGTGCAATTATGAACCATATCTAGCTAGGGAGGAGCCGGTTTGGTCCAAAAGTACAGTCATATGCTCAGGGAAAGAGGCAATCCTGGCTCTGTGGCTACCATGCGCAAAATCGACCCTGACTATCTCACCATCCGAGGCGAAAGATCATCCATTAAACAGCGTGCCATGGCAACTGGCTGGATGTCGCCCGTCCCCCATCAAAACCCACCCACCGTGTGATGGTCAACGTTATTTCCTTCTCCTGTGACCTCCCGTCCAGTGTGGCGTGCCCCTCACTCTTCCCTTGAACAACAGTAGACTCCATCCTTTACCATCTCACCGTCATTGTTTCATTGGCCGATATAACTTTATGCTGTCATATCAGACCTCGCCTGCGCGATGCCTGTGCGGCCCCACCTGTAAGAACTCCTATCACCGTCGGTCCCGTATTACAGGAGTCTGTGGTTTGTTTACCTCAGTTGCGGCTGCACAAACGCACCTGACTGTCTATTTTGAGGGGTGATTACCCCAAGATTGCAGCGGGTTCTTAAATTATACTTTCTTTCAGACAAAAAAAGTTCAGACTTATTGTGCGGTAAATAATTTGATTGACTTTCTTCTGATAGAGGTTAGGGTTAGGGCTTAAGGCTAGGGGTGATGGCTACGAGTTAGGGTTAGGGTTAGGATTAGGGGTTACGTTTAAGTGTTAGGTCAACTATTTCTCAACCACTCAAGGTGTAACCGCACATTCCCAATAGCTTTTCCGTTGAACAAAATTACGTGATCTCGTCGCCTGTGCGATGCCGGTGCGGCCCCACCCGTAGAAACCCCTAGTACGACCTGTCCCGTATTACAGGCGGCTAGGGTTTGCTTGATTCATGTGCCGTTACATAACCAGATCAGACCTTTTATTCCATTTGTCCCGACCGCATAGATAATTGACAACTCATGGTAGACGACCAATGGTATCTTCGTAAAAGCATAAAGGAATATATGATCATCTTTATGCAGGGAGCGTGCACCTTGTAGACAGAAATTGGTAAACGTTAATTCAAGGGTTAATCAGGCTCAAAATTACTTGGAACTCGGGAACTTTTTAAAAATATATATATGTACCCTTTCTTCAGTTTTAAGATGTAATTCTCTTTTATAAGCAAGTAAAAGGAAATATTTTTATGCATGTTATCTATAACATATATTTGAACATGTGACATTGGAAAAACATGCGGAAAATGCCTACTAATTAAGTAGTCACTTTTTAATGAGTATGGTTTACGCAGGAGGTCAAGAAGAACTGCATTCAAAAGCCAACATACTGGCAAGTCCGATATTTTTAGGATTATGTCGCATGATAATCTATATTACAACCTTACCTACGTAGTCCTTCCTAATAAAAAGCGCATTTTAAAAGTTTGACCATCATTTCATGAGACCTGTAACTGACATATGACATATAGTTCTCCTAATGGCACATGACCACGTCCTAAGCCTGGTCACAAAAATGGGGCGAAGCAATGGCCACATTCGAGGTATCGTTTGCTTCTTAATTTTGGCGCAACTGACTGACAGTACTTCAAATTTTTGCAGCACAGATACAGTTCCTTACATAAATCGCCCGTAGAACCAGTCCTGCAAGTAAACTGCTCTTCGGTTTTTAAGTTTTGGACGACGGTGGCGGACTTGGACGCCTGTTGCAATCCATATTGTTAGCTCTAACGTTTCACCCCTCCACCCCTGTCCATAGGGCGGATACACGTGCTTGTACAGTCTTCAAAACACCCTCCAGGCAGGTGTTCTGGATCCGGCCCTACTGTGCATTTGCTAGTTGTGCACAAATAATACACTTCCTTTGTCACACTTCACATGGTTTTACATTTTATAATAAGTACACGGAGTGAAGATGTCAGCACACTTATGCAAATATACCAGATATAATATGATGAAGTATAATCATTTCAACAGATAGATTTATCCAGGGAAGACGTAATTCTGTATAGAAAGTGGAAAAGTCAACAGAATGATTTAGAACAATAGGTATAGAAAATGGTATTACCGACAAAGACAAGGGAGACTGGAATGGCCATTTCTAGCTTATTAGCCGTCGTCAGCCAATCATGCCCAACCCGAAGTGTGGAACACCCAAGGATCGAACTCGCGACCTATTAGTTATAAGTCCACGCCTCTAACCACTGGGTCACGAGCCCTTTGCCCTGTCGGTTTTGATCGGGAATACACAATTGTAGGGGCTCTAACCCCACACTTCGGGGTTGGGTATGACTGGCTGACGACGTCTAATAAGCCAAAAATGGCCATTCCTGTCTCCCTTATCTTTGTCGGTAATGCCATTCTGCCTATATCATGCGCCGCTGTGCGGCTGCTGGTTGGGCTCTAGCCAGCGCCCGTAAGGTACAACGGAACGAGTGAGTTCCGTAAGAACGATCGGTGAGCGTCCCCTACCAAGGTATAGAATAGTAATGGACACCCATCATGGTAATTTTTTGACCTAAAGATAGTCCCCTCCGCGTGCTGTGATCGTGCTCGGCATCGAAACTAACGGCTGGTTGGTTGCCGATCGTAACCTATGTTTTATTTGATCATGCTGCATTTGTCTCTGTCAGTTTTAGCGCTTCCCGCCATAATCAGATCTGTCTTCCTTACTCTGTGTGGACAGTCTTGGTCCCACAATGTGCCATTC
>CACRXP010000400.1:540334-561666 GCA_902702965.1 Spirometra erinaceieuropaei | reverse complement strand
AGCAGAACAAGTGGAATTAAGAACCATATCTAGCTAGGGAGGAGTCGGTTTGGTCCAAAAGTACAGTCATATGCTCAGGGAAAGAGGCAATCCTGGCTCTGTGGCTACCATGCGCAAAATCGACCCTGACTATCTCACCATCCGAGGCGAAAGATCATCCATTAAACAGCGTGCCATGACAACTGGCTGGATGTGGCCCATCCCCCATCAAAACCCACCCACCGTGTGATGGTCAACGTTATTTCCTTCTCCTGTGACCTCCCGTCCAGTGTGGCGTGCCCCTCACTATTCCGTTGAACAACAGTAGACTCCATCCTTTACCCTCTCACCGTCATTGTTTCATTGGCCGATATAACTTTATGCAGTCATATCAGACCTCGCCTGCGCGATGCCTGTGCCGCCCCACCTGTAAGAACTCCTATCACCGTCGGTCCCGTATTACAGGAGTCTGTGGTTTGTTTACCTCAGTTGCGGCTGCACAAACGCACCTGACTGTCTACTTTGAGGGGTGATTACCCCAAGATTGCAGCGGGTTCTTAAGTTATACTTTCTTTCAGACAAAATAAAAGTTCAGACTTATTGTGCGGTAAATAATTTGATTGACTTTCTTCTGATAGAGGTTAGGGTTAGGGCTTAAGGCTAGGGGTGATGGCTACGAGTTAGGGTTAGGGTTAGGATTAGGGGTTACGTTTAAGTGTTAGGTCAACTATTTCTCAACCACTCAAAGTGTAACCGCACATTCCCAATAGCTTTTCCGTTGAACAAAATTACTTGATCTCGTCGCCTGTGCGATGCCGGTGCGGCCCCACCCGTAGAAACCCCTAGTACGACCTGTCCCGTATTACAGGTGGCTAGGGTTTGCTTGATTCATGTGCCGTTACATAACCAGATCAGACCTTTTATTCCATTTGTCCCGACCGCACAGATAATTGACAACTCATGGTAGACGACCAATGGTATCTTCGTAAAAGCATAAAGGAATATATGATTTTCTTTATGCAGAAAGCGTGCACCTTGTAGACTAAAATTGGTAAACGTTAATGCAAGGGCTGATCAGACTCAAAATTACTCGGGAATTGGGGAACTTTTTAAAAATGTATATATATATACCCTTTCTTCAGTTGTAAAATGTAATTCTCTTTTATAAGCGAGTAAAAGGGCATATTTTTGTGCATGTTTTCTATAACATATCTTTGAACATGTGACCATCGAAAATCAATGCGGAAAATGCCTACTAATTACGTAGTCACTTTTTAATGGGCATGGTTTACGCAGGAGGTCAAGACGAATTGCATTCAAAAGCCAACATCCTGACAAGTCCGAAATTTTTAGGATAATCTATATTACAACCCTACCTACGTAGTCCTTCCTAATCAAAAGCGCATTTTGAAAGTTTGACCAGCATTTAATGAGACCGGTAACTTACATGTAACATATAGTTCTACTAGTGGCACATGACCACGTCCTAAGCCTGGTAACCAAAATGGGGCGAAGCAATGGCCCTATTCGAGGTGTCGGCGAGCGCCCACTGTCATAATAGGCACAACTGACTGACAGTACTTCAAATTTTTGCAGCACAGGTACAGTTCCTTACATAAATCGCCCGTAGAACCAGTCCTGCAAGTAAACTGCTCTTCAGTTTTTAATTTTTGGGCGACGGTGGCGGACCTGGACGCCTGTTGCAATCCATATTGTTAGCTCTAACGTTTCACCCCTCCACCTCTGTCCATAGGGCGGATACACGTGCTTGTACAGTCTTCAAAACACCCTCCAGGCAGGTGTTCTGGATCCGGCCCTACTGTGCATTTGCTAGTTGTGCATAAATAATACACTTCCTTTGTCACACTTCACATGGTTTTACATTTTATAATATGTACACGGAGTGAAGCTGTCAGCACACTAGCGCAAATATACCAGATATAATATGATGAAGTATAATCATTTCAACAGATAGATTTATCCAGGGAAGACGTAATTCTGCAGATAAAGTGGAAAAGTCAACAGAATGATTTACAACGATAGGTATAGAAAATGGTATTACCGACAAAGACAAGGGAGAATGTTGCCCTGTCGGTTTTGATAGGGAATACACAATTGTAGGGGCACGCACCCCACACTTCGGGGTTGAGTATGATTGGCTGACGACGTCTAATAAGCCAAAAATGACCATTCCAATCTCCCTTGTCTTTGTCGGTAATGCCATTCTGCCTATATTATGCGCTGCTGTGCGGCTGCTGGTTGGGCTCGAGAAAGAGAGCCCGTAAGGCACAACGGAACGCGTGAGTCCCGTAAGAGCGATCGGTGAGCGCCACCTACCAAGGTATAGAAAAGTAATGGACACCCATCTTGGTAATTTTTTGACCTCAAGATAGTCCCCTCCCCGTGCTGTGATCGTGCCCGGCATCGAAACTAACGACTGGTTGGTTGCCGATCGTAACCTATGTCTTATTGGATCATGCAGCATTTGTCTCTGCCGGTTTTAGCGCTTCCCGCCATAATCAGGTCTGTCTCCCTTACTCTATGTGGACAGTCTCGGCCCACAATCTGCCATCCACCTCTAATGGAGCGCAGACTTCGTGTGCTTGTGGGCTTGAGAAGGGGAACTTTGTGAAATGTCAAAAAGCGGTATATATGAGGATGGGGGACGTAACATTTATCTGAATTCCAGACTCAAATTAGACTCCAGCAGGAGGACGGTATGTCGACTGAAACAGCTGTCACACGAGTGGGGGGTCGATCAGCGGCACCTAATCGAGTGCTGGTAGGGCAGGATGGCGAGTCTCTAACAGGACTCCGTTATTCTTTCTATCATCAGGCATCAAGTTGTCTTTCTTAACACTTGGTCTTGGTCTGGCCGGCTAGGACTAGAGATCCCATCTAATGCATTCGCAGTCGCCGCCGTACTGCTAATTTCATGCGCGATCCAATGCTGCACTAGTCAGAGAAGGAGGAGTGAATTAATAAATCAAGTTTTAACTTCTAAACTTCGTATACTGAGATTTGTTAATGAGCACTTTCTCTTGAAAAAACTCGACAACCGAATTTTTCACCCAGTGTACTTCATCGCGCTACAGAAGGTCCATTCGCGGTTGTTTTTAGAAACGTACAACAGTGTTCCTAATGAACACCCTAGAAGACAGGAAACGTCAAGACAGCTTGTTTGTTTCGAAATATTACTCCCAGGATGAGTTAAAATGCACAATCTTAGAAATTCTGTTCGGTGCAAAGGGAAGACAGAATGCATTTAAATTAATTTACGAGGCAGAAAACGTGTCCACCAGACCGTGCGTTGAAGATAAACATCCAGAACTATGAGTTCCAAAAATAAAACGGAGAACTGCACTGTTTGGGGCTCATGATGACCAATTACAACGCATCCAGGTGTTTTGGTAAGTTTTGGACGGCGTAACGTTGCTCGAAATTCGAGACCCAAAAAGGACTCCAGCGGGAGGAAACCGGCTGGAACTAATGTCACACAAGAGGGAATCAAACAACGGCATCAAGTCGAGGGCCGATAGGTCAAGAGGGCGAGTCCCTATTCGGACTCTGTTATTCTTCCTATCATCTGACATCGCGTTGTCTTCTTAAACACTTGGTATCGGTCTGGTTGGATAGGTCGATGGTGAGATAAGAGATTGCGTCTAATGCATCCGCAAAGACTTCGTCGTACTATTTACCTGAATGCGCGATTAAACATTGCACTATTCAGAGTAGGAGGAATGAATGAGTGAATCAATTTTCAACTTCTAGACTTCCCATACTGTCCAGTACATACTAAGTTCCCCGATTTACAACGGATATTTATTGATCAGCATTTTCTTTTGAATAAAACTGGATAACCAAACCGTTTTCTGCTGTAATTCATAGCGCTGCCGGAGGCCCATTCACGTTTTTCTTAGAAATATACAGCAGTTTTCCAAATGAGCACGCTAAATGAGATGAAAAAGCATACCAGCTTGTTTATTTCAAAATATTCCTCGCACAAATATTTAAAAACATAATCTTTGAAATTCTAACCCGTCTAACGAAAAAAGAATGTGTTTAAATTAATCTCGATGCAAACGGAGTGTCCGCCAAATTGCGCGTTGGAGATATACATCTAAAGCTATGAATGCCAAAAATAGGACGATAAACTGCCTTGTTTAGGACTCATGGTTGACCAATTACAATGAATCCAGGTGTGACGGACAGCGGCTACTTTATCACTGTTGGCAAGTTTTGGACACTCAGTGATTTATACCGATGTATTGTGCTTTTCCACCAAGGCTGGGTTCTGCTACAAAAATGAGCAAAGTTACCAAGCGATTACTTTTGTATGATTCTATTGTCTATTTCTAACTTCCACAGCTCCGTAGCCAAACTATGTCACCACATGGACACAAGTTGACTTATATCATTCTAAGTGGTAAAATATGTCTATTTGCTTATTTTATGCTCAATGGCGTCAGTGTGGGGTAAATGTGACCTCAGCGTACGCTGCATTCAAGCTTTTAACGAGAGCTAACAATCCATTCTGGGAAAATTTATCAAAGTTCCGATTGTCAGATTCACAGACATTATTGCTTAAGGCTTAATTAACGAAAATTCAGAGGTCACAATCTGTCTGGCTGACTGGTCTGATGTCAGTGAAGGCCATGACGGAAGGTTTGGCTGGGTAATACATGGCATAGACTTCAATTTCAAATTACGGATCGTAACTTGGGTGGACTGGACTAGGTCGACTATTCTATGCTGTAATACATGCGTACTCCTGACATCAGTGCATCCCTAGATGACTCCAACAAAGGCTAGTTTGACTAGAATGACAGCTCCGACCACATTTATAATTTGGTGTCTCCTCTGAAATCTAACAACCAATCCCAAAATAGTAAGCTCCCTTGTCGCGTAGTAATAATGAAGAAGTTTATAAATTTTCCGTTTCTCGGACTTTAATTTTACTTGATTTGTTTTTACTTTTCACTTTTTGTTAACCTCTTAAACTGTAAGGTTTTGCGCCCGAAAACTTCGCGCATTGATTTGTGATCCTTGGTTTCATTGAACCGTCAAAGTTCGACACAATCCCACCTGACTGTGCTACATTCAGTCCTAAGTGTTCTAACTCTAGGAAACTGGTTACGCCAGCCGAACAGTGGCCATCTCTGGCTTGTCTTGTCCTTTAGAGTCAACGATAACGGTCTGTATACTGTTGTACAACCACTGCGCTAACTGGAGGAGTGACTCGGTTCTCCTAAGATGGACAGCAGGCTGCATCGGCTCCTTCTCGCTGTGGGCTTTACGACACTCCCACTCAGTTGAGATCCAAACCGTCCCAACCGTTGTTTTGTGAAGATTTGGACGATCGAGCGCGGGGGGCGCGCGCGGCACGCGTAGACGGGATGTTTTTTGCCAGTCACTGCATCCGATTGTGCCTATGGTTTTCTTAACTCAGTAATGGCGTCGGGCTGAGGTGGGTGGTGAACTAGAGAGTTTGGTGTATGCTGTAAAAGTCTGCTATCACCATAAACTAATTTCTCCATAGGTCCCTGTCCCTGTGTACGCTCTGCGCATACGGTGGAAATCTTCGTTCACGACTGTCTAAATATAAGTGTGTAATCACTGGCAGGAGCCTTGACTAGCGAACAAAACCATATTATGGTTGCTGGCGGTCTTTTCTCTGGACTGATTTGTGTGTGGTCTACGTCAGTCCCAAAGATGAATCGGCCGCGTTGTGGCGCGTCCGGACTAAGAGCACAGCATCTACTGCTGAATAATATACCTCATCAAAATGCTTTTTTTGGAAAATTCGCCCAAACAGGTCAGCAATTCAGTTTACGGTCACTCCCACACCGACTAACGCTCGATGAAACCCGAATCCGCTATGGGAGATGACTGAATTCCTGTAATTTACAATGGGTGAGCATAAATACCCGCTTGCATAGAGTCCCCTGAGTGGACCTTGTTTTACAAACTCTATTTCGTATTATCAGATGGTCATGTGCTTTCCCCTAGTTTGTTATCATATAAAATTTCAATAAATTATCGATCAAATGCAGTTGTTTAGTCCCACATGAAGTAAACAAATCCCAGTCACCTGTAATACTGGACCGGTAGTAACAGGAATTTTTAGAGGGCTGGAAGAACGCACAGGCGACGAGGGCAAGTAGTTGTATGCGAACGAAAAGTTATTGGGAATGCGTGGTTGTACATTGGGCGGTTCGGAAATAGTTGCCCTAACCCCAACTCCAACAGTTTTGTGTCCATCAGATAGGACTACATAACTATATCTTATCTAATTTTCCTATTACCAGATACTATACCCCTTGTAATAGACATGAACGTACAGAATTGCTTTATCATCCTGGTATCCAGATGTGCTTTTTAAATTTGTCAGATGCTGCGTCAAAGCCTACTCTCGGCAGACTAGACCTAGCCTTGCCATCGGAAAAGGGCGTGCGTTGGAAGAGAGAGGGAGCGAGGCAGATGCATCGCAAGTCTGTTTCGCTTTGAAGAGCAAGCAATAATGTGCCCCATTGCTCGCCACGACATATCTTACTAACTAACATAATACAGAGGGGTTTAAAGCAGCTCTGTCCTGATGAATGCATTGTTAGTATCCTATCGACTTTCTAATAATTTTTAGTTTTCGCAAATATTCCCATGTTACACTTGAAGAGTCAAGTTGGCAAACACGTGTTTTCGGTAATTTGTCGCCAGGTGAATACAGTTACATGAAGGAATGAAAATGTACCAAATAATAGGAATCGCCGAGCCGATGCCAAGGAAACATTTCGGATTGTCTACCGGACACCAACATGCTTCTCTAAAGGCCTACGCCAACGGATACTACCAATGGCCGAGGCAGTGGCTATACGGCTAGCGAATCCGGTGTTGTGCTGTCAGAAAACGCTGACACAAGTGCTCTCTCTGCCGCGACTAACGACAAACCAAAGTGATGACGACATGCCGCCTCAAACCCCTAATAACAGTGATGGGTATTCCCTGTACTCGATCCAAGAACATCATTCAAAGACCCTTTTACTCTTATTCCCTAGCTCTGAGGACCAAAACCCGCCGACCTTGTCATGCGGGCGGCGTGGGGAAGATGAGTGTTAATGACTTAATAGCCCTTGAGACACTTATAAACACTGTCGATTTTGTGCATTTTCATTCCTTCATGTAACTGTATTGGCCTGACGAAGAATTACCGTAAACACGTGTTTGCCAACTTGAATTTTCAAATTTTTAATTTAAATAACAGGCGATTTGGCGCACCAATCTATAAGCACAATTCACTTAATTTCGACGGCTATACTCTGAACAAAGGCTTATTAAATAAGTTCTAGAAGAAACCTGTTTTTTGTTAAAGAATTAGAATTCATTCGTAACTTCGTTAACTGTAATTATGATTAAGAAACCTTCGGAAGAATAGGCATAGGATTGAGCGAGGGCTTTTAGAGCACAATAAAAGAATATTGTCTTCGTTACCAGTGTTAGTTGGTTCATCTCCCAGTCCGTGTGATCAGAACCACCCTCCCATTATCTCTTGTTGTGCGCTGTGGAACAGAGGTGTGGCAATACGCCTAGGTGGGGGTTTTCGTCGTGCTAGACATCTGCACCCTCTCCTACCTCCGGTTTTCTTAACGTTGTCTTCGTTACGGGTATAGTAAGGGAAGTAGAGAGAGTGCGGTAGATGCTGCACAAGTGCGCTGTCACTTGAAACTCATCCACCCGCCAGTCACCGTCCCTGCTCTCACTTTGCCGTAGAACACATGGTGGACGTCGTCGAAATGGACGGTCGACTGTCATTTGTTTCGTAGAACACGCTTAGGCGAATATTCGTCCAAAATAAATTATCCTCGGGCTGGTACAACTTGCGTAATGTTACAGTTAGCAAGTAGATGAATACACTTGTTTAAATTCGGGCGCATGAAGAGGGGACAACCAATGTTATAACTTTGTGAATTTTAGAGCACTAGAAGAAAAAGCGTGTGATTTGGGGAGAAGATGAAGCTAAACACAGCAGACAGACCGCGCAACGGAAACAGTAGAAAGACGACGGGGTCAGTAGTCAAGATTAAGGAAATGTGATTTTTTCGGGTCAGGATAACCTTTGAGCCTGTACCAGTCCCATTTAAAGGTAGATCGTGCTTCTATCTGCCATTTGGGAACTCATTAAATGGAAGTTTTTTGAGAACCTGGGCTCATGCGCCACGGTGTCCTAAGTCCTTATGTCATTGTCAATTACTATGGCTGCTTTCACTAAATGACCTGCTATGCCAAGAAATGCTCTCAAGCAGAATGGTTGTAATGGCAATGATCTGACGACAAACGGTCGATACTTTGTTAAGCAGCAGTTTCTTTCCACAACACAAACTACATTAACACGCTTACTCTGTTGTACTGGCGTATTTTGGCTGTTTTAAGATCCTCGGCTTAGAACGACTTTGTAGTGAGAGGCAAGTTCCCCGGATAATCCAGTTGTAGAATCTGCAGTTGCTACGGTGTTCTAACTGCTGAAGTAGGCAGAGTAATTTAGTTGGCAAAACACGTATGCATTTCATCTTAGATCGTGAGTTCTGAAAAGAACTTGTTTATTTGGACCACTGTTAGACCAAGGCAGGTCGTGGATGGCTGTCCTCTGCATTAATAAATTCTCTTATGTCTGAGTCGCTTAGTCCTTCGCTTTCCAGAATACTATTACAAGATTTCCGGGGGGCGCGTAAAATCGGACTGAGCGACAGCTGTCTTTCAAAAAACAACGCTATTCCTCTGTTTAAACTTGTTGCTTTCGAACAAGCAGTGTTGCCGAAATGTACTAAACCGAAACAACCTTACCTGAACAATCCGTATAAATCCAAAGCATATTTAAGAGTTTCAGTTAACATTTCATTAGATAGGACATTTCTTCTAAAAAGGCAATCAAACTGCATATATAAGGATGATTTTGCGGTCGCCGACTTACTTCTTCGTTTGACACTGCAATTTTTAATCTGTATTCAGGCATGCAAACCCACAAGCACGGTGTATGGAATAGTGCAAACTGGTGAAACAAAAAGGTCCGAATAAATCGCGTTTTAATTAGGTGAAAATTAGGAATAGACGCCATTTGGAGTAAGCATTACAATGTTTCTAAAACTTCTCGATATAACCAATATTACGACCTCACGTTAATTTGAGTTGCGCGCGGTAAGTCTTTAGACAATCAGCGGAGGAATCAGCTCCCTTTACATTGCATTTTGCCAAGACCTTGCGATACTAAGGGCACAGATTTCCGACGAGGTCTTCGAATTTCATTTGCAAAAGTTTGCACGTCTACTCTGAAGCACTAGTAGTACAAGTGTCAGCTGTTTGAGAAATGCAGGACCGGAAAACCGACTAAAAATTGTTGAAATATTTTTACAACGGAAAACTTTACAAGAGGACTAAGATGGACCAGGGAATGGGGATTCGTTTTGAATTACTCTCTTTGTAATTTAAAGCTGGCGACCGACATGGACAGTTTGACAACGGTCTAATAGGAAGCTTTGAATCCATTTTAAGAGGTTACCTCTAACGCCTGTTCGGCTCAGTTTATGCAGGAGTCGCTGATGTGGGACACTATCAAATGCCTTTTTAAAGTCGATATAGACTACATGCAGCGCATTGCCTTCATGAACTGACCGAGTCCAACGTTCCAAACAGTTGAGCAAGTTAGTCACGCAAGACCTGCCACTACGAAACCTATGCTGCGCATCAGATAATAAATTATGCTGCTCTAGGAAGCGCATTAGCTCTCGCTTGATTATTTTCTCCATGACTTTGCAGCAGATGAAGATGGGGCTAATTGGCCTGTAATTGTTTGCAGAGGCCTTGCTGTCTCCTTTATGCAGTGGTGTGATCCGCGCAGATTTCCAGTCGGCGGGCAAGCAGCCGGCTTCGAACGAGGTTTGGAAAAGCATGGACAATGGTTTGACTAGTTCGGCAGCGAGCTCCTTCAGTAACTTAGGCGGTACGTCGTCTGGACCTGGTGATTTCGACTCATTTAGCGTCATTAGCTCTTTGCGAACCGTCGCTTCATCAAAAGATACAGACTCAATTTTTAGACCCTCATTGAAGTCGTAGTCGGGAGGAGTAAATGCACTTTCACTAGTCAAGATGGATTTGAAAAATTGGGAAAAGTGCTCAGCTTTTTCTGCATCCTCACTAATCTCTACGGCTCCGCTTGCCTTCAGAAGGGGGATTGGATCTCTATTTCGTGTGCTGCTTCTTATGTAGCTGTAGAATAATTTTGGATTTTCCATAGCACGATTCAATAAGTCTTTTTCAAAGTTTTGCCGTGTCCTGAGGGTAAGTCGCTTGACTAAGTTGCTCTGTGTTTTGTATGCGTTTATGGATACAGGAGTACCATCAGTAAGAGATTTCTGCTACAATCTCCGCTTTTTATTTATTTCCTTTTTTAACGTCTTTGTCAGCCACCAGGGTCGATTGTTTAGCCCCTTCCGTGAAACCGGGCAGTGGTCTGTCAGGAGAACATGCAATAATTCACTGAACCATTTCCAATCCTCCGCCATATTTCCGGAAAACGCTGATTCTCAGTCCGTATTGTTGATTTCGGCCTTCATTTGATCGAAGTACCCACGCCAAATATTTCTTCTAATTTTGGTTGACTGTTCGGACACGGAAAAGATTGAATAGTCCCATTGGAGTACGACGTGATCGCTTCGACCTAAGGGAGGCAGACACTGTACCTCATCTATGCTGTCCATCGATTTCGTGAGCACCAGGTCCAAGCAGTTTGACTGCTGTCCCTCACGGACCGTCGTGGGAAATAGGACGTGGTGTGTGAGAAATGACCTGAGTGCCATGTCCAAGAAGCGTCGGTCGAAAGCTAGTTCTGGGCCGCGCGCGTATAGTGAACTCCAGTCAATGAGCGGTGCATTGAAGTCGCCCATGATCAGGACGTCAGGCCGGAGAGCAAATCGTCCTAGCTCCTCTAAAAGACGAGCGTCAGCCTCGGGGCCACTCCTTGGTGGTCGATAGACGGTCAGAACTTCAAGGCTATGTGATCCTGGTGCCCTTATAGTGAGCCAGATAGTCTCGGCGCTGCATGCAAACTGTTCTGTTTTTTCTGACACAAGCAGGCCGTGTTTTACGTACGTGACGAATCCTCCTCCTTGCCGCTCTCTCCGGTCTCTTCGAAACAACTGAAATCCTGGTAGCATTAATTCGCGGTCATCCACATTTTCAGACAGCCAGGTTTCTGTCAAAGAGACAACGTCAGGGGATAGGTCACAGATGTGGATCTTCAGTTCGTCTAATTTGGGCAATATACTCTGCACGTTGGTGTTAAAAAATGTTAGTTTCAGTGTTTTGGGGCGTTTGATTATGGTGCCGCTTGAGATCCCATTTAAGGAAGCTACTGTGCCCTCATCCGGATCGGTTCGGTCCAACGGATTAGGGGAGGGCGCTGCACTATCTGGTTGTTGTAGGTCACAAGATCCGTCTCGCCATTCTGCAACCTTGTTCTCAATTCCAGAACTAATTGTCGACGTTTTATTCTCTCTGCCGGTGTGTAGTCCGGCTGAAAAAAACGCCGCGGTTGGTGTCTTTGATTCGGAATCGTCGTGAGAGAATAAGTCCTACTTGTTCTTGGTTGGCTAACACAATCTTGAGTGGTCGGGGACGTGAGTGCTCTGATTTGTCGATTGAGCGCTTTCCAAGCCTAAAGGCCTTGAGAACCGAAACTTCCTCATTGGGACGCAGACGTTCGTTGCGTAGGCATTGGAAGAGTTGCAGGTCTGCCGAGACCCACTCTTTGGAGGCACTAGCTGTGGATTCGGGAAGTCCCTGAATAATCAGACATTGCCCTCTGACCGGCGACACTCTCGAGAACACAGTGGTTTCGTGCTCCGACAAAGGCAATATGTGGTTGCCATGATCTAACGAGGATATGAGCTGCAGTCGATTGAGATCCTCATTCGTCTCTGCTTTGTTTGCATTTTCATGAAAGTCTGTAGTTTTTGCGATAGCTTGGGGGTTTTAGGACCCATGTCATTTCCCGTGATGGGCGACACGGACGCCTGATGGGTGACACGGACGCCATACCTAATTTGTTTAGTAAAACAACCAAAAGAAATTAATATAACACGAAGTAAAGTTAGAGAAAATAGATCTCATTCATCTAACAAAGGAAGAAAATTTCAGGGTTTTTCACTTTGTTGCACTATAATTTGCCTCACAAAGTGAATTATCGATAGACGTTGTCACACGGTATGTAGCCAAAACTACCAACATATTGGCGGTTCAATGACACATATGGTTTAATTATTAAATTTTTACTTAGTGAGTCGTAGCAAGACATTTATTTAGCAACATATTTCAACCCCATGATTGACAAAAGTGAAAGGCTTTTTTACCACTCGTACAGCGTAAGGGAAACTAAAGCTTGGCTTTATTTACAAGCTTAAGTTGGTTTTTTAAATGCAATTTGTTTCACATCCACAGCTACGCTGGTTAATTCAATCATTTGGGACAATAAGACTTGGAATTCGGGAATCTGACACGTCATTTGTTGCGGGAAATCGGCTTTCAGTTATAGAGATAGATTTCTACACTAAATACTTTATTTTTGCTCTTTTGTCTTTTAAGATTGCAACTGTTCTTTTGAAGAAAGGTCGGTTGAGGTTATTTTGTAGTTCGCCGCCGGGCGTCATAAAGGAGTTTTACTCACTTTGAATGACTTTACTACGCGTGCAAGATTAATAGAATCATTGTTCATGCTCCGTAAACGGGCCACGCGGTAGATGCGTTGGACATTTGCTAAACCAGCGACAAGTCCACTACGGAATAGTTTATAAAAGTATGCGGCTGACTGCTATCGTTTGATTTGGTTTGATGAATCTTCCACTCATTACTGGAGAAAACATAGACCTAGGAGAGATGAATTTCAGGGAGCGTTTGGCAGTCGACTTTGAGGATCTTGATGAATGAAGGCGCTCGTCCGTGAAAGGTTAAAACTGTTTTAGCTTTTTGGAAAAATAGTTGAAAGACAGATCAAACTATGTGGAGAATCGTCTCCAATCGTTTGATTCAAAACTGTGAGTCTAATTTATCTGCCACAGGGTGAAATCGGGTTGCCGCCACTACGGAAAACTTACTGTCCACATGATATTTTCGTCAAAGTGGTAAAACGCGAAAATTGTGTGCACTGCCACAGACGCAGACAATAAATGGGATGGGTTTTATGCTAATAATGTCTCAAGGTTATTACTTCTCAAAGCAGCATTAAATAATATGGGGCACTGTATACGGAAAAGTTAAAATTGCGAAAACCTAAATAATAAAAATAGATTATCAAGGGGAACGAAACGTTGTGGTAAAGACAAGAAGTTATTAACCCTTTTCGTGTTAAAAAATAAAAACTTTCTCTCATAGTTGTGACGTGCTTTTTATTTCCAACCAGGTTGATGAGAAGCGAAATAGTGGGACTTGTAGCGGTGGATCAACATAACTATTTTATAATATTTCGAGAGCGATTTTTAAAGCAATTGCATCACGTCAATTACGACTGAATTATTTATTTTAATTCCTTTGTGACGTGTTACCAGATAAAAACTAAATATGGTTGATCGTTCAGTTATCTTCGAAAGGCCATAATATGTAGGCAGTTTTGCTCATGATCTGTGTTCCAATGTGGTTTCCCGTGACATGCATAGGCAAGCGTCAGCGCAGTTTCAGCTGAAAACAGTGTTCATCCCCTCATGAAGCAGTGCAACTCAGCAGCCGAGATAAGTGGCTAGGCATCCAGCGACCACCCTTCAGGTGACGTTCCATTTAGTAGCACAGAAGTTCATCGACCGCATGATCCTCACCAAGTCCGACTTCACAAGATTTGTCACACAGTTGGACGGGGTTAATAAGATACGGTGGACGATCGCAGAAATGGACGATCGGTGAAGTCGCAGATTTTCTTACCAAACCGTCTGAGCCGATAACCTTGGTGGATCACAAGTAATAGGGGTCTCTGAACGTTGGGAAGTTCTACAGTAGGTTACGCAACTGATGAAAAATGCGGAAATTGTTGTATTATTGTATTTTTTCGAAAATAACATCATTGCAGCACTGTTTATTTCTTAACTTCAGTGGCCCTTAGGGGCGAAGCGTTGAGTCGTGAACTTGGAGAGTTTTAAAAATAGTAAAGCATAGGCTTGTCTTCAACTGGACCTTGCGACCGAATCATGGAAGGCCCTGCGCTTGAGCTGTTTGCGACGATCAAGCATTCCTTGTTGTGGCTTGTCTGTTGAAGACACTTGATTTCCAGGCCTTCAGTTCCAGGCTGACGCGCGATTGGCAACGTGAGTGCGTGTGTGATGAAGTGCAGACTGAATAGCATTGAGGAACTTTCTAAGCACTGTAAAAAAGCGTTTATACCAATGATGCCAGATCAATGTTTTTTGCCCGAAGTGGACTTTCTCGTGTTCGTGAAGGACGGTAAGTTTAAAAACCTTTATTCAATTTTAATACAAAATAATGACAAAACGAGGCGCTGTGAGACGCCAGCGTTGCGTGCAACTTCGGACAAATCGGTGATAGGCCCTACGGCTTACTTATCCAACTTCTCCAACAAACCAGTTCTTTCGCCCACAAAGTTGGACCGGAAGTGAACAAATAACTGGCAGTATATTGTCTGTATTTGAGTTTTCTAGAATAATGCTAAGCTTCATGCCCAGTACTAATTCCTATTTTCCCCGCAACGAAGGCTAAACGAGGTTTTACTGTGCCATGTTTTGACCGAAGGAGCATTTTCGTGCTAAAATGTATTATTAGATATTAGTAAGACTATATATTTATGTTATTACGCGTTACAGAACAGTTGTTTACACCACAAAACAAATGAACTAAATTTTCTAAGAAAACTCGGCTGAACTAAATCTGTTGTAGCAACAACAGCGGTACCGTTTAATTCGTATTTCAGCATGCCTCTTTAGTCGCTGCATTGTATTTTGTCTAGAGAGCCTTCAGTTAATTGATATAAGTTTATCTTTACGTACTAAATATTCTATTTAATAATTAGAATTCGGTTATTTTTCTGTAGTTTTTCTACAACGAATTTAGTCTTAGTGCAAGTCGGAAACACTGGTGTATGTGACTGAGATTAGCAATCACGCATGCGATTGTCGCGTATTCTGACATAAAGGATATCACACTCGAATGACGAAATTTTTCCGTGCATTTTATTCCGAAAAAATATAAAAACTTGTGAAAAACAAATGATATTCTCTTGTTTCAAAAGACGGTTCGATTTGCTGAGTCTTGTGATAAAACGCTTAGTGAAAACGCCGATATACAGCGCATTTTTATTTAATTTACTCACACCTAAAAAGATAAGAAACTTAAAGCACATCTACGAAAGCTTATGAGGAAGCAGATTGCACCAAGCGATGATAAATTAAGCATACTAACGAATTCAGATGTTTTGTTCTATGTATATTGTTCTTTTGCGCAGTCTACAATGTCAAGTTAAGCTTATTGTGTTTTCCCTATTGGTGTGTGCAGTGAACTTTCTAAGCATGAAATCTTCTAAAATTCTTATGAAATTTATTTTTTTTCTCAAGCCAGTTTGCTTAGAATATGTCGAAATTATTCCGGACGAAGTCGAAATCAGGGAACAAAGGCTGTTTAAAGGCCGTCGACTTAAAACTTAGTAGTCGTAACTTTTGACAAAATAACGCGTATAAGCGAGGAGCAGAATACATATTCTACTCTCATCCAGCGATAATGCACTTCACTGAGCCCACCTCCATTCTATTCAATTTTAGCGGACATGTTAACATTTCTGCTGTCCCTTGTTTGCCACGAGAAAGTCCTCCATCTAAAGCTTAAAGGCATTTCGCCATTTGGGTTTTGTCATTTTTTAAAAATTAACATTCTTCTAATATGTACTTATTCACGAAAGTAACCCTCCGGTCAATATTAATAAGTCCATTTAGAAAAGAATAAATCTAAGTTGCTTTTCTGAAATAAGGTTCAGCTATAAACGCACTACGTACTTGGCACAGGAATTTGCCCTGAGATGTTTTCTTCCTACGAATGGCCTCGTTAGCAAAGTTTGCATGATTTAGTCGCAATCCTTCACTGAGTACCAAACTGTCTTAGGTAACAGCATTCGCAGATGTTCATTGTGATTTGACTTAATAGTCATTTAGGTGAAGTGTTTTGGTGTCTAAAGGATAGTGTTGAAATCTCGCTTGCTTGATGGTCGGTCTCAAATATTACACCTAATTTTAGACCTGATTTTGTTGTTAATAACGTGATGCGAATTAACTGTACAAGTCATAGGAAATCTCGACAACTACAAACGCTACAATACAATACCATGGTCCTTGTATTTCTTCAGTTTTCATGTTATACGAGCATTTCCCGTATTGTTACCATGGACTTATATCTCGCAGTTATGATCACGTTAAAGTAATACTTTATTCATTAAACCTTTTGCTGTTTTAACGCCACGAATTCCAAAGGTTTTCAAATCAAAATTTTCATGAACAAGCGATAGTCTGATACTTTTTAAAATGAACAAAGTTTTTATATTTTCTCGGCTGATCTACGATAACTGGTGCACTTATACTCAAATTCTCGAAAGAATTCTATGTAGTCCTTTTAGTTGAGTTAAGACGAAATTTTGAGGAATGCTGGCGTTTCATGGTTTTAGAGATACGCGCATGCGAAAAACCCCCTAAAGTGGACGCAAAGCGACGCACGAATCAGTATTGCTCGTCTCATTGTGCTGTCTGCGTGGTTAGTTTGTTGGTCTGCAATGCGGGAAACGTTGGACTGAAAATGAGGGTATCCTTGCGCTTATCACATCCTTGTTGACTTTACAGTGAGCTTGAAGGAAGTCAATGCTTACATTCTGTTCCAGCACTTGCTGTGCACTAACTGTGGTCACTATGAAAATAAACCGCTAACGTGACCAAAGTGCATTAACACATGCGCACCTTCGCATTGTAATTCATAATAAACCATTACACTGCATACATATGGGTGAGGTACCGGATTAATTTACATTTGGCAATTTAACCCCGTTTTCTATGCCCAGGTTACTTGTTTGAATGTGTCGAAAAACAGCACACATGGACAACCCCCCTTGCTGGCCTGCCTTGCTGTCGCGCTCTGTTGTCAGGTTACTTAACGTTCAGGGAGTCTGCATTATTCACTGCACAGTTTTAACGATAGTTGCTCATGAGATATAACTAGTTAGTTCATGATAACATTACCATTTACGTCATTGGTGACCCCGAAATTAACTTAGACTATACCTTTCTATGTCATACTGAATAACATTAAACGTACTATTTGTTTGTGAATATCTATTCCATTTACGCATACTTTTCTGATATTTCACGATCTCTGTCTTAATTACTATGTCTCATTCCAACCAACAACTTGATGCCTCCGCCCAGTCCCTTCATGCCATCAATTTTACCTTGCCTGAATTCTGGTAACACGCTCCAGAACTTTATTTCATCCGCATCGAATTAGTCTTTTATCCTGCTAACACTAACAAGGATCTGGCGAAATACCACAAAATTTTGGAGGTTCTCCTAGCTATTTTTATCTCTTAAGTTCAGTCTTTGCTCTCTAACCCTCCTGCATATACTCTATATTCCACGCTTAAGGCAGAAATTCTTCGACTTAATTCTGTGTCCGACCGACAGCGGTATCACAAGTTACTCAAGGGGGAGTCGCTGGGGAACCAGAAGCCCTCTGAACTTCTACGTTGAGTGCGTTCTCTCTTTGAAGATATGCAGGTTGACGATAAATTCGTCAATAAGATGTTTCTAGAGCGTCTGGCTGCAGACGTTCAAAAGATCCTGGCGTCCGGTTCTCAAGATCCCACGGTTTCACAATTAGCTGAAATGGCGGATCGAATGATAGAGGTGCTGAGGTTCCAGTCGCTCTCCGTTGCCCAGATTTTCGCATCCTCATCGAGAGTGAATGAGCATTTAAAGAAGTAGATGTCGGTCATGGCGGATGAGATGGCCTCCCTTTAACGACAGCTTGCAGGCCTTGCCTCCAGTCGCTCACGTAGCCGTCGTCGTTCCCGATCGCGACCTCGGACTGCCGATACTTGCTGATCTCACACCAATTTCGGCATAAAGACCCGTCGCTGTTCCTCACCCTGCTCCTCTAAACCGAAACAGGGAAACCAGTAAGCCAGAGAATAGACGCGACCGTTTTTTCTGGTTCTACTGACTCTAGTTGCACCTTCTATGTTTACAACACTGCGACTCGCAGTTGTTTCCTAGTGGATACTGGGGGCCAAATCAGCGTTGTTTCCCAAACTGCAGCTGATCGTTGTTTCCCTAGCCCTGGTCTACATCTCCAAGCTGTCGACTGTTCCTTCATTCTCACTTTTAGCAGTTTGTTCCTCATCCTAAACATTGCCTTTGTAACTGCTGATGTCCCTCATGCAATCCTCGGCTAGGAATTTTTTACCGAGTTCGATCTCCTTGTTGACTACCGACGTGCCCGTCTCCTCGACCGGCAACCGGTCTGTCTGTTCGTAGACTAACTCCCTTTACTATCCTCACCAACTTATCTGTCTTGGATACAGATATTGCTAGCCCCTTTCAGCAACTGCATATTAGACACCCCAAAAATAATAAATCCCAGTTTTGTTGTGGTGAGGTCCAACATGAAGTTGTGCACCATATCCGCACCTCAGGTTCTCCCGTGTTTGCTCGGTCGAGACGACTAGCACCGGAGCGTTTTCAGGCTGCGAAGACGGAGTTTGAACACATGCTGCAACTGGGAATGATTCGACCGTCCGAGAGCGCTTGAGCATCTCCACTGCACATGGTGCCCAAGGCGACGTCAGGCGACTGGCAACTCTGTGGCGACTATCGTGCCCTCAACAGCGCCATCATTCCTGATCTGGACCCCGTGCCTCATCTTCAAGACTATGCTAGAGCCGTTTTCGGCAAAGCGGTTCTTTCGAAGATTGATCTGGTGCGTGCTTTTCATCGGATTCCAGGTTCCCTGAGGGCATCCCTAAAACCGCCGTCACCGCACCCTTCGACCTCTTCGAGTTCACCCACATGCTGTTTGGTCTTCGTAATGCCGTCCAAACGTTCCAGAGGGTTATCGACCATGTCTTACGTGGGCTACCCTTTGTGCACGCCTACAATGATGACCTCTTGGTGGCCAGCCGGAATAAGGAAGAACAAAAAGAGCATCTTGCCCTGGTGTTTGGCAGCCTTGTCATGTTTGGCGTTGTCATCAACCCCCCAAGTGCGTGTTAAGTGTGCCTTCGCTCGAGTTCCTCGGCCATCAGGTCGACTCTGAAGGTTTGCGTCCCCTCCCCCCAAGGGTGAAGCAGTTCGTAATTTCCCTCCACCAACTTCCAATCGTCAGTTGCAGCGATTCCTCGGCATGGTCAATTTTTACCGCCGATTCCTACCGTACTGTGCTGACCTGATGCTATCGCACACCAACACGCTTTCTGGTGCCGAAGGCCCCTTCGAGCTGACTGGTGACGCACTGACTGCTTTTGAGAGAATCAAGAATTCCCTTGCCGACACCACCTTACTCACGCATCCCGCTCCAGAAGCTCAGCTGTCCCTGATGCCAGATGCCTCGACCGTAGCCGTAGGTGCAGTCCTTCAACAACACTTTGCTCGTTCGACTCGACCACTTGCCTTTTTCTCCATTTACCATTACCATTATCGTCACATATACTGACTAGTCCGTTAAATGATGAAACTGACTGAGTTACAAGTACCCATACTGCACGATGAAAAACGAAGCAACAAGCGCTTTAGTTTTTTTTCCTCTTCAGTCCTTCTTTTTCTTATCTTTTCTCTTTCTCTTTTTTGCTCTTTTCGTTTATTTTCGTTGGTCAGTCACCAGTGTCAAAAGTCGAATAGCCCAATCTTATATCAGTTCTCGTGAAATCTTATGTTCATATTAAAAGCACTACGAAAGTCTATTTAGGAGCCAAAACGAAAAACCTCGAAAGATGGTTTCTGAGCAAGGAATATGGCGAAGACCCACTGCAATATTTTACCGTACACACCGATGTTACGCTTGGTTGCATTTCATACAGCCAAATAGGTCATTTGTGATGGAGAATCGCCTTATCTTGTGAATATTAAAAACGCTGTGGCTTGAATACTTGTTATTGAATAAACGTTTGCCACTTTCGTGAATTTTCTTAGTCCGGTATCCGTATGTTAAACGCAAGGAATTATTTTTTAAAAACTTCTTTTTAAAAAAAGTTAGACACAAATGTAAATTTATTGACAAGCGAAAAAAGCGCGGGAATAACTTCTCAAAGTCACCAAACCTGCACAAATTTAATCAATCATAGATAATATTTTTATCGTTCAGACCTTTTGCTCCTTAAATGTCCTAGACATCTCGAAGTTCCATTTCAATCGGAAAATGATCACTGACTTCCAAGCACTGTAAAAAAAATATTTATTCAGTCACAATTTTTATAACCGATATTTTAGACAATGGTCACTTAACTTGATAAATTTTGTTTTTTTTCAAGTAAACTGTTAATTTAAAAACTATATCCTAAATAAAGTTCTTGGTTAACAACGACGCACGGTTACATACCTTGTCCATTCTAAGACCAAACGCTCGGCAGAAGTTAAATGGCTGAGGTGATCTGGCAACTAACTGCGAAAGTACGTTACTTCCACGAACAATGAACCTTGAAGATGAAAGGAATATTTAATGGAATACGCATAATAAATGTTGATGCATTTTGTTCCGACTTTATCATGGAAAATATTGTTATTTATACAGCTATGGAAACGATAGGCGACTTTAATTTACTTAACCGACGAAGCCTGAACAAACTGACTCTCAAGGGAATTCCTAACAAACGCATTTTAGCGCACCCCGGTCCTAAACCTGTTTGTTTGCCCTTTTAGTTTTAGTTTACTGATTGTATTCCGTCTTTCACCTGGCCCTATGAGAGAACCTCTTCTGTGAGTGTCTTATGGTCATCTTAAGTGCCGGATAAATTTTCATGATTAAAATTGCTTACCTGTCATATGCACATTGTTTTGAAGCTAAAGTGGTGTCCATGTCATCTGTTATAAGCCACTTGTAATTTGCATCTTTCACAAAGTTCAAATGAGCTTTATTTGCCTTTGATAGGTATGAACAATCGGCGTTCATATCTCCAGTTATAATCATGTTCTTAAATAAAAGAAACGTGTGTAATATAAAACAACAATCAATCTACTTCTAAATATAAGAATTTTTTGCTTTTAATATACGCAAGTGCTATTGCAGACAACCTTATTTCTCTATTATAATGGTTTTGATGGTAGCTGAGTCAGTTGCCATTTGTTTTG
>CACRXP010000400.1:529390-540259 GCA_902702965.1 Spirometra erinaceieuropaei | reverse complement strand
TAATTCTGTAATACTTCAGACTCGCAAAAATGTTAGTTTCAAATGCGCCTCCTTGCAACCTCCTGTAAAAACTCCACTCACTGAAATAACTACTTAATTAGAATGTTATTTTTTCCATTGATTTGTGGTGACAATAATATGTCTTCTTTTATTCAATCGACAGCAAAGTTCGTCTTCATTAAATTTCATACCCGAAGAAAGGACATTTTTAGGTTTTTAAAAGTTTCCCAATTCCTTAATAAGTATTAGCCAGACCAGCCGTTGCATTAGGGTTTAGCGATTTCAGCCCACACAAGGTGTATAATTTCCGCGTAAGCAAAAGCATATGTTCCTCTATGCCTTTGAGAAGATGTCATGGATATTTCACAAAATTTTGAAGTGGGTGCGAATTATTTGGTACATCCTTTCGGAACATTAATAAACGGACAGGCAGAATACTGTATGAATGGACACTGCATGACCTCAAAAATCTCATAATTTACTGTGATTAATTTTCTGTGGTACCTTTCGTAGAAAACATACTGCCGCAAATCATCGTCATTTTAATTTTGCAGAGTGAGAGAAAATGTCGTCTAGCAGGTTGTAATGCCTGAAAGAGACTAGCTTATAAAAAAAGACTTGTAGTTTTTCCTTTATCTATGAGGGTTAGAATCATGGTCGGATATACGACACGTGCCTATGTGCCTTCAGGCCATCCTTAAGCTATGGCAACTTCGTAAATTCGCTAGGTTGTTTAAGAATATGTCCCTGCATGCGGTGACAGAAAGCCTTTAGACAAAACTCTAGATCAACTGCTATATGGAGACGTGACCAGTAGCTCAGAGAATGTTATTGAAAATTTTCGAACTGATTTGAATAATTAGCTCTTAAAATGGGGAGCTAATGTAACACAGGCATAATTCCATATTACACAAACCTATAACTCAGATATCCGTTATCAAGTGTTCATACCCGTTTCAATTCATAGTCGTGCATAGCAAGCAATAATAAAAATAACTGCAGCAAGTGTCATTTTACATGCCTTGTCAAAAATGTAGAACACGGAACATGTTAGCAGGGAAAAAACCTGAACTTTAAGTACAATTGGAAGTGTCTTAATCAGTATACTTAAATTAGGAGAAATATTTACAGACCGCAAAATGAATCAAATCCAGAAAGGGACCATTTTGCACTTTACCGGGTGTTTTCAGCCTCCATACACCTTCAGGAATTAAGACTGTACCAAAGAGGGTGTGTGGATGGAGCTTTCATTCTTTGATTGAAAACGTACCCACTTGGTTGTAGGCTGCACAGGCAGAGCCATTTCCAGCAAGATGGGACCGAGCAAAGGGATCAGAGACCGTGAACTCGACCATTACGTGACCCGGAAACTTCGGCAGTCTTTCAGAATGCAGAAAACGTGTAACAGTCCCTTTAAGCAAAGAATACTTTGCCAATTTTTCGTAATCCCAGATTGTGATTTTACTCATGTAAAAGAACTGACGATATATATTCGTACGTGCCATTGGAAGAAATAAGAAAACCATGTGGTGACTGTGATGTCGACGGAGTCAAGATGTCTCAAAGTGGTAAGCTGACTACCAGAACAGCATTGTAAAAGCTTAAGCAGTCAGTGACTCCCTCTCGACATCGGCGAAAACACTAGGGGTTAAGGCTTGTATGCCTACAACGTTCTTGGTACGCCAAAGTTCGGGACTCCGGCCTTGTAAATTTTGGCATACAAAAATTGGATGGATTATATTTTATTCCGCTCAACAATACACAGGAGGCTGAGTAGAAACGAATAAAATTCAAGAGTAGGTTTGATGGACATCTTATAAAGGTGGGTTTTAATATCGCTAGTTTTCGAATTTCACGGCATATGCCCACCTATTCTGCGTACTTGAAAGACATTCAGGACACAGTATTCTGAAAGATATAGATTCTTGGAATATGACACACGTAGGTCCTGAATAACTTTTTGTGCATTTATTTCGTGGTCGTCAATGCTTAGTTGAGGCTACTGATCATCTCCAGCGACAATACCTGAACATTTGTGTCAAGGGAGGGAAAGGTATCATGTACAGCACCACTGGGCGAAGACCTAATGATCGTACGATGTTGCGATTTGACAGTTTATATCTCCAGGTAACTTCCAAATCACCAGAGAACATAAAGGGCCTTCCATTATTAAATAAATGTGGTACATCATTAACAAAAAGGCAAAATAGCAGCACTTCAAGGACACTATCCTGAACAAATCCATTTATCACTCGTGCGAGGTTGGAGATCACATTGGAAATCTTGTGCGTCAGCCCAGATAAGTTGGTTAATTCATAATTTCGCCAATTTTTCCAAAAAAAGGACGTTTCGGGAGAGGAAGTGTGTGGTCGACACGGTGAGAAGTCTAGGAGAAACGAAATGGACTATGGAAATGACAAAACCCTTGTCCCCAAGTTGTAGGATACGATCAAAATGAGAGCTGACAGAGAGCGTCAGAATACCGAGCTTTGAGTATTTCGTGCTGAGTCGTACTCGGTAGGCTATTCACTGCTATGTGACGCTACCTTCACACAGTTGCATAGTTCCAATCATAGTTACGCCTTCTTCTTTCCGAGAAGTCGATTCCGTCTTGTTGAGGGAGGACATGACAATGGGATTGTGCTGTAAGTGCATTGTCTAAGTCCTCCTAGACTCGCACCGCTGCATGAAAAGTTAAAAAAAGTGGAAGCACCTAAAGCCACACCAGAGTCCTTAGAAAATCCGTACGAAATACTCAGTTGTGAGTTGGGAGCATTTAACCAACCCCACATCTATATTGCCCTGGCATGCACACCGTCAGGAAGTGGAAAACGATCAATGCATTGGGCAAAATTATTGTCAATCAGGCAGTTAGGACCCCAATGTACGCACTGGTGCCTGCTTCTCTGCGTTTAAATGCCGATATGTTAAGTATGAAGTTATTAAACACTTTTAATCAGTCTCTACTGGCCACTTGAGAACTTTGCCTAATAGTGCAACGGTCGGAAGGAAATTGCAATTCTGTATCGACAGACCTCCTTAAAGTTAGTGATAAGTTTTTCATACTCATCCAACTTACTATCCAAGCCACAGGTTATAGTGAAAAGCGATTCTTCTGCAATTGAGATAGTAGTCAAAATCGCCATTTGTGCACACTATCACCTGAAATTAAGAACACCTCCTTTTTTCATACTTTTGTTAGATAAGACATGGCAATGTAGCCGCACCTTGTGGACAGAATTCTGCTGACCTTTTTAATTATTTCGAATTTGTGTGATTACGTTGGTATGGTATTGCTGTGCGTTGCGGTGTGTGTTTTGTTGGCGGCCTTGTTTCTCTGTTGTTGTGTCCACCTTTTCTGGCCCAATGCCGGTGGTCCTTCTTGACTTCCGGCCTTTCGTCTCCATCTCACTTTCGTTTTGGATGTTTCGGGGTTAAGGTTTGGGTTAAATGGTTAGGGTTGAAGTTAGGGGTTAAGGGTTGGGGCCTAGGGTTGCCGGTTATGGTCAGAGGTTATGATTAGAGGTTAGTGCTTAGAGCTAGGAGTTAGGGTTAGGATGTAAGGGTTGAGATTAGGGGTTATAGTTAGGGATAAGAGTTAGGGTTTGGGATTACGTCAACTATACCTCAACTACTAGACGTACAACCGCGCATTCCCAATGGCTTTCCTTTTGGATACAATTACTTGACCTCGTCGGCTGTGCGACTCCTGTGCGGCCCCATTCGTAGAAACCCCTATTACGACCGGTCCCGTTCTACAGGTGGCTAGGGTTTGCTTGCCTCAATTGCGACTACATAACTAGGTCAGACCTTTTATTCCATTTGTGCCGAACGCACTGCTAAGTCAAAACCCATGGTAGACGACCAACCTAATTAATTAACTTACAGTGAGTAACCGATCTCATGAAATGTTGACCGAAATTCGGAAATGTGTTTTCGATTAGGAAGGATTACTTAGACGGGGTTGTAACACTGATTAACATGCGGCATAATCCTATAAAACTTTGGACTCGGTAGGATTTCAGCTCTTGAATGCATTTCTTTTCGATCTCCTAAAAATCCGTACGCGGAAAAATGACTACTTAATTAGCATGCATTTTTCACATTGATTTTCGGTAGTCTTATAAATTCAAATATATTTTATAAAAAAACATACGCAAAAATATGTTTTCTTTCACTCTTTTAATAAAAATTCACGTCATCTTCATGTTTCCTACTCGATGAAGGAGTATAATCAGATTTTAAGAACGTTTTTGGTTGTGAGATATTTTTTAAGACTGGGCAATGTCCATTCATACAGTATCATACCTATATCTTTAGCTCCACTCCTCGTGAAATGTGCAGCACAGTCCACATCCATTGCAAAATTTTAGAGACTCTATATGGTATCCTTTTAAAAACGTAGAAGAATATATGATTTTCCTTATGCGGAAAGCGTGCACCTTGTAGACTGAAATTGCTAAACGCTAATGCAAGGGCTGATCACGCTCAAAATTACTCGGGAATTGGGAAACGTTCTAAAAATGTAAATATACCCTTTCGTCGGTTGTAAAATGTGAAAACAATGTAATTCCCTTATAAACGAGTCAAAGGGCATATTTTCGTGCATGTTTTCTAAAACATATATTTGAACTTATATGACCATCGAAAATCAATGTGGAAAATGTCTACAAATTAAGTAGTCCCTTTTTAATGAGCATGGTTTACGCAGGAGGTCAAGAAGAACTGCATTCAAAAGCCAACATCCTGGCAAGTCCGAAATATCTAGGATTATGTCGTATGATAATCTATATTGCAACTCACCTACGTAGTCCTTCCTAATCAAAAGCGCATTTCGAAATTTTGACCATAATTTCATGCGATCGGTAACTTACATATGACATATAGTTCTCCTACTAGCACATGAACCCGTCCTAAGACTGGTATCAAAAATGGGGCAAAGCAATGACCCCATTCGAGGTATCTTTTGCTTCTTAGTTTTGGCACAACTGGTTGATAGTACTTCAAATTTTTACAGCACAGATAGAGTTCCTTACCTAGATTGCCCTGTAGCAGCACTCCTGCAAGTAAACTGCTCTTCGGTTTTTAATTTTTGGATGACGATGGTGGACCCGGACGCCTGTTTTAGAGCGAAATTTAATCTATTTATCTTATCACTGATGTGTTTTTACTTCTACCCCCTTCCCATATAATTGCACTGGCCCGAAGAGAATCTATCGAAAGCTACGCATGCTCGCCAACTCGTCTTCTGAATACTGCTATGGGAATTTTCGCAACTCTAAAGCAATCCATTTCGTTAGCTCTAACGTTGCACCCCTCCACCCCTGTCCATAGGGCGGATACACGTGCTTGTACAGTCTTCAAAACACCCTCCAGGCAGGTGTTCTGGATCCGGCGCTATTGTACATTTGCTGGCTGTACATACATAATACACTTACTGATGCTTCCTTTGCCACACTTTACATGGTATTACATTTTATGATTAATACACGGAGAGAAGCTGTCAGCACTCTTATGCAAATATACCAGATATAGTATGATGAACTGTCATCATTTCAACAGAGAGATTTATCCAGGGAAGACGTAATTATGCAGAGAACGTGGAAAACTCATTATAATGATTTAGAACGATAGGTATAAAAAATCGTATTACGGACAAAGACAAGGGAGACTGGAATGGCCATTTCTGGCTTATTTGCCGTCGTCAGCCAGTCATACACAACCCCGAAGTGTGGCACACCCGAGGCTTGAACTAGCGACCTGTTAGTTAGAAGTCCACGCCTCTAAGCACTGGGTCACGAGCCCGTTTCCCTGTCGGTCTCGATCGGGAATATACAATGATAGGGACGCTCACACCACACTTCGGGGTTGGGTATGACTGGCTGACGACGACTTATAAGCCAGAAGCTGCTATTTCCGTCTCCCTTGTCTTTGTCGGTAGTATTATTCTACCCATATCATGCGCCGCTGTGTGGCTGCTGGTTGGGCCCGTAAGGCACAACGGAACGAGTGAGTCCCGTAAGAACGATCGGTGAGCGCCTACTACCAAGGTAGAGAAAAGTAATGGACACCCATCTCGATAATTTTTTGATCTAAAAGTAGTCCCCTCCGCGTGCTGTGAACGTGCCCGGCATCAAAACTAACGGCTGGTCGGTTGTGGATCGTAACATATGTCTTATTGGATCATGCAGCATTTGTTTCTGTCGGTTTTAGCTCTTCCCGCCAAAATCAGGTCTGTCTCCCTTACTCCATGTGGACAGTCTCGGCCCACAAAATGCCATCCACCTCTAATGGAGCGCAGACTTCGTGTGCTTGTGGGACTGAGGAGGCAAACTTTGTGAAGTATCAAAAAGAGGTGTATTTGATGAAAGGGGACGTAACATTGATCTGAATGTTAGGCACACAAGAGACTCCAGTAGGAGGATGGTAAGCCGGTTACAATTGCTGTCACACGAGAGGGGATGGATCAACGGCACCAAATTGAGAGCTGATAGGGCAAGATGGCGAGCCTCTAACAGGACTCCGTCATTCTTTCTATCATCAGGCATCAAGTTGTCTTTTTTAACACTTGGTCTTGGTCTGGCCGGCTAGGGCTAGGGCGAGGTAAGAGATTCCATCTAGTGCATTTGCAAAGTCGCCGCCGTAATGGTTAACTCAATGCGCGATCAACTGCTGCATTAGTTAGAGTAGGAGAAGGGAATTAATAAAGCAAGTTTTAACCTCTAAACTTCGCATACTGCGATTTGTTAATCAGCACTTTCTTTTGGAAAAACTGGACAACCGAAACTTTCATCCAGTGTACTTCATCGGACTGCCGAAGGTCCATTCGCGGTTTTGTTTAGAAACGTACAACAGTGTTCCTAATGAACACCTTAGAAGACAGGAAAAGTCATAACAGCTTGTTTGTTTCGAAATATTTCTCCCAGGAGGAGTTAAAATGCACAATCTTAGAAATTCAATTCGGTGCAAAGGAAAGAATGAATGTATTTAAATTAATCTACGATGCAGACAAAATGTCCGCCTAACCGTGTGTTGAAGATAGACATACAAAGCTATGAGTTCCAAAAATAAGACGGAGAACTGCACTGTTTGGGACTCATGATGACCAATTACAACGCATCCAGGTGTTATGGTAAGTTTTGGACTCCCAGTGTTTTATACCGATGTATTGTGCTTTTCCACCAAGGCTGGGTTCTGCTACAAAAATGAACGAATTTACTAAAATAATCACTCTTGGTATGATTCTATTTTATTTTTTTTAATTCTACAGTTCCGTAGCCAAACTATGTGTTTACGTGGACACAAGTGGACTGATACCGTTCTCAGTGGTAGAAAATGTCTATTTGTTTACTTTACGCTCAATGGCGTCAGTGTGGTGAGAATGGGATTTCAGTTAACGCTGCATTCATACTTTCGACGAGAGTTAACAATCCATTCTAGGAAAATTTCGCAAAGTTCAAAGTGTCAGATTCACAGACATTATTGCTTATGGTTTAATTAACTGAAAGTCGGAGGTCACAATCTGTCTGGCTGACTGGTCTGATGTCAGTGAAGGCCATGACGGGAGGTTTGGCTGGGTAATACATGGCATAGACTTTAATTTTAATTTTAAATTACGGAGTGTAACTTGGGTGGACTGGACTAAGTCGACTATTCTATGCTGTATTATATGCGTGCCCTTGACATCAGTGTATCAGTAGCCACCTCCAACAAAGGCTAGTTTGACTAGAATGGCAGTTCCGACCACTTTTATAATTTTGTGCCTCCCTCTGAAATCTAACTACCAATGTCAAAAAGTAAGCTCTCTTGTTGCGTAGTAATAATGAGGAAGTTTGTAAATTTGCCGTTTTTCTGACTTTTATTCCACTTGGTTTGTTTTTACTTTACACTTTTTGTTAACCTCTCGAACTGTAAGGTATTGCGCCCGAAAACTTCGCGCATTGATTTGCAACTCTTGGTTGCATTTAAGTGTCAAAGTACGACACAATCACACCAGACTGGGCTACTTTCAGTCCTAAATGGTCTTCCCACTTGAAAACAGGTAACGCCAGCCAGATAGTGTAAAGCTGACCATCTCTAACTTGTCTTATCTTTTAGAGTCAATGATAACAGTCTTTTTACTGCAACGTAAGCAGTGCGCTTAAAGCCATGATTCGGATGTGTGTGGTCTATTTTAGTTGCAAAGATTTGGCACGTCCAGACGAAGAGCACAAACTCTACTACTGAATAATTTCGCATCAAAATACTATCCTGGAAAATTCAATCAAGCAGGTCAACGATTCAGCTTACAGTCACTTCTACACCAACTAGCTCTCGATGAAACCCGAATCCGCTATGGGAGATGATTGTATTCTTGTAATTTACAATAGGTGAGCATAAACTCCCACTTGCATAGGGCCCCATAAGCGACACTGTTTAACAAACTCTACTTCGTATCATCAGACTGTCATGTGCCTTCCCTTAGTTTGTTATCGTATAATATTTCAATTAATTTTCGGTCAGATGTGGTTATGTAGGCCCACCTGAGGTAAACAAGTCCCAGTCACCTGTAATACGGGACCGGTAGTAATAGGGGTTTTCGCAGGTGGGCCGGGGAAAGCACAGGCGACGAGGTCAAGTAGTTGTTTCTAAAAGAAAAGCTATTGGGAATGCGCGCTTGCACTTTAAGTGGTTGAGAAATAGTTGGGCTAACCCCTAGCCACGGCCTTAAACCATAACCCTGAAACATCCGACGCGAAAGTTAGAAGGAGGCGACAGGCCGAAAGTCAAGAGAGACCACCGGCATTGGGCCGTATCAAAATGCGCGTTTGCACTTTGAGTGGTCGAGAAATAGTTGTCCTAGCCCCAACTCCAAAAGTATTGTGTCCATCAGGTAGGGATGCATAACCATATCTTATCTAATTTTCCTATTACCAAATAATAAACCCGTTGAAATAGATACGAACGCAGAGAACTGCTTTAGCATCCTAATATCGGACTAATCAGGAATCCCTCCACTAGTGGAAAGTGTTGACTATGACATTTTATGCTGAAAACTGTTAAACGGATCTTCTTTATTTTCGTGGAAACCAGGTTCGGAATCTAGGAATCAGTTCAAGTAAACTTATATTTCTGTCTAGCCAACAGACTATCATTTTAGGATTTGTTACAGTTATTAAATTCCTTCTGTAAGTGTTCTTTCGTGCCTGCGGTTTCCTTAAAACAGTTACCGGACATGTAAGTAGCTTTGATTCAACACGCTATGCACGGAGGGAAAACCGTACTAATCTGCAGATTTAGTGAGGGGAGAAGAGAGAGTGCGGTAGATGCTGCACAAGCGCGCTGTCACTTGAAACTCATCCACCCGCATGTCACCGTCCCTGCTCTCACTTTGCCGTAGAACACATGGTGGACGTCGTCGAAATGGACGGTCGACTGTCATTTGTTTCGTAGAACACGTTTAGGCGAATAATCGTCCTAGAAAAATAACCCTCAGGCCGGTACAACTTGCGTGAAGTTACAGTTAGCAAGTGGATTAATACACTTGTTTAAATTGGGGCGCGTTTTCTTTAAAAGGCATGAAGAGGGAACAGCCAGTGTTTTAACTGTGTGAAATTTAGAATTCTGGAAGAAAACGTGTGTGATTTGGGGGTAGATGAAGCTAAACACAACTAAGAGACTGCGCGTTGGAAACGGTAGAAAGACGATGGGGTCAGTGTCAAGATTAATGAAATACGCTGTTTTCGGGTCAGGGTAACCTTTGAGTCTGTACCAGTCTCTTTAAAGGCATATCTTGCGCCTATATGCCTTCTGGAAACTCATTAAATGGAAGTTTTTAAGAATCTGGGCTCATACGCTACGGTTTTTTAAGTCCTTATGCCATTGTCAATTACTATGGCTGCCTTTAGTAAATGACCTGCTATACCAAGAAATGCTCTCAAGCCGAATGGCTGTAATGGCAATGATCCGACGACAAACGGTCGATACTTTGTTAAGCAGCAATTTCTTTCCACAACACAAACTACATTAACACGCTAACTCTGCTATGCTGGCGTATTTTGGCTCTCTTAAGATCCTCCGGTTAGAACGATTTTTGCCGTGCGAGGCAATTCCCCACGGATAATTCAGTTGTAGAATCTGCAGTTGCTACGGCGTTCTAACTGGTAAAGTAGGCAGAGTAATTTAGTAGACAAAACACGTATGCATTTCAATTTAGATCTTGAGTTCTGAGAAGAATTTGTTTATTTGGACCACTGTTAGACCAAGGCAGGTCGTCGATGGCTGCTCTCTGCACTAATACATTCTGTTATTTCCGAGCTGCTTAATCCTTTTCCAGCCAGAACACAATTACAGGATTTCCCGGGCGCTTAAAATCGGACTGAACGACAGCTGTTTTCCAGAAACAAACACTGCTATTCCTCACATTAGAATTGTTGCTTTCGAAGAAGAAGTGTTGCCATAATTCACTAAACCGAAAAATTGTAGACTAACACGCCAGGTGTCTGGCGCGTCAATCAGTGATGCAGGGCATTGCGCTGTCTGACCTGCATGAGTACATATAAAAGAACCCACTGTCTGTGAATATCAAAAACTTCAGTATTATGGGTGTTTAGCCAAGCACGTCTAAACCCTAGACAAATACCTGCGAAAATCCCCATTAAAAAATTCAAACGCAATTTGGCAAGCATACGTCTGCTTTCGATAAATTCTCTTTAGGCCTGTGCATTTATATGGCTATTGAAGTAATGAATTAAAAGATGAGGGTAAGTAGATAATTATGCTGTAGCTCGAGTTTAAGGAGGGGAGGGGGAGAGTGAAACACCAAAATTTTCAGTCAGCGCAAAGGAGAAGGTGGGCCCCGGGACGGTAATTATATGCGGGTGGCTGGCT
>CACRXP010000400.1:516175-526321 GCA_902702965.1 Spirometra erinaceieuropaei | reverse complement strand
TACCTCATGATCTCGAATGACTTCAGAAAGCCGTGTTCTGCCAAGATAATGATATGGGTCGTGTGCTAGTCGACCAAAATCCTGAGTTCATCCATCTTGTTTAACGGGCCGAATACATTCGAGTGCATCACCTTTAGTGTCTGCCTTCTCGGAGGGAACCCGCCCTTGAAAATCAGGTATGTGGTTTCATTCACAATACTATGTTCTTTCTGGTAATATAATCGACAGTATGTTTGTTCTTTTACACCCATAGCATTGCCATCTACTTCTAATGAGTGCCCGTGGCGTAGCGAAGACGAAACTGTTACAAAGTTTTTACCGAAACTCTCTTCACTATGATAAATCTAGCGTTTAATATACTGGGAGATGCGAATTAGTAGACTTTACACTTTCATCATTTAAACGACTGGGAACCGGACAGGGCTTTCTTATTCTCATTTTTTGTGGTCCTAAATTTTCGCCCGCTGAGGCCGTCGAACTGCCAGATTGACCTTTTGACAGGCAACTACTCCACGACCATTCAACCGCTTCTTTGTTCCAAATGTAAACATTCGATTTTCTTCGCTTGTAAATATGCTCTCCGTTGGAATAATTTTCCAATCGGTATTCAATCATTGCCTAAATAATCTATGAGAAACACACGAATGTTTAAGCATACGAGCAAGCATTGCTCTCGTAATCTGTTTCCTACAGAAATACTATACATCAACCTACATAGGCAGCTACAGCACCTCTGATGGATGTTTTTCCTAATGTTGTCTCGAAAATCATTGCTTTGTTTAGAGCGTCTTATTTACTTACTTGTCTGTCAGACTATGCATTACTTACTTCTCCAGATTAGGTTTGCTTATTTCCCTGCTAGACAATGTGGCCCCCCAATAGTTAGGCTAAATTGTAACGGAGTGGGCAACGGCCTATTCCGAGAGATGATCTGTCTTTTAATTTTAACACAACTTATCAATACTGCTATAATGTTTCAGTAGAGATGACCTGGGTAGACTTCTCGCGTAGATCGATCTGTGGAAAAACGTTTACGATCAACTACTCCCCGTTATTTGCTTTTCGAGGTACTGAGACGGACTTAGGCACCTGTAGAAACCCCCATTGCTGACCCTGCAATTTCGACGGTACGGACATAGACAAACCGTGGGAGTTTTAACAAGTGGTTTATTGCGTCCCAACACAACACACAAATGCTTCTATAGATCGACTTACGCCAGAAGCGTACCCAGGTCATCTCTACTGCAAAAACATTATCTTAATATTAATAAGTCGTGCTAAAATAGAAGGAAAGCCATCTTTCAGGTTGGGCCATGGCACCCTCCATTGCAGTTCAGCCCAGTCCGTAGGACGAGATATATGTTAGCACGGTAGCCTCCTCCAGCGAATTTTCCTGTATTACTGGTGAGACCGTGCCCACGGGCTGCTGAATTATACCTCGGGTTTTATCAGTTTTATGTTGCCGTTCGCACAATTCGCGTTCAAATGGTATTCTCGTTATTACGATGGCTATCGACTTATTCATGTTCCGTCTCGGTTGTAGTTTCCACAGTTTTCGTTGTAGCATCAATGGTGTCTCCAAACGTCCGGCTAAACTATTGTTATCACTTTCATTCTAATAAGGAAACGGCGACTTTTCTGCGGAAATGAGTCCAAACTCACCGACCAATATAAAATATAGCAGTGTGTGTAAACTGAGCCTGGAATGTCCAGCACTGCAAGCCATAGGAACTAAAGGCCGAATTTCGTAAATACAGCCAGACGTGGACTGGGAAACCTGGAATTAGGTTTGAATTTCCTTACTAGTAGTCAGGATTAAAACAAATCTTTGAGAATTTAGAGATAGTGCATGCTTCCGATGGTCACGGCAGAGTACAAAGTCAGAGTGGCACCATGCAAAGTAACAGAGGAGCTTACAGGGCTAACTATAGTTGGCGACTGAAGTAGACTGGAAATTTCTCCTTGGCGCCCATGTCTTCTTTGCGAGGATACTTTGCAGAATATAAAACAGAGGGGGCACACTATAAAAGTCAGTTAACTCCTGAATAATTTCGAGAGAAATGAAGGATTCAAAACTTTCTTATTTTTCGACAAGAGCATTTCCCATCAGCGCGATGGCAAACCTTCTAAAAGTAAGTTGTTAAACAATAAAGTTCTTGTAAAAGTCGTCCACAAATTCCAAAAGCAGATCAAATTAGGAAATTGAGAGTGGCAAAGCAGAGGAAAACTGTTATACCATTGAATTGTCTACCCGAGAAGAACCATCAGGATGCCTGACGAACGGGTACAGGTAGAATATCCAACAGCCCTAAATTCACTGGAAAATTTAAATCGATTTTCACAGCTACTTAAGCAACTCGATGATCCGGAAAATGAGCACGGTGTCAACGTCACCGTCACCAGCATGACTTAAGGCGGTAGTACATCATATTTGTTTGCCAGCTTCGGAAGAGGGCCACGAACAGGGCCTGACAGGAGAGAGCCCGCGGGTCAGCCATGAGAAACAGTTCAAAGAAAACTAGTTAGGTCGGAAGAATCTGCTGCGTCAAGTAGAGGCTGGGGCGGAAAATATGTGAGGGAAACAGAATCTGATCACATAGAACTTGCAGCATGAACAGATTACTAGAGAGAGAGGGCATAGGTAAATCAATAATTGTTGTAAATTTTGGCCCTCGACTAACCGTACGGAATCATTGTCTCACATTATATATATCTACAAAGATAGAAGGCTCGTCGGAAAAAATCGACTTGTACTCGTGCATTTTCGAGCTGGTGGCACCATCCCGTCGTCAGACGAAAAAAACGGAAGAGAAAGTGAAATGATCAAACTAAATTGATTGGCGTGACGGGGCAGCCACTGACAGGCAAGCAACTAATGTATGCATTGGGGGTGGACACATAGTTAGGCTAGGATCTGTGGCAAAGGAGGGGAGGGCGAACTGTTGGGGCTCCCTGTGTTGGAGGGTAGGGAGGATGACGATGAAATGGGATTTCGGACAGTTCGTCGATCCGGCATGCGGGCAGAGGTAAGTGGGCTAACGCAGAGGTGTAAGGGATTGCAGTTGCGGTTCACTGTGTCTGGGGTAAGGGGGGGCGGCATTGTGCGAGTAGACATGTCCCAGTATGGGTTAGCGGCTGTTGGTAGGTCGTAGACGCAAGGCAGTGAGCCGGGCACGCAGACCTTCGTAATGTGCGTCCAGATGGACATGGCAATTGATGCTGGTCGTGTTAGAGTGCCAGGCTTCGAGGAATTCACGGGCCTGTTTGGTGTTTGCCGTGGCAACAACTTCAGTTCCTTCCCAAGTGAAGCGATAGTCGCATTTAAGGGCGTGCGCAAACACTAGCGACAAAGGATCACGTCGGCGGATAGCTAGTTTTTGTTCGTTTATACGCGTCCCGAGTCGTCAGCCTGCATGACCAACATAGTCGTAAGAGCAGTTAGCACACTTATTTTTCTCAGTCACTGCACCCGATCGTGTCTACAGTTTTCTTAACTTTGTCATGACGCGGGGCTGAGGTGGGTGGTGAAATAGCGAGTGCGGCATATGCTGTAAAAGTCTGCTATCACCATAAAATAATTTCTACATAAGTCCCTGTCCCTGCGCACGCTCTGCGCATACGGTGGACATCTTCGTTCGCGACTGTTTAAATATAAGTGAGTAATCACTGGCAGGAGCCTTGACTAGCGAACAAAACCATATTATGGTTGCTGGCGGTCTTTTCTCTGGACTGATTTGTGTGTGGTCTACGTCAGTCGCAAAGATGAACCGGCCGCGTTGTGTAGCGTCCAGACTAAGAGCACGGCCTCTACTGCCGAATAATATACCTCAGCAAAATGTTATTTTGGAAAATTCGACAAAATACATCGGCAATTCAGTTTTCGGTCACTCCCATACCAACTAGCGCTCGATGAAACCCGAATCCGCTATGGGAGATGATTGTATTCTTGTAATTTACAATAGGTGAGCATAAACACCCAATTGCATAGGGCCCCATAAGCGGCACTGTATTACAATTTCTACTTAGTATTATCAGACGGCCATGTGCCTTCCCTTAGGTTGTTTTCGTATAAAATTTTAAATGATTTTCAGTCCGATATGATTATGTAGCCCCACCTGAAGTAAACAAACCCCAGTCACCTGTAATACTGGACCGGTAGTAATAGGGGTTTTTAAACGGGGGGGGGGGCGGCCGGGGAACGCACAGGCGACGAGGTCAAATAGTTGTATGCGAACGAAAAGTTATTGGGAATGCATGGTTGTACTTTGGGCGATTGGGAAATAGTTGCCCTAACCCCTAACCCCAACACAAACAGTTTTGTGTCCATCAGATAGTACTACATAACTAAATCTTATCTAATTTTCCTATTACCAGATACTATACCCCTTGTAATAGACACGAACGTACAGAATTGTTTTATCATCCTGGTATCCAGATGTGCTTTTTAAATTTGTCAGATGCCGCCTCAAAGCCTACTCCCGGCAGACTAGACCTAACCTTGCTATCGGAAAAGGGCGTGCGTGGGAAGAGAGAGGGAGAGGGGCAGATGCATCGCAAGTCTGTTTCGCTTTGAAGAGCAAGCAATAATGTGCCCCATTTCTTGCCACGACAGAGTCATTATGGACTGATAAACTGTACTCCTTTTTCGAACTAACATAATACAGAGGGGTTTAAAGCAGCTCTGTCCTAAGGAATGCACTGTTAGTATCCTATCGACTTTCTAATAATTTTTAGTTTCCGCAAATATTCCCATGTTACACTTGAAGAATCAAGTTGGCAAACACGTATTTTCGATAATTCGTCGTCAGGTCAATACAGTTACATGAAGGAATGAAAATGTACAAAATGATACGAAGTACCGAGTCGATACCAAGGAGGCATTTCAGGTTGTCTTCCGGACACCAACATGCTTCCCTAAAGACCTACGCCGACGGATACTACCAATGGCCGAGGCAGTGGCTATACAGCTAGCGACTCCGGTGTTGTGCTGTCAGAAAACGCTGACACATGAGCTCTCTCTGACGTGACAAACGCCAACCCCAAGTGATGACAACATGCCGCCTCAAATCCCTGGTTACAGTGATGGGTACTCCGTGTACTTACTCCAAGAACAACACTCATAGACTCTTTTACCCCCCTTTCCTAGCTCTGAGGACCAAAACCCGCCGACCTTGTCATGCGGGCGTCGTGGGGAAGATGAGTGTTAATGACTTAATAGCCCTTGAGAAGACACCTATAAACGCTGTTAATTTTGTACATTTTTATTCCTTCATGTAACTGTATTTTGCCTGACGAAGAATTACCGAAAACAGGTGTTTGCCACATTGACGTTTCAAATTTATAATTTGAGTAACTGGCGATTTTGCGCACCAGTCTATTAGCACAGTTCACTAAATTTCAATTGGTATGCGCTGCACAAATCCTTATTAAATAAATTCTAGAATAAAGCTGTATTTGTTAAAGAAGTAAAATGCATTCGTAACTTCGTTAGTTGTAAATATCATTAAGAAAATCTCGAGCCACATTCTTAAGTGCAGATGCATGACGTTTCATGAACGGCCATTTAACGGTATTAAAAAATCTCACAATTGGAAACTTTTTTAAAACCGAATTATACTCTTTTTTCAGTATGCAATTGGAAGAAGACGTGATTTTCTACCGCATAAGTAAAAGAATGAATATTTTTATGCATGTTTTCCATGAAATATAATTGGACCTTTAGGGACATCGAAAATCAATGAGAAAATTGCATGCTACATATGTAGTCATATTTTACAGAGTATAGATCTTGCATGCAGCCGAAAATAAGTTCTTTCGAAAGCCGAACATCATTCAAAGGCTCTTTTACCCTTATTCCCTAGCTCTGAAGGCCAAAACCCGCACACCTTGTCATGCGGGCGGCGTGGGGAAGATGAGTGTTTATGACTTAGAGTAGACGTGCTAACTCATGAAATATCAGCCAAAATTTCGAAATGCGTTCTAGTTTCGAAAAGATAAATGAAGTAGTGTTGCGAAACTTATCATGATGCAGTATAAATCTATAATGATCCAGTTGCTTCAGGGTGTCGGCTTTTGAAAGAACTTATTTTCGGCTGCATGCAAGATCTATACTCTGCAAAAAATGACTACTTAAGTAGTATGCAATTTTCTCATTGATTTTCGATGCCCTTGAAAATTCAATTATATTGCATGGAAAACATGCATAACAATATTCATTCTTTTTCTTATTCGATACAAAATCACGTCTTCTTCCAATTTCATACTGAAAAGAAGAGTATAATTCGGTTTTCAAAAACTTTTCTAATTCCCGAATAATTTTGAACCCGACCTGCTGTTACACTTGCATTCAGGGTTTCAAAACTACAAGCTGTATATTTTCCGTGTACGGAAAACCATGCACTTCTCTACGATGTTAAGAGGAGACCATATGAGGCTCATAAAATAAAGCAGTGGATTTGAGCAATATTGTTAACTTTACAAGCCACATTCGTAAATGCAGATGCATGACGTTTCATGAACGGCCATTTAACGGTATTAAAAAATCTCACAATTTGAAACTTTCTTAAAACCGAATTATACTCTTCTTTTTAGTATGAAATTGGAAGAAGACGTGATTTTGTACCGAATAAGAAAATGAATGAATATTTTTATGCATGTTTTCCATGAAATATAATTGAATTTTCAAGGGCATCGAAAATCAATGAGAAAATTGCATACTACTTAAGTAGTCATTTTTTGCAGAGTATAGATCTTGCATGCAGCCGAAAATAAGTTCTTTCAAATGCCGACACCCTGAAGCAACTGGATCATTATAGATTTATGCTGCATCATGATTAGTTTTACAACACTACATAGCTTATCTTTTCAAAACGAGAACGCATTTCGAAATTTTGGTTGACATTTCATGAGTTAGCACATCTACTGTAGTAGCCCTTGAGAAGACACCTATAAACACTGTTATTTTTGTACATTTTCATTCCTTCATGTATCTGTATTGGCCTGACGAAGAATTACCGAAAACACGTGTTTGGCACATTGACGTTTCAAATTTTTAATTTAAATAAATGGCGATTTGGCGCACCAATCTTTTAGCACAATTCACTTAATTTCGATGGCTATACTCTGCACAAAGGCTTATTAAATAAGTTCTAGAAGAAGAATTCATTCGTAACTTCGTTAACTGTAATTATGATTAAGAAACCTTCGGAAGAATAGGCATAGGATTGAGCGAGGGCTTTTGGAGCACAATAAAAGAATATTGTCTTTGTCATTAGTGTTAGTTGGTTCATCTCCCAGTCCGTGTGATCAGAACCACCCTCCCATTATCTCTTGTTGTGCGCTGTGGAACAGAGGTGTGGCAATACGCCTAGGTGGGTGTTTTCTTTGTGCCAGACATCTTCACCCTCTCCTACCTCCGGTTTTCTTAACGTTGTCTTCGTTACGGATATATTAAGGGAAGTAGAGAGAGTGCGGTGGATGCTGCACAAGTGCGCTGTCACTTGAAACTCATCCACCCGCATGTCACCGTCCCTGCTCTCACTCTGCACATGTTGGACGTCGTCGAAATGGACGGTAGACTATCATTTGTTTCGTAGAACACGCTTAGGCGAATACTCGTCCCAAATAAATTATCCTCAGGCCGGTACAACTTGCGTAAAGTTACAGTTAGCAAGTAGATGAATACACTTGTTTAAATTCGGGCGCATGAATAGGGGACAACCAATGTTATAACTTTGTGAATTTTAGAGAACTAGAAGAAAACGTGTGTGATTTGGGGAGTAGATGACGTTAAACACAGCTGACAGACCGCGCAACGGAAACGGTAGAAAGACGATGGGGACAGCATCAAGATTAATGAAATGTGCTGCATTCGGATCAGGATACCCTTTGAGCCTGTACCAGTCCCATTCAAAGGTAGATCGTGCGTCTATCTGCATTCTGAGAACTCACTTAATAGAAGTTTTGAGAACCTGGGCTCATGTGCCACGGTTTCCTAAGTCCTTATGTCATTGTCAATTACTATGGCTGCTTTAACTAAATGACCTGCTATGCCAAGAAATGCTCTCAAGCCGAATGGTTGTAATGTCAATGATCCGACGACAAACGGTCGATACTTTGTTAAGAAGCAGTTTCTTTCCACAACACAAACTACATTAACACGCTAACTCTTCTATACTGGCGTATTTTGGCTATTTTAAGATCCTCGGCTTAGAACGACTTTCGCCGTGAGAGGCAAGTTCCCCCGGATAATACAGTTGTAGAATCTGCAGTTACTACGGCGTTCTAACTGATGAAGTCCGCAGAGTAATTCAGTAGGCAAAACACGTATGCGTTTCAACTTACAGTGCGTGACCGATCTCATGAAATGTTGGCCGATCAGTTTTGCAAAGAACTGTCTCAGCACCAGACACAGTCGCAAGACCCCAACCCCAACGGAGAGATTGTGACGCGAAAATTCCACTCCTTGCCATATATGCATGGGACTTCTGAAATAGTCGCCCGGCAGTTCAGCCGCTGGGTATTCACGTTGCCCACAAACCGGCATCTTCATTACCCGCAGCACTATCTCGAGTGAAGGATCCCATCCCGAAAGAGCAACAAACGAATGTAATTTATCGCATTCCGTGCGCTAATTGCTCTTGTGTGTATGTTGGCCATACAGGTCGATGCCTGGGCACCCGTATCAACGAACACAAACTAGCTATCCGTCAGCGAGACTCCCTGTCCATCGTCTTTGCCCATGCACTCCAGTACGACCACCGATTCAATTGGGATGGCACTGAGGTCGTCGCCATGGCTAACACAAAACGAGCGAGGAAATTTCTCGAGGCTTGGTACTCCAATGCGGGTAGTACCAACCGCCACGTTGACTTAGATGCCCATTACGAGGGTCTACGTTCACAAATGCCTGCCACCTATCCTACTTCACGCATCAACGACCGCGAATACAGCCGCCCGCATCCCAACTGATTCACCACCCACCCGCCCCCTCCAGCACGGTGTGCCGTAATTTTTCTGCCTCCTATCCCTTCCCCGCTCTTCACTCAGGGACCTACCATCTCATTCGGAGCCCAACTACACTCCCCTCACACGTCAGTGGTCTGTTCTGTCCTATCACACCAGCTGGTCTACTGTGACAACATAACTTTCTTCCTCGTTTACATTTCGTCTGACGACGGGTTGGTATCACTAGCTCGAATATTCACGAGTACAACTCGACTTTTCCGAAGAACCTCTTCTATATTTTTTCATTATATCTACTCGGAATGCATACCCCATCTGAGCTACATATATATTTATATTAAAGTGGGCTATCTCAGAGACCCGTTGTTTTTTGTTTCGATGTTTCCAACACTCACAGCCGTCCATCGTCCAGGGATGAGGGAAGGCAAAACTGTTTGCAAACTTAACTCACGTCTGTCAGGAATGACCGCTATTCGCTCAATTGATGCATTTACGCAGTGTTAGGTTAGCGGCAGAAAAAGCGATAATTTGTTGATCTGCTTTTCGGTCAGTTGCCAGGCCCTTCAGCAGTGGACGCAAAACCTGGTAAGACGACTCACCTCAGATTTTTGGCACTGGAAATTAAAATTGTGCCCTAGAGAGTACGAGCAGGCAACTATCAAGAAACGTTCGTCTTTCCGTCTCACATCGAGCTCGTGTCTGTGCACTCTCACGTGGACCCGTTCGTCGATTTCACCGACATAGTTGGTTAGGTCAAGACTGCATTTTGTAGGATGAACGCACGTAACCAGATTTCTGACCGAAGGTTATCGATTCTATAGGATGCATGGTATGCGTGCTGATTGTCGTTTCGATTTGTAAGCGACTCTACGTTCGCTCTAAGATATCGCAAATTCTTCAGGTAGAGGAGCAGTGTAAGGCACCATGTGCCAAAACGTTGACTTTCCCTGTCCCCTCAGAATTCCTCTCTTCACTTCTCGTCTGCAGTTGTCGAAAAACTGCCCAATCAACCGTTAACTAACCCACAGAGTTCGCACAGAAACTGAATTTCGGCCTTCCTGTCATCTGACTCTGTGCAGCGTGTCTTTGTAAGGTGATAGTGTGTTATCACGCACATACATTTGTACGAAGGGTTATGGTAGTTATGGCAACTCGGAATGCTAGATGAATTTGCCTCATTGA
>CACRXP010000400.1:499376-509836 GCA_902702965.1 Spirometra erinaceieuropaei | reverse complement strand
GTTCCACACTTCGGGTTGGGCATGATTGGCTGACGACGGCTAATAAGCTAGAAATGGCCATTCCAGTCTCCCTTGTCTTTGTCGGTAATACCATTTTCTATACCTATTGTTCTAAATCATTCTGTTGACTTTTCCACTTTCTCTGCATAATTAAGTCTTCCCTGGATAAATCTATCTGTTGAAATGATTATACTTCATCATATTATATCTGGTATATTTGCATAAGTGTGCTGACATCTTCACTCCGTGTACTTATTATAAAATGTAAAACCATGTGAAGTGTGACAAAGGAAGCGTATTATTTGTGCACAACTAGCAAATGCACAGTAGGGCCGGATCCAGAACACCTGCCTGGAGGGTGTTTTGAAGCCTATACAAGCACGTGTATCCGCCCTATGGACAGGGGTGGAGGGGTGAAACGTTAGAGCTAACAATATGGATTGCAACAGGCGTCCAAGTCCGCCACCGTCGTCCAAAACTTAAAAACCGAAGAGCAGTTTACTTGCAGGACTGGTTCTACGGGCGATTTATGTAAGGAACTGTATCTGTGCTGCAAAAATTTGAAGTACTGTCGGTCATTTGTGCCTATTATGACAGTGGGCGCTCGCCGATACCTCGAATGGGGCCATTGCTTCGCCCCATTTTTGTGACCAGGCTTAGGACGTGGTCATGTGCCACTAGTAGAACTATATGTTACATGTAAGTTACCGGTCTCATAAAATGCTGGTCAAACTTTCAAAATGCGCTTTTGATTAGGAAGGACTACGTAAGTGGGGTTGTAATATAGATTATCCTAAAAATTTCGGACTTGCCAGTATGTTGGCTTTTGAATGCAATTCGTCTTGACATCCCGCATAAACTATACTCGTTAAAAAGTGACTACGCAATTAGTAGGCATTTTCCGCATTGTTTTTCCAATGTCACATGTTCAAATATATGTTATAGAAAACATGCACAAAAATATGCCCTTTTACTTGCATATAAAAGAGAATAACATTTTACAACTGACGAATGTATATAAACATTTTTAAAAAGTTCCCCAATTCCCAAGCAATTTTGAGCCTGAACAGTCCTTGCATTAACGTTTACCAGTCTACAAGGTGCACGCTTTCTGCATAAAGAAAATCATATATTCCTCTATGCTTTTATGAAGATACCATTGGTCGTCTACTATGAGTTGTCACTTATCTGTGAGTTCGGGACAAATGGAATAAAATGTCTGATCTGGTTATGTAACGGCACATGAGTCAAGCAAACCCCAGCCGCCTGTAATACGGGACCGGTCGTACTAGGGGTTTCTACAGGTGGGACCGCACAGGCATCGCACAGGCGACGAGGTCAAGTAATTTTATTCAACGAAAAAGCTATTGGGAATGTGCGGTTACACTTTGAGTGCTTGAGAAATAGTTGCTCTAACTCTTAAACCTAACCCATAACCCTAACTCATAACCCTATCTCCTAACCATAACCCCTAGCCCTAAACCCTAAGCCTTACCTCTAAACTCTATCTGAAGAAAGTCGATCAAAATATTTACCCACTAATAATTTTGAATTTTTATTTTGTCTGAAAGAAAGTATAATTTAAGAACCCGCTGCAATCTTGGGGAAAACACCCCATCAAATTGACAGTCAGGTGCTATTATGCAATCGCAACTGAGGTAAACAAACCTCAGTCTCCTGTAATACGGGACCGACGGTGATAGGGATTTCCACAGGTGAGACCGCACAGGCGACGAGGTCAAGTACTTGAGTGCAAACGAAAAGCCATTGGGAATGTGCGGTTGTACTTTGAATGGTTGAGAAATAGTTGCCCCAACTCCTAACCTTAATCCCTATCCTAACCCCTTTTCCTGACTCCTATTAGTACTGTGTCCATCAGATGCTGCTTCTGCAAAACCACATCTTACCAAATAAACACTCGAAAGGGGGTGATGCAGTGGTAGAGACGGGGCTGGGTGATCAACTGAGTCGGGTCAAGTCCGCGGGCGTCCGGACTGGGGTGGGGCTATTACGGGTTGAATTGACCGTCCTGCTGTCATTGTCCGTGTCGTCAAAAATTCTTTAGCTTCACTTGCTTATCTCAGTTGACTGTTGACCGAAGGCCAAATGTATTCACATCTGCCTCTTTCATTAACAGATGCCTTGGCATGAATTTCAAGCGATTAATACTAAGAAACACTTTGTCTAAATCCCAGTTTTTGTCTCATCGTGGACATGCAATCTCTTGGTGAGTATTGAAGTAATGCATATAAGTTCTCTCTTAACTCAGTACCTTATAATCGTCTCGTAAGGTGCTTAACTACGCATTGGTATGACAGCTAAGATTACCACGTCAGAAGTTAACAGACTTCATTAAAAGGAATTTTTTCCGAGGTTAGTTTATCTATTGCCCGGTGGATAATAGTGGAATGTCCCGGCCCGATTAAGTTGACCGAGGATGTACCAACTTTACGAGCCTCTGTCCTACGAAGAGATCTTTGTTGAAGTCTACAGAGTCACTGTCAATATGACTGGCTGCTGACTAACAGAGAGGACAACTGCAGGTCGTGAAGTTCTTAAATCAATGGACACCTCTTGCTGTGTCATTTCGGTAGTCCTATCAACTGGATATGGCCAGTGTGAAGTAGGCCTCACGACAAACCGGGCGTGTGGAACCTTCATTTGAACTCATAGAAATCCCTAGAGATAGTGGAAGATCAGTATAAAGACTACTCTACAAGTGTGCAGGGCTTCCGCGGAGGAGGCAGTCTACCGATAGGATTATCAAAAAATTCCCTGCGCCCTGAACATACCCGTCTCTGGAAATATTGGTTTGAGGGTACCTATACTCTACTGTCCAAGTATGTCTCTCTAATCACATTATGGGAGAGCGATGTGTCCGCTGTGGAGGACTTAAGTTGTCAACTGCGTCCTCGTGACTTGCTGGCTCCGATAGTTCAGCCATGTGCTGCGCCTACATGGTGAAAAAAAACACCTCGAATCACGAATAAGACGTCAATTTGTTGCTGTTTAAGTTCCTCAAAAATTAACCGTGAATTGGCAGTAAGTCAGCATATTCTAAGGTTTATAGGCGCTGACCGAAATTTGATGTATGAACATTTGTTCTGAATTCCATCAGCAACAGCGGGATAACCGCGTAGTATCCATTAACTGTCGAGAGGCAGCTAGTAGTACACTTTAGGCTTACAGGATGCCATCCTAGCAGTGCAGGTACTCGCCAAATATACCACCAGCTGCCTGTCGGCAGTTAGTGAATATTACGTGGCCATCCAGCTGTGGCTGATGGAGGCCGGCCCTCAATAGGACAATGCGAAATCTGATGAACGCCTCGGTGTGTGTGACAGCAATTGCATAAAAACTACCGCACGCTACGCTCACGCGGCCAGATGGCTCGCACCAGCTCCCATCCTAGGACGCACATGGCAACCACATCTAAAACGTAGTCAACGAGCAGCGTGACTCGAGCGGCTGCCAAACGCCCACGGTCGTCCTCCACCTCCCGGTTTTCAGGCTACAAAATTGGTCATGCAATACTGTCCTGTTATGGTCTTCGTGGCCGCGTTAGCCCAAGTGTCACCAAATGCTCACCTATTTTATTAGTTCTACCATAATCGAATGAATTGATGAGGATGAAGGTGCGTCTCTGATGTTTCATCATACGGTTTTACAGCAGTATGATATGACTGCATAGCGTTATATCGGCCAATGAAACAATGGTGGTGAAAGCGTAATGGATGGAGTCTACTGTTGTTCAACGGAAGAGGAGGGTACGAGGAGTAAGGGGCACGCCACACTGGACGGGAGGTCACAGGAGTAGGAAATAAGGTCGACCATGACACGGTGGGTGGGTTTCGATGGGGAACGGGCCACATCCAGCCAGTTGCCATGGCACGCTGTTTAATGGATGATCTTTCGCCTCGGATGGTGGTATAGTCAGGATTGATTTTGCGCATAGTAACCACAGAGCCAGGATTGCTTCTCTCCCTGAGGATATGACAATACTTTTGGCCAAACCGGTTCCTCACCAGTTAGATATCTTTCATAATTTCACTTGTTCTGCTTATGAAACATTAACCGCCTACCTATTCCCAATAAGTAGCAAGGAATTTACATTATTAGTTACTGCCTCAAAACCTGTCAATTTTTACCTTCGAAACATTCGTTCCGTTTAACTTGCTACTTCCCTGTGCAGTGACAGTATTTTGTAGCTGTTAGCATACTTCTCAAGTTCGTGTCAGCCATCACTGGTGACACATTTCTAACGGTGCAAGTGTGAGCGTAAGACCCATCAACTGGTCGATAAGGTCACTATCGCTTCTTTCTCCCTACCTACACAACAGCTCGATTATAGTTCGCACCATTTACTTCTGAACTAAGTTCTACATTCTGCCTTACTAAGGTTTGCTTGCTATATGTTCCTGCTCTGGCCTCCGAGTCGGGCATCTTGTTTGTGGCATTCATTGCACATTGCATTTACAAAGACGATGCTTTTTGATTGAATCCGTCCCTCAAGTTGCAGCTTCTTTGTAAGAAATGACACCTTCCATCTCGTTGCCAGATATACTTGCATTTGTTTGTCAATTTACTTGGTTGGTTCAAATATTCTCCTAGTTCTTGGGACAGCAGCTCTAAAAGTGGCAGATATTTTAAACCGAGCCTAGCTACTTATGGTGGAATTCCTAACCGTTATGCTAAATTATACATGCGTGGATATTTGAGCACATATGTGGGCTAAGTAGGAGTCTAATTTGTTAAAAGCAAAAGTGGATAAGATGATTAAGATCAAACGGCTAAATTTAATATGAAGCAGCTATACCACGTGAACTCGGTTCGTTGTAAAACTCACCAGAATCCAACCGACAAATAAAGAGATATTGGTGTCCCTCCCGTTTATAATTTGTGGATTATTGAAACTAAGCGTGAAACTCTCGGAGATTTTTGGTTAAACTATATCCAGGACCGTAAGACTTGTTTGATCAACCTGGCTTTTTACGTTTCAGTGGCCTGACTTGGGCGTATAGTTAGCGGTTAACACAGACAGCCACATGGTGAATAACCATCAGCAATGGAGAGGTTTTATCAATTGATTTTAGCGACACGGTACTCACATGTGACTAACTATTCCAGTCCCCAGACTACCTCACAGAAGGTCTTACTTCATCCTAGGAGTGTATTCGAGGACTTTCTGCATGTCAGTTGAACCTAACACCCAAAAAGTGTTTTTCATACATCGTAACATGTCCTCCTTAACATAGAGAGCATGCGTGCTTGAAATTATGAGTTGCTGTGTTAAGGCTTTAATTATCACTTGTCATTTATCAAAAGATGTCAGTGAAAATATTTATCCCACGATAAGTCTCAATTTTTATTTTGTCGGAGAGAAAGTACAGTTTAAAAACCGCTGCCAACTTGGCGAAAACGCCTATCAAAATAGACAGTCAGGTGCGGTAATGTAACCGCACCTGAGGTAAACAAACCTCAGTCGCATGTAATACGGGACCGACGGTGATAGGGGTTTTTACAGGTGGGGCCGCACAGCTATCGCACAGGCGACGAGGTCAAGTAATTGTATGCAAAAGAAAAGCCATTGGGAATGTGCGGTTGTACATTGAGCGGTTGGGAAATAGTAGACGTAATCCCTAATCCTGACCCTAATCCGCAACTCTAACCCCTAACACCAACTCCTACCCTCTAACCCTAAATCTTACCTCCAATCTCTAACCCCAAACCATAACCTTTGACCCTAACCCTCAACCCTGTGTCCCAACCCTTAACCGCTAACCCCAACCCTAACCCTTTAACGCAAACCCCAGGCCTTAACTGCAACCCTAAACCCTAACCCTGAAACATCAATCACAAAAGTTATATGGAGGAGACATAGCGGAATTCAAGAAGGACCACCGGCATTGGGCCGATAAATGGAGACACGACAACAGAGAAACAAGGCCGCCAACAGAACACACACCCCGACGCACAGCAATACCATACCAAAGCAAATCACACAAACTCAAACTCATGAAGTAGGTCAGCAGTATTTTGTCCATCAGGTGCGGCTACATTGCCATACCTTACCAAACAAAATTATGACAACAGGAGATGTTTTCAGTTTCAGATGATAGTGCGCACAAATGGCGATTTTGACTACCATCTCAATTGCAGAAGAATCGCTTTTCACTATAATCTGTGGCATAGATAGTAAATTGGATGAGTATGCAAAACTTATCACTAACTTTAAGGAGGTTTATCGAGACAGAATTGCAATTTCCTTCCGACCGTTGCACTATTAGGCAAGGTACTCAAGTGGCCAGTAGAGACTGATTAGAAGCGTTTAATGACTTCATGTTTAACATATCGGCATTAAAACGCAGAGAAGCAGACACCAGTGCGTACATTGGGGTTCTAACTGCCTGATTGACAATAATTTTGCCCAATGCATTGATCGTTTTCCGCTTCATGGGGGTGTGCATGTAAGGGCAATATGGATGTGGGGTTAGTTAAATGCTCACAACTGAGTATTTCGTACGGATTTTCTAAGGACTCTGGTGTGGTTTTAGGTGTTTCCAACATTTTTTTTAACTTTCCATGCATCGGTGCGAGTCTAGGAGGACTTAGACAATGCACTTACAGCACAATCCCATTGTCATGTCCTCCCTCAACAAGACGGAATCGACTTCTCGGAAAGAAGAGGGCGTAACTATAATTGGAACTATGTATCTGTCTGAAGGTAGCGTTGCTTAGCAGTAAAAAGCCTACCGAGTGCGACTCAACACGAATTACTCAAAACTCGGCATTCTGACGCTCTCTGTCAGCTCTTTTTTTTACCATATCCTACAGCTTAGGGACAATGATTTTGCCTTTTAGATAGTCCATTTCTGTTTTGCCTAGACTTTTGATCATGTCGACCACTCACTTCCTTTTTTAAAAGTGACTTCTTTTAGAATAGCTTGCGAAATTATGAATTAACCAACTAATCTGGGCTGGCGCACAATATGCCCAATGTGATCTCCAACCTGGCATGATAGACGAGTGGATTTGTTCAGGATAGAGTTCTTTAAGTGCTCCCATTTTGCCTTTTTGTTAATGATGTACCACACTAATTTAATAATGGAAGGCCCTTTATGTTTTCTGGTGATTTGGAAGTTACCTGGAGATATAAACTGGCAAATCGCAACATCGTACGATCATTAGGTCTTCGCTCAGTGGTGCTGTACATGATGCCTTTCCCTCCCTTGATACAAATTTTCAGTTATTGTTGCTGGCGATGATCAGTAGCCTCAACTAAGCATTGACGATCACGATATAAATACGAAAAACGTTATTCAGGACCTACGTGTGTCATATTCCAAGAATATATATCTTTCAGAACACTGTGTCCTGAATGTCTTTCAAGTGCGCAGAATAGGTGGGTATATGCCCTGAACTACTAAAGCTAGCGATATTACAACCAATATTTATAAGATGTCCATCAAACCTACTCTTGAATTTCATTCGTTTCTACTCAGCCTCCTGTGTACTGTTTAGCGGAGCGAAAGATAATCCGTTCAACTTGTGTATGCCAAGATTTATGAGCCTGGAGTCCCGAACTTTGACGTACCAAGAACGTTTTAGGCATACAAGCCTTAACCCCTAGTGTTTTCGCCGATGTCGAGAGGGAGTCATTGACTGCTTAAGCTTTTACAATGCTGTTCTTGTAGTCTGCTTACCACTTTGAGGCTTCTTGACCCCGTTGACATCACATTCTCCGCAAGGTTTTCTTATTTCTTTCGATGGCACGTACGAATAAATATCGTCAGTTCTTTCACATGAGTACAATCACAATCTGGCATTACGAAAATTTTGCAAAAGTATTCTTGGTTTAAAAGAACTGTCACACGTTTTCTGCATTCTGAAGGACTGCCAAAATTTCCGGGTCCCGTAATGGTCGAGTTTACGGTCTCTGACCCTTCTGCTCGGTCCCATCTTGCTGGAAGTGGTTCTGCCTTTGCAGCCTACAACCAAGTGGGTACGTTTTCGGCCAAAAACTAAAAACTTCAGCCACGCACCCTATTTGATACATTCCTTATTCATGAAGGTGGATGAAGGCTGAAAACACCAAATAAAGTGCTAAAATTTCCTTTCTGGATTGAATTCATTTTGCGTCTGCACAGTTTTCTCTTAATTAAACTGACTAAAATACTCACATTTGTATTTATATGTCAGAGATTTTTCCCTGCTATGTTGTTCTGCGCTGTAAAATTTTGACAAAGCATGTAAAACTACACTAGATACAGTAATTTTTATTATTGTTTGCCATGCACGACTCTGAATCAAAACGAGTATGAAAACATTATAGACGATAGCTGAGTTAGGAGTTTGCGTAGCATAGAGTTATGCCTGTGTTACATAAGCTCCTATTTCTAAGATCTAATTACTCAAATTAGTTTGAAAATTTTTATATAACTATATCTGAGGTACTGTTCACGTCTCTTATATAGCAGTTTATCCAGAGTTTTGTTAAAAGGCGTTCTGTCACCGCATGCAGGAACATATTCTTGAACAACATAGCGAATTTACGAAGTTACCATGGCTTAGGATAGCCTGAAGGCCCATAGGCACGTGTCGTATGTCCGACCATGATTCTGGCCGTCATAGACAAAGGAAAAACCACAAGTTTTTGTTTAAAAACTAATCACTTTCAAACATTTTAACCTGCTAGACGACAATTTCTCACACTTTTCTACATAAAAATGACGATGATTTTCGGCAGTACGTTTTCTACGATAAGCACTAAATAAATTAATTACAGTAAATTATGAGATTTTTTAAGGTCACACGCAATGTCCAATCATACAGTATCCTGCCTGTCGGTTTATTAATGTTCTGAAGGGATATACAAAATAATTCGCGCCAACATCAAAATTTTGTGAAATCTTCTCCAAGGCATAGACGAAAATGTGATTTTGCTTAAACGGAAAGTATACACCTTAAGGGGACCGAAATCGATAAACCCTAATGCAAAGGACCGTTGTAAAACCTAAAAATGCCTTTACTTCGGGTATGAAACGTAAAGAAAGCGTAATTTGCTATCGATTGAATAAAAGAAAACATATTATTGCGAACATTTAAATTTATAAGATCACCACAAATCAATGGAGAAAATAACATTCAAATTAGTTAGCTATTTTAGTGAGTGGAGTTTTTACAGGAGGTTGCAATGAGGCGTATTTAAAGTCAACATTTTTGCAAGTCTGAAGTATCACATACTTATGCCGTATGATAATTACTATAATAACTCATCGCAATATTCCTTACTGATCAAAATCAATTCAGAATACTGACTAACGTTTCATGAGATCGGTCAATGACTGTATGTAGTATGTCCTCGCAGTAAATTAACTTTCAGAAACTTTGTCGAAATATGTAGCTTGTCCCTAAATAAATCCATTTCCTTGGCTGAATCTTTGAAAAATTGGTGAATCTTTCAAAAATGACCATCCTCAAATCAGTAGGACTGGTAACATTTGATATCCCGTCGATTTACTGAAATGGAAAATTTTCGAGATAGCAATCCCCGAAGCATCACCTGTTGCCTTATTTATGTAATCTGAGTGTTCATTGATCGCAGTTTCTTAGTCACGTTATTTCTGCGCGCACGCAGGTGTCAGCATCTGGTGCTGAAGACGTTATACACGTGACGTGACTGCCCTTGAGTTGCATTACTGTTTTTGATTGATAACCATTAACTGCTTTTAAATTATTGTTTACAATGTGTACGTAGGAGTCAGAGTGCACCCACAGACGCCTCACAAAGAGATATATGGATAAGGCTCGTCGTGGAATTGAGGAATTGGTTCTGAAAGAACACACATTGGAATACGCCTCACAGAATGCTTTAGCTGGATATGATTCGCTATGGGAGTCCGGTGAATTTGGAGAGCACACATTGTCAGTGGTCAATGAAGCCTATTTAAAGGTTAGCCAAAATTTGCAAAAATGATGTAATAATAATGGCAAACTTTGTGCTCATTGCATTCTGTATAATTTCCAGTTTGGTCCAAATACAGTTGGCACTTAAAATTGCGTCTTTCAATATCCAAATATATGGAAAATGTAAGTCGAAAAAATTGGACGTTATGGACATCCTAACAAGGGTGAGTAAAAAAAAGGAAAACATGCCTAGATTTATTTCTAGCAGATTTACTTTGAAACCTCATTTCATTTCTTACATAATTTTAGATTATACGGAGATATGATATCACTGTGATACAGGAAATCCGCGATAAGAGTGACACTTCTTTCGATGTTCTCATCGATTATGTCAACAACTGCGTATCGCCCAGATGTGGTCCAAAGACGCACCAATATCTAGGAGTCACTTCAGATCGTTATGGTCGATCAGTTTCCAAAGAACAGTATGGTCTTTTATACAGGTAAATAGTAACCGGAATATATATTGCATATGCACGTATATATTAATAGGT